>CM031234.1:1030633562-1030693334 GCA_018340775.1 Taxus wallichiana var. yunnanensis | reverse complement strand
TACAAATGGGGTATCACACGAGAATGCTCAAGTCCCACATCATCCTCCATGTGAACCCCCAACTCCTTCCTACAACATCTACCTCCGTAGACCTGTCACACCTATAACCTCATGTTGTCTACAACCCAATCTCCCTTTCACGCTCTTCACTATACGTGAGTCGCCTCTCCTACCCATTCTTTCTCCATCGTAATATCTTCCATCTTCCTCCACCCTACCTAGCCTCACCCATCACTCAAAATAATTTGCTTGACCATTGAAATGCCTCTAAACTCAAGGTAACAATCAAGATCTTAATTACAAGAGGAATAACATGTAGAAATGATCTCCTCTAGGTTTCCCTCGGAAATTTGAAAATCAAAACTTCGAGGGCATGAATATGTTGAAATGGCATACTTCTAAAAGTGTAGTTAAGCAACACTCTCTTTCTACCACCGATCAAGCAACAGGTTTCCAAGTCGGATATGTACCTTTATAATCTTTTGAGAGTCCTCAGGTCCACATCTGCACTCTATAGAACTAAGTTGCTCCGGATGCATATGTTGAGAGCCATTCATATAGCTCTCTGGGAAGAAGCAATGCAAAAAAATTCTACATACGGTTCATGGTAGATATTCTCTTCCATCCACTTCGTGCATCAAACTCGGGCCCGGTATTGAATCTATAAGAAAACTTGTCCTCTGTAACTCTGCAAAAAAATATTTGAACCTCTCTAGAGTTAGATGTTTTGTCATTACTCATTATCGAACCATGATGCATACTATTTCCCTACTACTGACTTTGAAAAAGAGGTCTCGGCAATGTAACTAAGATGTATTCATTTTTACAACCACCAAAGAACAAGGGAATCCCATGTGCATCGGCCTTTTCACCACGGTAGTGCTAGGCTCACCCGAGGCACGCCGTGAGGTGCCCAGTATCTCTTTTATGTAAAGTTAAGTGGGAAATTCATCATCTATAGAATTCTTGAATAAAGGTGGAAATGATACATACAATCATCATAGGGCTCTGTGAACGGCCTCTGCAGAAAATGTATTCATTCCAAATAGAGGGTACTTATAGATAACAGATAAAAATACAGAAAAGGAAAATACATAAGGATTTACATCTATTCCATAACATCCATGAACAAAAATGAAAAGATATAGATATGAACTGAATCAATTACATTCATACTCATTCATGTTTGTAACCTCATTACATTCAATGGATCCATTAGACTACCACATCTTGATCAGACCAAAGTCATACATCACAGCAGGGATCATGTCCTTCATCCATATAAAGAAAAATTTATATCCCAACCCCTTAATACATTACTCCCTTATATAGCCTCTACCCAATCCCACAAAGTTCTCATAGTATTTCTATAGAGCTCCGCTCTCTATATGTTCCTCTACATATATCCGATCTACTCTCACTCTCCTCTTTCTTCTCCAGGGCGCTTGTATTTATAGGCATCTTCGACCACCAACTTTCTTTCAAAGGGGCTATAGATCCATCACCAAGTGTCCAAGTGGTCCTCCATAGAAGCATGCTCCTTTAGATCCAAGCTCTCCACTCCTTGTAATGATGGTCTTCTGGAATCCTCTATCACTAAGCATATTCCTTTCGTGGGCATCATGTCACGTTGCTAGGCTGGCACCTTATCCACTCCTCATTCACTATCGGGTCACGCTTTTCTCATGTCCTACAGATACACAAATATAGCTATGTCTTTGTGTCCTTATCTTCCATAACACAACGACCTTTCTAAAACCCTCCTATAACCTTTCCTTGTGCACCCATCTTCAACCTTCCTAGGCCTTTCACGCCTTGCACCTTTGTGTACTTAGCCAATATTTTAGGGGCCCAATAATACATTGAAAATTCTTCCTCCCCTATCCACGGGTGTGGGAAACTACTCGAGATCCTCCACTCTTCCCTGAATGCATCACACATTCATTTATACCACTTCTCCAGGCATGCCTTGTGAGCAGCCATCATGGTTTCACAAGTGTATTTTTCAAATCTCTTTGCGAAGAGGGATCCTCGTCTGGATACTCCCAAATAAACTTTTTGCCCATCTTGGCCTCCAATTTCTGAAAATACAATGGTGAGGAGGACATTACTAAATAATATATTTTCTCCCTCCTGCGCACTACTTATGATCTCATCCGCAATGAAAGCAAACAAGTTATAGATGGTTCCCTCTAATATCTTTACGGCCATATATTTAGCCACGATATTTTTTCACTTACATCCATTATTCGTGATCGTTTAGCTTGATCACTTTGAGCGTGCAAACCATCCTCATAACAAGGTCTCTAATATCGGTGATGTCAAAGTATCATGACCCCTTATTGTAGTCATATGCGGCTAGATTCTACTTGATAGCCTCTCTTGCATCGCTTAGGATCGTCATCCTATCTCTCTTCTTCACAAATAAGGCTGTGAACTTGGATATCATTTGTGGTGTTATGCACATCTTGTGCCCCACAAAATAAAATTGATCCTCATGTGCATGTGACATCAACCATTGATAAATGCGCTCATAAGAGTAACTCATGTAATTCTGATAATCTTACCTTCTCTAATTTGACCTTTACTTCGTCATTGTATATGGGCATCCCATCAGTGTCTCTTTTGTTATCTGACTTCGGATAAATTTATAAGCATCATCTCCTTCTCATTTATGCTCATGTGATGGTTATAATCACTCACAGTCATTTGTCTTAGATGTGATACCCATTCCTTTCCTAGAAATACTCCATCTGGGTATTGCATTTCTATGCATACCATTCTTTAGTGGAGCTTACTGATGATAATGGTTTGCTTTCTTTTTCCCTTACCCTTTGGTTTCTTTGGTGAAATGGTTGCTTTCTTGAAGGTGCCATCATTTATGTGGGATAAATACGAATTCACTCTTCTCTGCTACTCTACTACACTCCAAACTCAACTGGGCCAAAGCTCAATTACAGAATAAACACTTATGTCTTTGTACACTCCGAAGCTACCAAACCCCAACTAGGACAATCTTCCACAAGACGAGTCACACTGTACCACTGAACTAACCTTTCCTTACGCCCATGTACTCCTTCCTTCTGGTTTGTAGATTCACTCTAGTCACATAATAAAATTTCTCAAATTATTCTCCCTTCGTACAAATTTCTCTCTATATGCCTAGTTTGCGGGCGCTTGACTTTGTAATAGCAAGATGAAAATGACTTTCCCAATCTTGCATTTATAGTTTCTTCCCTCCAAAGCAATAAATGTTATGCCACCTACCAACGTAATTTAAAATTAAATGCGTATTTTTCACCAATCCAAATTTAAGTTCCTTACACCACGCACCACATTCTACATGAAAAAATCTTTATAACCTTATGGCACACAAAAGTCCAATCATGATCGAAGACTTTTACGCATTGCATCTATAGTGCTAAAAGAACTATTCTGTCCTTTACCTAATTTTTCCCTCCTACCTCATGTTTTTCTTGTGCTCTTCATCCTTTGTACATGGTATTTTTACAACCTTCTTGACACCATAATTCATCATCCACCATTTTCTCATGCTCTTTTCACAATCTTACATGCACTTCCTTCATCTGTGAGCCACTCAACTTGTATTACAAGCCAATACTTTGCTTTGCATTACTCCACTGGCCACTCAAATTTTGTTGTGGGACTATACTTTTCTTTACATTACTCCACCCATACTAAAATATAAGCATGGTCCTCTACATACACAACCTTGGGAAAATAATGTAGTTCTTGGCACAAGAGGTGTAAAATAAAAAAAAGAAGGAAACAAAGAAATGAGAAAGGAAAACACAAGAAATAAAAGCATAAAGGGAAATTCTAAGATAATTGGAGACACTTCCTTATTACGAAACCATGAAGACTTATTTACAAGTGAGGGAGTTTAGCCTACTCCCATTGAAGTCAGCTAGTAATCTCATCCCATCTAGCACTTGGCTGTAAAGCACTGAATCAAGAATGTACGAGATGATGTAGGGTCCCAACAAATGGAATTTCAACTTCCCAAGATGGTGCAAATACTTGGAATCATACAACAACACCATCTACCCAACCCCAAACTTCTTGTTCTTGATATGGTGATGGGATGTCATGCCATTTGTCTTACTTTTTTATGTCTTCTAACTCTATCTAGCAAGTGATCACCTTCATATAACTCTATTAAATTATCAATACTTTCTTCCAACACTTTCTCATCATCTAACCCTCTTGCACATGCTATATACATACTATGATGGTAACATGAATTCAATTGGGAAAACATCCTCCATGTGAAAACACCAATTTAAATGGTGGCCTTGTTGACCTCTTGTAGGTTGTCCTGTATACCATAAAAAAACTAATAATTTGTCATCCCAATATTTTCTTCCAATGTCACATATCTTAGTCAACGTGGGACTTAGTATTTTGTTAAATTCTTTAGCATTTCCATTTTCTTGAGGGTGATAGGGGATAGTCTTATGATGGGCCACCATAAATTCTTCTAACATAATCCTGACCATTTCATTAAGAAAGTGTGTACCTCTATCACTTGTTAGTCTTAACAGACAACCAAACCTATTGATTATGATCTCCATAAAAATATAGTAGTTATTGTTGCAGTGTAATCCTTTGTAGGTGTTTCCTCTCCCACTATGTCGAAGTAGTCATTGCAGAGTAATGATATACCATGAACCATTCCTTCGAAATTTGGTGAAATTGTCCCTCAAAGAAAATTTCCCATTTTTAAAAATGGTTCATTGCTAGCTATTGGTTGTAAGGGAATTTCATCCCTCTTTCTAGGTTTTCAAGGCATTGGAAATGGTCACGAGACCTTTCCACTAAAATTCAATCCTGATCTACAGTAGATGGTTTCCCACCAAATCCTGCTTTAATAAAATCTTCTTGCATGGTAGCATTTCCTACATAGTGTCCTCCCGCAATCCCACCATGCACTTCCTCCATAATTTACATGTGCTCATGTTCCAATATGCATCGAGTGAAGAACCTCATCATGACCTAACGTATATAGGTCTCCACTAATCAACATCTAGGGTATATCGTGTATAGCTAATTACTTTCTCTCTAGAGCCTTCATCCCCATACAGTGCGACACCTATTTTTAAGAACAAGTCGTAATATATTCCAAGTCTAAGGGCATGTTCTACAACCTAAATATTTGTGCATCGGCATGGTATCCTCAATTCTTTTACTGTCCTCCCCTAAGTTAATCCTTGATAAGTGGTCGGAGTCCTTGGAGTTTCTTTTTCCTAGTTTTACAAACCACTTATGAACTCAAACTCTTGGAATAATATGACCCAACAACATATGCACCCTCGTAGAATGAAATTATTGATTAATTATTTTAATTCCATGTGTGCAGTGTAGAAAATAAATGGTGTTGCCAATGAATCGCCTAAGCTTATGTAGCACATAGATCGTAGACAATGCTTCATGCTCAAGTAGTGTTGTAATTATTTTCTCTTGGTGTCGACTTTCTACTTGAAAGCCTGAGGATGATCAAGAATTCCCTCACCGAGGTTGTTCTATCACTGCTTCCATAGCTATCTCTAAGGCATCATCATGCACTTGGAAATGCTTATCCTAAGAAGGAAAACATAATATGGGCGTTGCCATGGGAAGCTTGTCCTTCAAAGTGTCAAATTCCTTCTGCTGCGCCTCTCCCTAATGAAAGGAACTCTTATGTTTTAGAAATTCCTCTAAGGGCGTGGTGATCTTGGCATACCCCTTGATGAATTTCCTATAATACCCCCATATGCACAAGGAATCTGCGCACTACACTTTGAATAGTAGGGTCCCCTAATCCCACATGATAATTGTAACTTTGGCGGGATCTGCCACTAGGAATCCTTATTTGCATATAATGTGTCCTTACTGTGAGGGTTCCCAAATGGATTAATGAAAAATTTCTTAATGTTGAAGGATATCCTCAATTGCCGACATCTCTTAAACATCAGCCTCAAATTGTCATAATAGTCTTTCACCAATCCATACATAGCCTAATAATCTAGGTAAACTAGAAGAAACTTATGGATGAAGTCATGAAATGCTTATGCCATGATGCACATGAACACAAAATGCGTATTCTTCAATCTAACGGGAATAACCATGCAGGAATAACTTCCCCATTCGGTGGTGAAATTTGTCTTTCTCTGGTCTTCCTTTTTGCAATCGACTTGGTAATACCTAAGAACCCATCCATGAAAGATTAGACTTGTATCTGCCCAGCTACACCCTCCAAAAATTTATTAAGTAAAGGGGTTTGGGAAAGGATTGATGACACATATTTCATTTAGATCCCTGTAGTCAACACACATTATTGTCCTCCCATCCTTCTTAATACTAAAGACCATTCGGATTATCCATTTTGATTCTTCCACCTTTGCCTCGATGATACTAGATGTTATCATCTTGTCTATTTCTTCATTGACCTATACGCACAAATTTGGATTCATCAGGATAGGGCCTCCTCGAATCAGTGTGTGCACCTTCCTTTAACTTTATCTTCATCTCCCTAAGGAATGGTGGATGCCTTTGAATTCATGATACCCATAAGGAATTAATCTTAGAACTCGTCTGACAGATCAATGACCTTTGAAACTTATTTTACTGCCTAATAGTCCCTTAAATGATAGCTTCTTGGGTTATGTCTCCATCCCGATGTTAATCTTATTTGTTTTAAAGGGCTCACGGTAGGTGCGTGTTTTCTCATCAGCACTATCTATGACTTCACATGTACCTTCAGAATGGATAACATCCAAATTTTCCATTTCTTATTTATCTACTACATAGACCATTTTTCCTTTTTCTTTTTCCATGCATGCGTGCTCAAGTTGTACTTCCTCTAATTCTTGTTCATTAAGGTGTGTCCCAAATTAGGCTCACCTAATAAATCTAGTAGCATAACACTATCTACTCTCATAAAGCACTTACTTACTTGCAACACCTTATCTACTAATGTCTTGGTACTCCCATATTCAAAATCTTGAATGAGATCAACATGACTCCTACAAATTACCTATTTGATGGTGCATCTACGAGTGAATATACCATGTGTATGAAAAAAATTGTAAGGTGGAATATAACTTATGCACCTATAACGAAGGCGGTAGCAGCATCTGCACTTCCTATCCATGCCTTATCACATGTTTGGATATGAATTGAGGTGGTCTCTTTACCATGGTAGTCTTGTATGAATGTGGGTACATTGCTCTTAGAGAACATTATAAAGAATGTGATTTTTACTTCGCACCATTCTATGAGGCTCTCTAATGTGTAGCCCACCCGATGCGTTGTAGTTATGAGTAGGTTATAACTGAGCATTCCCCTTCTCTTGTCCTCATTCTTCCACTGAGCATCCATTTCCCATAAGAAAATTTTAGGGTATGCTCCCCAAGTAACTTGAAACTTTTTCCCTCTAGGAACTTAACTGAGTGCACCTTTGTTACATTTGTTATAGATCCTCTCAATTGTTTCCCAATCAACTCATAAGTTCCATGTTCTGATTATTGCATACCATCTAGTGGTAACACTCAAGGATTGAGCATCTTCAAACTAGATGAATCCTCAGTGGGATGAATTATCTTGTGATATTTCTTTGGAGCACACATAGATTTTTCTAGGAATAATTCTCTAGCGCTCGGTATAAAATGTTGAATTCCCATATATTAAAGGAATGATCACCCTTTCTTCCTTATTCTCAAATCTGATATACCCTTTGTTAAACTGCATAGTCGGTATTGTTCTTGTAACTCCATAGGCACCAAGAAGCGTTGGAAAATTGTATACCTCGGTGAGTGCCAAGACTTCGAAGTCTCCAGTGAACTTGGCCCCTTGAATGGTGATAACTACATCCTTTAGGACTCCAATGGGCATTGCCTTAGTCTTGTTTTCCAAATCTGACACATTCAAATATGGATATTATGTAGGTCTTCCCATCGATGTCGGGTATCTAACGTAATAACATTGACCTCTATACATGTTGATTAGGATATTACTAAGAAGCCATCCATCAAAACCACATTCAAAGTAATCTCCTTATCATACTCAAGGTTACGAGGAGGAATTTTTTCATGTAAAACCTCCCTTTCGCACTTTCTGTCTCGATGCATGGTACCTTCTCCCTCAGCCATTCTCCTAACAATGGAATAATATTCTCTTACCTTAACATCTACATACCTAATTGAATTCATCCAAGTCACCCTTTGGAGCCTCGACATTATTCCTTTGTTTCAGTACTTTTATTTCTTCTTTAGACATTGGATCTCCCTTGAACTCCCGATCACATCCATAGTCTCTTGATACACCTCTTTTTGATGAGCGGGTTTGGATAGTTTCCATGTACCATTTCTCTCTTGAAACTATTATCCTTTGTCTTGGTATCTCCTTAGTGCACCTGAGCCTCTTCTCGTTTCATCACGGTATATGTTCTATCCTTTACTCACTCACCACTCGTGACATCCATTGTGAATCAACCTTCTTGATTCTCACCATCCGAGTGCCTTTTTCTTTTACGGGTACTCTTTGGTTCATATGATCATAAAGATCTAAACACTCTTCATACTTATGTTTCTTTCCACACGGGGATCATTGTAATAGATTAGGACACTCACATTTGTAATCTATGTAGATCCTGATTATAATAGGTTCCTCGGGAACTCACTTCATCCTCACACCACAATTACTATAACCAAAAAAATCCTTTACAAAAGCCCCTTCCATTCGGCTCCTCCATTTATCGTCCTTCATAACAATGATCATCATCCTTGGAACTACTTGAAGGCTACTTTGGCATACACCGAAGATCAATAGCATCATGGATATGATCAATCGGTCTGAATATTTGGTATCATGAGTTGTAGAGTACAAATATTGCAATAATAAGAAAAATTCTTGTGGATTGCATGCTATAGTAGAGGGCATCTACTTACATCATGATCCCCATGGAAGATATCACAATCTACTTCTATAGTGCGTATAAAATTTCAAGGAAATTATCCTTTACATAGCCTTCTATTTCACATTATGCACACCAAATCCCACTACGAACCTCATGCCCAGAGCTTGCAAAAAATCTTCTCAAGCTGCTTAGCCCACTTCAGAAATTTGAGCCTCCGAGAAAGGACTAACACTAGTATCAATGCTCCTAACAGCCTCTATGTGCGGGGAAGATTCTAATGCCTTGCATGCAAGTCTCACTTGAATTTTTGTGTGATGGGGCCTTCTAAGCGGTGTTATCAATCTTCTAAAAACCATTGAGCATGTTGAGAAGGATTAATGTCATAGGATAGTTTCAATAAGAGAGTCTTGAAACATACATCATACTCCCCACACTCTCTGCCATTCCCTACAGATCTCCTTGAGTGTTGATGCTCTTCTACTCAAACTCATGGATATGAAACTCTACCGAGGAAGTTGTTCTTCAACGCGGTGAAGTATACCTTTATCGATGGGGGTCATACTTCCTATACCAACTATACATGCCCTTGTAATGTTGTTACAAGTGACTTGCCTTTTGCTCTGGGGTAGTGATCCCTTTCATGTAAAAATCCAATCGACCAAAGAATTTTACACACATGTCTATAATGCCAAAGGTACTTCTTCTTTCATTTACCTAATTTTTCCTACTTGACCTCATGTTGTTCTTGCACTCTTCATCCTTTGTACGTGGTATTTTTTACAACCTTCTTGACACCATAATTCATCATCCACCATTTTCTCACGTGCTTTTGCAATCTTACGTGCTTCCTTATCTTGATTGGCCACTCAACTTGTATTGTAGGCCTATACTTTACTTTCCATTACTCCACCAGGGTGACTTAACTTGTATTGCAGGCCTATAATTTTGTTTGCATTACTCTACCGGGTGACTCAAATTGTATTGGAGGCATATAATTTGCTTTGCATTACTCACTAGGCAACTCAACTTGTATTATAGGCCTATACTTTGCAACGGAACCAAGATGTATTCTTTTTTATACCCTTAGACCAATAGTCTAATCCCATGTGCACCATAGTAATTCACACTTGTATGTAGAATCCTCAATACCCTATAGTCTAGTAAGTGCAAAGAAATCTCAAAGAATACTTATGGAGGTGGTTGAGGCCCTTGTCCCCCGATCTAGAGCCTTGGTTTCCTTGATGTTTTCCTCCTCCACGGAGTCTGACCCACCAAAATCCACCTCTATAATCATGAAAAGGGCCCAAAGTGGTTGTGCAGTGTTCCCACATCCCATTAAAATGCACACCAACATTTTTGATATTTTCCACTATCAATTGTGTGTCTTATGCCACTCCCAGGATGTGATCCCCGAAAACCTTACGTACTTACATCTTGTCCAAAGATGCCTTCAAATATAAGAATGGTCTACGCAGCCATGGATGTTCAAAATGAGAAATTATTCTTACGGGCATAGATCGGTTCTCCTGATGCCCGATTGGGTTAGCAATACTTCTTCCTTGATCTAGAAAACCAAGTGCTATGGGTTCATCACCATGTGAGTTCGAGATGCGCGTCGAACTGACTCTTCTTTCTATATACTGATGAAATCTCATCAAAAGCGAAGGGTATTCTCTCTCACACTTGCCAAGATGGGATATCACATACTTCTTAGGTTTTCAGTGTCCTTTTCATGAACCTCAATTCCTTCCCACATCGTCTACCTCCATAGATTGATCACACTTTCTGACCTCACATTGTCTAAGTCATATCCCTTTCACGAGCTTCACTATACTTGAGTTGTCTCTCCTTCCTTTCCTTTTCAGCCACTGATGTACACCATCTTCCTCCACCTAGCTTCCTCTCCCGGTGCTCAAAGAAGCTTATCCGGACTATGGGGAATGCCTCTAAAACTAAGGTAATAACCAAGATCTTCATATCCAAAGGAATAACATGCAAAAATGATCCGATGGGATCCCTCGAAACTCAAACTCAACAACTTATGGGAAATGATATGTAGAAATGGTGTATTTAAGAGTATAAGCTGGCCAATGCTCTGGTGCACGGTGATCAAAAATACACATTCAAGTGGATCTGCATCTTGCAACCTCTAATAGTCATCTTAAGTCCACATGCATGGTCTATAGTACCAGCTTCATCTGGATGCATATGCTAAAATCCATTCATATAGTTCTACTGGAAAACAACAGAAGAATGTCTCATCTGACTCATGGTACATGTTTTCTTGTACCCATATTCACGCATTAAACTCGGAGTCCAGTGTTGAATCTTTGAGCAAACTCATCCTCCATGCTCTTGAACTATGTTTTAACACTTTCTAAGGTCATCCATTCAGTCATCATTCATCGAAAGAGATGAAGATGAATGTCATTTCTCATAAAAACTTTGAAAAGAGGTCCAGTAATGGAACCAAGATGTAGTCATTTTTATACCCTTAGACCAATAGTCTAATCCCATGTGCATCGGTTATCACCTGGCTGCTTGGTCTTGGGCTTACCCAGAGACACGCACGGGGAATTGATCCTCTCCTTTATGTGATTCTGTGGGGATACATGTATTTATTACAAATATTCAAGTGCAAGTGAATAGAAAATAACCATACATCATTCTAAGAACCTAGGACAAGTTTTCATTTCAATGCATCCAAAAAGGGAAATAGAAAACAACATATAGAAATGGTTCATACATAAAGGAAATGCACTAAGGATGATACTTATGAACACATATATGATTCATAACAAAGCCTTATATTCATATTAATATGTTCAATAACCACATTACATCCCTCAAAGTCATAACAAACCTTCATATAACAATGTAGAGCCAAGTCATGCATCAGAACTACACTATGTTCATCACATTACAAAAATGAATGTAGACCCATCCCTCTAAATGTGCCATGATTCCTATATTTTCCTAATCCCAACCCATAGAATCCTCCATGGTATTTTTAGAGCTTCACCTCTTTCCCATACCTCCACTCTCCCAAGATGACTCTATGTCTCTCTATATTCTCATCTCTCTTCTCTATCTCCCCCATCCTTTGCTACCCACACACCTCAATAAATAGCTTTCCTTCCTTCACCGCCATGCCTTCTAAGGTAACCGATCGGTCAACAAGTGTCAGTTGTCCTCGATGGAGCATGCCCTTCGTGATCTGAGCTCTCTAGTACCAATGTAATGATTCTCTTCGAAACTTTCCATCACATGCTGAAAGACTCCTTTTTGATCTATAATGTCGGGCTTGATCTGGCACCTTATCCACAAGGGTCACACTTTTCTCATGTGCTTCTACAGGACACCAAATATGGTTAAGTCTAAAACTTGTCTTGCCTTGTGCACGTGCACTATGTGGTCTATAAATCACTACTAGAAACCCTCCTTGTGTGCCTTCAATCCCCACGTGCCCTTCTTTAAATAGGTATTTTGGGACCCAACAACTTACAAACCAAAATCAAATAAAATAAAACAAAATAAACATCCTCCCAACTATTTAATAGCATCCCTCACTAGTATAACCTATTCTCAACATACATCCTTTTTCTAAACAACCAAATTCTTGATTGGGAAGCTGTTATTCAACCTTTTTCCCATGTTTCTGGATAGCCAATGATTCTACCTAATCGCCAACGATTCTCTTTGACATAAATCCTATATAAACGTGTATCAAGCCTTCATTTGAGGTTATCTTTTCTCATCCCAAATTACTAACTAGATGTTCCTCTCATAGTATAACATTCATGTATCATAATCTTCTCACAAAGCTAGATTTCACCAACATGACACTTAAAGACATCATATATCTTTTCTCCTACCTTTGAAGGTCATTAAAGCATCCAGTAATCAAATAAAATGATCTTCCAACATCTAAAATCTTATTCTCTCCATAATATGATCCTCTCGGCTTTATTCATCATACAGAACAATGTAAGTGGCTTCCCTCTTACATCATTGTCATGTTTATTTATCATTTATCTAACTTTTATCAACCTACACATTGGAGAAATTTCCAACAACTCTCCTAATCATCGATGATTCGGACAAATCTCCAGAGATCAGCCTTAATCACTAGCAATTCCTATCTATTATATCTTTTAACATGTCATCTTTCCTTACGACATCCAAATATCATCCTTGATTAACAATATTCCTTTGCAAGTATATGTCCAAAGTAATATCAAGCTCCCGTAAATGAGCCATCTCTAGCATTTTATTAGTTATCTGAATAAAATCTATCATCTTGCTCACCTTTGTGAGTACACAACTATCTACATCCTTGCTCCTTTGATCCATTTTGTGATTCCTAGACTCCCTTTGGATTAGGTATCACCATCAGACCATCATATAACCATGGACTGTGTTAGTCCCTTTTCCTTTGCATTGTTGGTTATATCATCTATTTTATCAATTTATCTTATCATTATCAGATTGATTTTTTAAATGTGGATTGACATCCTTGCAACAAATTCCATTGACTTCAAGGGGACTAGAATTTGTTAAGAAATCCACCATATATATATCTAATCCCATATTCTTCTTAGTGTTTGTGATTTGTAGGTTCCTCCATTAACGAAAGAAGGAAGGATCTTTCATCCATCAATATCAACACCTATCTTTATAGGTATCGGTAAACCCTACCTCCTCAGAGGTCATTTTTTTATTGTTTCACTTCATTAATCTAAGTAGAAAGGTAGAAAGCGCTCTAAATGTTCTTACACACCCAATGAGATGCTTAGTACCTTCTTTATTTGTGTTTTCATTTCACTTTAAAAAATTACATGTGTTTACACACCCAATGAGATGCTTAGTGCCTTCTAATTTGTAATCTGTAGTAATCTAGTTAAAGTGCGAGAAATTGGGTGAATCTCCGGCGAGTTCTATCAATTTGACGATCTCTATGACTACTTATGATTACTTAGTTGCTTGACCTCTAATTCCATTTTCACTTTTTACTTTTCTGTCTCTGCTAATATTTTCTGCAATTTTTTTCTTTGGAGGCTTTTCTCGCTGCATTATTTCTAAAAAATCAAAAATTAAAAAGGAATTATTTTTAGAGGTGAGTCATTTTCCTTTCTTTTAATTTTCCTATTTGCATTTTTCTATTTTTCCTCATAAAGAAAATCATTCTTTTTAGTTTAAAACACAATTTTCATTATGTTCAATCACATAATTTAATTAGAAGGATTAATTTATTGCATTCACTTAATATTCCCCACATAAAGACAAATCAGAATAAATATCAAAATTGCATCGAAAAATCCCTCGAGGCAATAACTATTGGGATTTCATCACTCGATAGGAAATGACTTCGGTGTCACGCCAAGTATAAAAACTAGTTTTTAGTATATTGGCTAAGCACTTGAGTGCCTTATCATGGAAGGACCGTGAAGTGAGGAGGTAGAATCCAATACCAAGACTCGTATCAAAGCACAAACACTGATTCGGGTCTCATGTACCTTGAGTTATATTGAGGACTCCATATTTTAATGTTACACGAAACTAGCCTTAGACGGACATATCATTACATTCCCTCTGAACCTCTTCCCCCACATATAAATTCTAATCAAGATAATTAAAATTCTTCTGCTTGACTTATACATTAGATTTGTATCTCTCTTGGGAGTTTTTGTATCATCATCGGTTAAATATCACGGATCAAACCTCTATATAAGCATATTATTTTACCCCTTATACGTCATTTTTACAATCATCTTTGATTACTTCATCCACTACCTCTACATATTTTCATCAATCAATTTCAAAACATCCCCTACATAGGATCTAGTCCTTATCAATCTTATCAACCTATCACATCCTATTCAACTTCATTTAGCTCTAGCATTTTCCCAGAGTCATCCATACCATCTTGTTTCCTCTATAGAACCTCTACCTTTTAGAAAATCTTACAACCCTACAACAACCCCATCCAACAACTCTATGACTATCCATTAAGTATAGACTATTTCTAAACTATCACTCCTCATCTCATGTTCGGTGTATCACATCAATCGATTATTTTCCACATACCCTACTTTATCACAACATCATAAAAATATTAACATCTCCCATATTTTATCCAATCAACCCATCTTGACTTAAATACCCTCTCTCTGTATGCCTCGGAAATCCCAAACCCATACCCACATCCCTATTTAGGCCAAATCAAACCCTCTCATCAACAACATCTTATCAACATCCCTACACGTCTCCCCATACCTTCATCAAAAACTACTTTATAATTAGTATCTTTACAATATACCCCTTATTAACCTAAAAATCAAGCCCATTCATAAAAAAACCATGTTACTTCTCATTATCGACAATCGAATTGACTACATGTTCATCCACATTCACATGTTAATTCCTCCACATCTAATCCTACAAATGATCCCATACAAGCTCTGTTAAAGCAGATTAGAAAATTTAGAGGCCACTATTGTGGGATCTAAACATGTCCTCACTTATAATGAGGTTTGTAATGAACCCCTCCATTCATCATTACCATATGAATCATATCCTCCACATTAGGAATTGTCAAAATTTACCATGTTTCATGGCTAGGAGGATCCTCAACAACACATACTAACCTTTAGACACACCTACTATCTCATCATCCACGATCAATATCTTATGCTTAGAACCTTTCCTATGTCACTGGTAGGACCTACCTTGGATTAGTACAACTCCCTCCCTTGACACTCTTTGCTCTCTTTCACTCAGCTAGCCATGTTATTTCTTAATCATTTCGCTATAAAAATTACTCACAAAATCACCATTTTTATCTTTCTACCATCAAACAATCTGAAAATGAATCCCTTGTCAACTTTTTCACTTGGTGGAAAAGAATTATCAATTAATTTACCTTCTCACTACTACAATCGGGAACCAATCAAGTTGTTTAATCGATCGTGTTCCCATCACATATCATCCACTCTTCAGATCTAAACATTCTAGAATTTTGACCGAATCCTTTACCATGGCTAGAAGCTATAAATTCAAGCCCTCAAAGATGGCCATCTTGATCCTCCATCTATGTATGTTCCATCCAATTCTCTAGGTCTTCCTACAAACCCAATGAAACTACCATGTATGATTCCATTACTTGTATTCCCTACCCAACACCCTCCATAGAATCGGTCCATGCGAAACTGCAATTCCCTCAAGTTATGTCATCAACACTATTACATATGATCTTCCCCATGAAGGGACATGTTCATCACCAATTCTTCCTCTTGAAAACTCAAAATCTACGGATCCTAGTTACAAAGTCCCCATGTTCATGTGTTATGTGTGTGAGGTGAACCCCTTGTTTTGATCTATGGCGCACTTCATCGCCCTCTTCTCTCACGACCTCTCTATTTCCTTCTCTGCTTGTGGAGAGAGATCGACCCTTTATTTGGCACTATAAAATTCTTTAGCTTAGGATTTCCCCTTTCTACACATCCTCTATCCCTAGTCCTTTGACATGTCTAGTCTAGGATTTTCTTTTAGCATTGGGACTAGTAGTAGCATTAGACATAGGTAGAGGAACCAACCTTCTCCAGAGATCTATCCCAAGTGTGTAAGGCCCCAAAACTTAGGGAAATTTCCGTTATGGTCTCAACCATCTCGGTTCCTCTAGATCCGAGATGTGGGTGCAGGTTTGAATGACCAACATGTACTTACATCAACATCCTTGAGAGCCTCATGTAATATTCTCTTATCACATTACCATAAATCAAAACACCCAAGCCATATACTCGAAACCCACGTGGTATGATTAAAACAAAACATGTGCCTATCATAGAAGCCCAGGACATAGCAAAAAGAGTTATAAAGCACTGAAAACCATAATACAATGATTCTTCCTAGTTAATAATCTTTTATTAGAATAACACCATCCTACATCATCAATATACTCTACACCTACACCCTTGATGTCTACGAGGACAAGAGGGGCATCCCCAATCTTGTGTTGCTTAAACCTTTAATGAGACATGCCTTCGATACCTTCCATTGAAGGTATACCAATCTTGTCAATTTGCATACCTTCCCTTGAAGGTCTTTAAATTTTGTCAACATCTACAACCAAGTCACTAATAGTGTCCTCATTGACATCTGTAGGACAAGGGGGTCATCCTCAATCAGATCTTGACAAACCTTTCTCATGCATCTTCTCATCACCTCCTAGTGAAGGTCCCTCATCTCAAATCAGTACAGTTCACCCACCCACATGAACCTGGAATCATCATACATAAAGAAAAGGTAAAATCAAATCTTCATCATCTACCCCTCCTCATCAATTGTCCTCTCATATCCCATCCAAATTTTCAATGGATCCTTTTTCAAGGGATCCTTTATTTACCATATACTCAATCAATCAAGATCAAAACTTCCATCATCCTAATCTAAAATTTTTCATTCCTTTTAGCGCATGTCATCTCTATCCACAATGTCATGCTAGGGGGACTCCTCTCTACGAGATACTTCAAAAGTCTTACCTTGCACACATTCCCCTAACACATCTTCACCAAACCTATCCTATCAATCCAATCAAAATGTCACTACTATGGAAAGGAGTAAACATAGAAAGTTTTCCCTTAACTGTATTGATCCATATATCACGTGTCAACCTATGAATGCCTTGTACTTATAGAATTTATATTGTTGACAAAGAAAATGTCATGATAGTAGTCACATCAAAGATCTTATTCCATCATCATCCAGTCATTTTATCATCATAATGATTTGAAATCATGTGGTCTTCCATCACTATCCTAAAAAAACCTTAAAGATGAGCACCACGGATTTGTTCATCGCATCTTTCACTTGGATAGGTTCCTCCTTTGTAGGAACCCCACAATCATTACATCCATCCACCTTGTGTACCAAATATAGATATGTCATCGGGTACACATATGTAGTGTGTGTACACATTTCTTATCCCCCTCCTTGAAATGGTCTATTAGGGTTTTCCTCAGCTCAAAATATAGTTAAAAAAATTTATAGCTTATATGTTTCATGTCTTTTCCAAAGCTTTTCAAGATCCTAAACCTCTTTGTAACTTATATTTGTAGCCTAGTTTTCCTTACTTATCCATTTATTTATTTTTAGCTTCCACTATTTTTTACCTTAGTTTTTCCTTTAGTTCAAAAACCATTGCCTTGCTAGCAAAGCGGTGGTCTTATAATTGCCACACGATGTGCAGAAGTAGTTTTCAGCGCCAGCACTCGCACTTGGGGTGACAATCCTATAACTACCACCCTATGCATGGAAAAGGCCCTATGTGAAATTTAAAGAATATTCAAACGTGAATTAAGACACATATTACTCCACTCTAGTTCACTTTAGACACACATTTGTGAACCATTTTATCTAATTTCAAGCTTGATTTCCTTATGGAAATCTCCTCTTCCACTTGTGATTTGTGATTGAATTGTTAACTTCCTCTTCATGTATTGATGTGGCACCCCATGGCTACCAAGTGTGTTAGTGCACAACCCATCCAACCTTATATAAATTCATCACTTATTCTCAATAAAATTTCTAGGGATCATTTTGTGTATTCTTGCATTGTTGAGCTACCACATTCTTGTTGGAAATTGAATAGCCAAGCACTTTGTTCACTTGTGTTATATATCTTTCACCCGCATTTCTACAGAATTCTATTCAAGTTATCATTGTTCAGAACCTTCTCACTACTACTATTACTACATTCCCAATCCATTGGACTCACGTGAACAAAGGATATTGAAAAGACAAGATGAGGGTACAAAGCATAATGCAACTTGGATTTTCCATTACTCTATATTTCCAAGTTAGGGTTGATGTTAGTTTTATTCATTTCTTCACATTTTTTTCTTAAATTACACACACACACACACACACACACACACACACACACACACACACACACACACACACACACACACACACACACATCAAATAGAGTAGAAAAGAAGAATTTTCATAATTGCAATCATTGATAGTTATCGTAGATCAATCCATATAGGATATCCTCCGTGAGAAATATTATTTAGTCTTGTTGGGAAGTTGTAGGGAGGAAAATTTTACGAGAATCTCTTGTTTCTTCTCATGCTTCTAAGGAAATAATAGAGGTTAGATTTGCATCTATAGTTTAGTGAAGCTTTCATTATTTAAAATGGAATAGATTTATTTCAGAAACAGATAAACAACTACATCTGGTTGTTTATTTGTTTTAGGATTTATTAATTAGAGTAGAATCTTTTATTTCCTCATTTCATCTTTAATTCTAGTTCTAAATTAATTTTACTACAGTAGTTGATTTCATTTATATCTTTAAAATACAAAAACATAGAATAGTTTTAATTCAATTAGATTAGTTGTTATTTACTTAAATTAAATTAGATCATTGCAAATACATGACCATCAATGGTCCTCAACAAGAATGAACATATGGAATTGATCCATGGGTACCACAATTTGAATAGTCCTCGAGTTACATACGGACATAGATACGATACTTTTTCTTCTTATCCTCAAAACAATGGCTTGATATGCCAAGAAGATTTAACAATTAAACATTTTAAACATTACAGATGATAAGGCATATGAATTATAGACTGCCCTTTTGTAATAGAGTTTAAACATACACATGACCATGCAAAGACCTCAAGAGACAAGGAAATTCGGTAGAGACCCTATAGTCTCCCAACCAAACATGTCGGGGCTTCTCATAGATATCGACACAAGCCTATGAAATCACGGTTTTTCATACATTGCCATTTCCACTTGACATCATATCACAATTAAATTCCCTTAACATCAAAGATGAAAAATATTACAAGTTTTGGACCACTCCTACCAATCGAATTTAGATCTCGTGAAAACACACCACTCTCGCTTATTCTATGACCTTGTTAGGACATATTTACGAGGCCCCCTTTAGATTTCCATGAATCCCACAACCGGTAGAAATGATCTCCATGGAGCTTGATATTGACTAGATTCTCCATGTAGTCATTCTTTAGGATCATTCTTCAATCCCACTTAGGTCGGGAAGCGCCTTCTTTTCCCTCGATGAGTAGATCCCAATATTGCGCGTTAAGGACATTATTTTCCTTGATGACTTACGCATCTCATCTACACACACTTTCTTCCACAAACCACATATTTTCATCATTTATCCATCCACATTTCCATATAGGTTACCTCAGCATGAACTCAAGGATTTAAGTGCGAGTTGAAGGTAGTGCATTGATTTTCATCCGTATATATTGTTGAACCTAACATTGAAGAGCTAGTCTCTTTTTGTTTCCATTTATTTCATCCATCTTCCCTTTCTCCCATTATTCAGGGGGTATTTATATACCCCCCGAATATGTTGGGACAAGATGGATATAGCCAAACCATTTTGGATCTCAAGTAATATTACTATTAAATGGGTAGTCAACAAAATCACCCTCACTATCTATGTGGGAGGTTAACTACTCAACCAATATTCATGTCTCTCAAATTCTTCCTCCTTAAGGGACCAATAATGGCTCCATGGTTAAGATTGAGGAGATTGATCAAATTACGTAAACATAACAAACCTAAAATTTCAAGTTCTAATAATATGACATTTACTGAGAGTCAATCTCATCTCCTTGGTTTTTGGTGAGACCCCAAATCAATATGTAGTCCGATCAACTCCCATTATTAAACGATGAGTAGTTAGCACACTATGCTTGAAGCAAGCAACACTTCCAAAACATGAATCACACTATAGATAGGGTGTAAGGACATGTTGATGTCTTACTTTAGAACAACACCTCTACCCCTCACATAGAAAAAAACATTTCTAATGAGTGGAAAAATAATGAACAATTTATAACAGGATATTACACTCCTTTGCGAAGTTAAAAATTTAAACATCATGCGCTAAAATAAAACACCATGCCATCATCACGTGAGGTCATCTCGATATTGGTAGATAGGGTTAGAGAATTGGAACTTACCCAATCTACTCGATGCTTCATTTTTGTTAGGTATGGAAATATTCTCCATCATCCATGTAACTATGGGCAAGTTCCTAATGTGTTGAACGCTCTAGTTTACATGGGCATTCCTAGCCCTAGAGATCTTCTCACTGGGTTAGGCACCTTGGGTATGCCCCTCATTTTTCATAAGGATACACACAATAAGAACCAACTAGAAGTGCATTCTTAAATGCCATCCCAAGTGGAAATGTAACATTCCCTAGATTTTTGCCTCCTACTACATACCTGAGTAATGTCCCCCCATATTTTCACATGTATTCCAAATCACCACAAGGGGACATGTACTCTTTTCTTAGTCCATATTTTCAGCAACAAGGGATGCCTTATGCCTCCACAAATGTCTATGTTGCACCATATCAACAACAAATTACACTGTACCTCCCCAACGGGGGTAATTAATGGTCGAGTCTTATGCAAAGTGAGGACCTAATCTAAATATCTTAAAGATACCCTCAACTTCACCATACAGAGTGTTATGCTTCCATGACCTCTACCAAATCTTCCTAAATTTAAAGGGGAGGGAGATCAAAATGTGCACAAAAATCATATTCCACAACCATCCAAGAGTTTCTCCCATGGGATGTTATCATAGCAAAGATATTCCCTAATACTTAAGAAGGTGTTGCTCTTGAATAGTCTTATAGGATACATGAGAATTCAATACATTCCTTTAAGTAGATTGTTTCTGAATTCATCAAATCTTTCGACATGAACAAGTTGCTAAGGACAAGAATCAATGATTTCCTACATATAAAGCAAGAGCATGATGAATCATGTTGCATATTTCATCCAGAGATGGTGATAGGTCCTCTACACTTCTTGAAACACTCCCATCATGGATCATATGGAGCTCTCATTTATCTATTCCTTCAATCTCTTAACTAAGAAATGAAGGAGGAGGTCCGTAAGTTCCCACGTAGAAGCTATCAAGAGGTATTAGAGGTTGTTCTTCGTATAGATCAAGAAAATATAGACAATGGTCACAAGACCTATGATTCAAATGGTAGATTTATCACTCCTAATCAGGGTAATTCATGTTACCCTAGCAACACAAAAAAATACCAAGGGCCTAAGGTTCTCAACAAAACTAAGTTGTTGTAACTAACTTTGTTATAGATAAAGCAAAGAAACCAAATGTTGTGTTGAGAAAAAATAACGTTTCTCTAAGGAGTAGAAACACAAAGGATTTGCACACAGAACAAGGCATAGGAAGATAGGAACAAAAATGTGCACCGAGAACACTTTGATCACAACTTATCCATTTTCATGGATAGGGGAATTTTGGAGATAGCATGCGTAACACACATAGAGATGAAGACTTGTGCGACATGTAATGGTATTTTTGGAATAAGTAGCTGATAAGGACCATGCATAGTTCATGATAATAATAGTATTTCTTCTTAGAGTTAACTATAGGACATCGATTATTAGAACACTTACATGTTGTACATGCCATTGTAACGACACATGGCTATTATCAGCATGTGACCTATTTTGAGAAGTGCATAAGTGGTGAAGGGAAAGTCCCCACCTCTATAAATATGTATTGAACTATGTATTTTAGAGTGAGTGAATTATTATAGAGTTATGTTATTGGTTCTAATACATGCATGAATCATGGAGATACTTTATAGTGTAAGAAGCTTATGTGTTTTACAGTGTTTAATGTAATGGAGTATATTGGCTGGATAATGGTGTTAGACATAACTGAATTTGGTTCTTGTATGGTTAGCCTTATTATTGTTATTGTTTAGTTCATGATTCCTAAGATCTAGATCTAGTTTATGCACTGTGAAATGTTTATGTTTGGTTATGGATCTGAATATGTATTATCATCATCACACTAACATCCTACACAAGTAACTCTAAAGAGGGGCATTGTACCTTTACATTTTTAAGGTGAGTGCTCAGCTCAAGTTGAGTGATATGCCATCATGCCCGGGTTTTTCACAATAGATTCTAGGTTGCATCATTGGTTCTGTTACACCATGTTCAGCAGTATTTCAAGATGCGAGAAACTTTGGACAAAGGGGAAGGAAGATTTACCAAATTCACTTTGGGTGCACAAACTTTATTCCACTTTGCAGGTTGTGTACATGTTTGGTATGTTTATTGGAACTACATAGGGAGACTAGAAATTGGAAAGACTTGAATGTAGGAATGGTCTAGACTTTAGACTACTTCTATACTAAACCTCTTATGAGAGAGACATTATGGCTTATGTAACACTTGACTATGGGAGTACAAAAGCCGAAGAACTCATTTAGGAGTTATTTCATGAGGAAGAACCAAGAGCATGTTTTGAAGAAATAGATGAGACATCTGCCATAATACTTAAGCATTTTATTTGAGAAGGAGAAAGGAAATATGGTCTACATAGTGGATGATGAAGAAGTAGAAATTTGGACATTGATCATTCTGAAGGTACATGTGAGGTTTTAGATAGTGTGGATAACAATGCATGTGCCTATCATGAACCTATGAAGACCAAGAAAGTGAACATTGGCACGGATGCTAAACCTAAGGAGGCCATAATTGGAGATTATTGGTTTGATTCTAAAGTGGAAAAGATAATTGAGTTACTACGTGATTTCCAGGACTTATTTCCTAGGGGCTACCATGAGTTAAAGGGGGTGCATGAGTCATTAGGTGAGATGAAGATTAAGCTAAAGGAAGGTGCACATTTGGTAGGAAGAGACCTTACAGGATGAACCCTAACTTACACGTAAAAGTTAAAGAAGAAATTGAAAAAATGTTGAAATTTGGCATCATTAAGCCCCTAGAAGAATCAGAGTGGGTTAGCCCCATGGTAATCAGTATAAATAAAGATGGTTGGATTAGGATTTGTGTGGATTACAGGGAGTTGAATGTTGCATGTGTGATTGATCCTTTTCCTACACCTTTCATCGAGGAAATATTAGAAGGCGTTGCAGGGCATGAAATTTACTCTTTTAGATGGATTCTCTGGGTATCATTAGGTAAGAATTGCATAGGAGGATCAAGAGAAGACAAATTTCACCACTGAATGGGGAATCTTTGCATATATGGTGATGCCCTTTGGTTTGAAGAATGCACCTGTTGTTTTTTCATGCATAGTTTTTCAAGCATTCTATGATTTTATTCACAAATTCTTGCAGGTTTACTTGGATGATTGGATGGTATATGGGCTTGTTAAGGATCATTGTGATAACTTGCACTTAATGTTTGAAATATGTAAAAAATTAAACATCTCTTTAAACATCAAGAAGTGTGTATTTCTACACTTTTAGAACTCTTCTAGGGCATATCATCTAAGGAAGGTTTGTTAGTAGATCTAGCTAAGGTTGCTTATTATTGTAGGCTGGAGGAGCCTACCAGTTAGAGTGAGGTGCGTGGATTCTTGGGCCATACAGGGTATTATAGAAAATTTATCAAAGGATATGCAAATATTTTGCACCCCTAGAGGAGTTACTAAAGGAAAAGGGACATTCTATTGGGGAGAACTGCAACAACACACATTTGAGGCATTAAAGGAGAGACTTACTACATCTCTATTCTGCCTCATGGAACCAACCATTTCATGTACATGTGGATGCCTCTAGCATGGCCATTGGTGCGTAGTGTTAGCTCAACTGGAGAAGGTATTATAGATCATCCTATCTATTTTTCTAGTAGAAATTTGACTCATGCAGAACATAATTATACAACTATAGAGCGTGAGGCCTTATCGATGATCTATGTGTTGCATAAGTTTAGATAATACTTACTAGCAACACCTTTTGTATTTTATACATATCACATGGACACTAAAATACTTGGTAAATAAGCCCATTTTATAGGGGCACATATGTCGATGGGTTCTCTTATTCCAAGAATTTGACTTTACAATCGTGGTAAAACTAGGTAAAAGTAATTTGGCCCAAACCACTTATCAAGAATTCAATCAAGAGAGGACACAGATAATTGAAGATACAATGCCGATGCACAATTGTATAGGTTACATCATGCACCTTTAGAATTGGAGGATATATTGTTATCTTTTTACACACATGTATGATGCCCAGAAGGAATGAAAGCCTTAGAAAGAAACAACTTACAATTTGTGTTACACCTTTCATGTTGATCAGTGGTGACTTATACAAACTAGGTCAAGATGAAGTATTGTGCCAATGTGTATTAGAACATGAGCACATAGATATCATGGAAGAGGCTCATGGTGGTATTATAGGTGGGCATTATATAGGTGATGCCACCACATGCGTGCAAGATTCTACTCATTGGATTATGGTGGGAGACCTGTATAAGGATTGTAAAGAGTATTGTAAGGTGTGTGATCACTGTCAATCAGTGCCTTGGAAAACCTAGATAAAGAGATGAAATGCCTTTGAGGCCTATTACTAGTGCAAAGCCATTTGAAAAATGGGAAATAGACTTTTTGGGTCCTATTTCCCCAGCCACATGTAGAACTAGATCACACTACATCATCACTTGTACATATTATCTTACACAATGGGAAGAAGCAACACCTACAAAGGATTTCATACAACTACAAAAACAAGGTTCTTATGGGAAAATATTCTTACTAGGTATGGATGTCCGTTGAGTTTGACAAGTGATAGGGGCACACACTTCTTGAATGAGACAATCAGGATATTGTTGGATGAATTTATGGTCACACACCACAAGACTACACCTTATCACCCTCAAGAAAATGGGACTATTGAGGCCTTTAACAAGATATTGAGCTCAGACCTTAACAAAAATTTGTGATGTTGGAAGGAAAGATTGGGATGATAAAGTTTTATGCTATACTTTGGGCATATAGAACAACCTACAAAAGGTTAAATAAGGCCACACCCTTTCAGTTTGTGTTTGCATAGAAGTAGTTCTTCCCATGGAATTCATGTTACCTTCTTTTGTGTATTGTGTGTGGGAGGTCTAGCTGATGAAAGCATTAGAAGAAATAATTGACAAGTTAATACAGTTGGATGAGAGGCACACCATAGCACGTTGGAGTTAGAAGTAGGAAAAAAGGATAGGGCATAAGGCATGGCATGATGATAGACACATAGGGAAGAAGCTTAAGGTTGGACAAGATGGTACTTCTTTATGATTCCAAGTTTTTGTGCCATCCAGAAAACTTAAGGTGCATTGGTTGGGACCATATGTTATCACTCACATACTTGAATCAGATGCTTATTAGTTAGAGGTGCTTGATGGAACATGTTACCCAGTTACTTTAATGGGAGTAGGTTGAAGCCCTACTATAAATAAGTCTTCTTGGTGTTTGTAATAAGGAAGTATTTCATTTAGTATAGATTTTCCTTTATGTATTTATTTTAATGTATTTCCTTCTTTCACTATGCTTTGTCAATTTAGTTTGGTGTTTTGTGTAATAAGCACATTTACATGCTAGAAGCTAATTACAATCTAAAGTATTTTTATGCGTAGAGAGGATGCACATACCATTGGTGTGGGGTGGTTGTTATTCAAAAAATGGGTACACATGAGAACATATTATTATAGGTGCTATTCAAAAATGGAAGGAGATGCTAGAAAGAATATTTCTCCTAAGGAAGACCATAGCTAGAAATAAATGAATGAATAGTATAACACAAGGTAAGTGGTGGCCATAGAAACTACTAGAGGAAGGCACAATGGTGAGGTACTTCGGTGCATGGATGCGCATAGAAGGAGGTATATAGCTAGAAGGTAGGAAGGTGTGCTAGAAGGTTATAGTTGTGGCACATAGGTGTATCACATGGAAATTGGG
Source organism: Taxus wallichiana var. yunnanensis (assembly GCA_018340775.1). Lineage (NCBI taxonomy): Eukaryota > Viridiplantae > Streptophyta > Pinopsida > Cupressales > Taxaceae > Taxus > Taxus wallichiana. The sequence goes on along the minus strand of CM031234.1, from coordinate 1,030,666,603 downwards.
AAAATGGTCAATTAATGAGAGGATTGGTGGTAGGTAAAGGATAAATAAATGCAATAACTTTTAGCAACTCTATATAAAGATGTGATGTGGGTTTATTTCTACCTTTGTGATCACAAGTATTTGAGTGAGCTAGTTGTGACCAAACCAAGTGAAACATGTTGAGGTGTAGAGAGTTGTGAAACTAGGTGGAGAGAAGATTTATGCACAAAAGTGGCTTACATCCCCATTGGAGAAGGGTTTGAGTGAAGCAAAAGCATTGAGAAGGAGCTAGGGCATTAGTTTCAAGCTAGGACACATGGTTTTGAGCTAGGGCACGTGGTTTTCAAGCTAGGGCACGTGGTTTTCAAGCTAGGGCATGAGAGATTACTCGATAGAGGAAAAAGTGATATTTTTACCATGCACTAAGGAAAGCACTTGGAGTAGGAACAAAGGGGAAGAAAAAGGTGGAAATGAGGTGAAGATGCTCCCAAGAGAATTTTTCATAAATGTAGTATCCATAAAGGAGTGATCATTAGATGGGATTGGGATTCCCATATCCATAGATGTAAAGTAAGTGACTACAACCACCACACCACCGATAACAAGGGGAGTTGGATGCATTGTTGAATAAGAAGACCAACAAGTGCATGGTGGATGACATGCCAGTATATGATGATGTTGGGGAGAAGTTTCTCAAGAAGGTAGGGGTGTATCAATTGTATGAACTCCCATATTTTGGAAAACTAGAAAATTTATACCAATGGCTTATGAGTAGAGTCCATGAGACTTATTCTATTTTTGTTGGATGACGGGTAAGGATCACTGTGCCTTTGATTGCTACGTTGATAGAACTAAAGGGCATAGGGACAGAGGTTAATAGTGATCTAACTGATAAGGCAACATTATAGCCACAAGAAAGGAGTTGGGATACACCAAGGGTCCATGTGGAATGAGACATCTATAAATTAAGGAAGTACCATGTGGTGCAGAAACCGTGCATCTACTCACTAAGTTGAATGATCAGGAGAGATGGTCATAAGTAAATACCATGTGGCTACATATTGTGAAGAAAATGTCACAAGGAGAAATGTACAACTTAGTTGGCTACATAGTAGAAAAAATTATTGAGGAAGCATGCACAGTGAAAGATAAGTTTTTGTGTTATCCTATTATCTCTTGTGTTTGTAGAAATTAGAGTGCCCGATGGGCCAAATAACAAAATTTGGGAATACCCCATAGAAAAGAAGTCCCTCAAGAGAGGTTTGAGAAGTATTTGTGTGAAGGAACAATGAGTGGCCCGTTTAAACAAAGGGTAGAACTATGGTATGATTGAATTTGTGTGGCCTTTGAGGAGGAATGGCACATTCCAAAGGAGTTACCCTCAGTAGTGGGAAAGGCAAGTACATTCGTGGTGTATCAACATTTTTACATCATGTGGTTCATAATGAAGGATGGGACATGGAGTCCCTAGTGAAAACTGCCATACACCTTCACAACGCGTTACTTCCAGGAAGTAGTACATGTTTAATGATGCATGCCGTTGGTTGAGCTACAACATGGACAAGGTAGATTGTGACTACCATACTCTAAGGAAAACTTATGTTTATCCAAGGTCAATCTACCTATATCGAGAGGCTTATTTTGATGTTATAAGTATGAATCTGATAAGTTTGGCTATTGGGGATAGTGGGGCCACGCTTATCTATCTTCATCTCAAGCCTAGGATGGAAAATGGGAAAGTATGTGGAGAATGAGTTTATGCTCCCAGGCCACCTAAGGAAAACACACAGTTGAAAATGTGGCAGCTCCAAATCCTGCCTTGACCGTAGAAGGAGATGAGGAAGAAGATCAGATGAGGATAGTGGAGGCTTGGACCATAGAGGTTGGAGGAATCCCACAAATAGAAAAAGTGGAGAGTGAGCATGCAGATACTCCCCCATAGACACAAGGAGGAGAGGAAGACTTGGACATGGGTACAGTCCATGAGGAATGCTAATTTAAAAAGGTGTTCAGAAGAACTAAACCCAAGGTGTAGGAACATATCAACCTTTATGAAGGTCACCTCGACTCTCCCTAAAAAATAAGCACCTAAGAGAAAGAGAAGAAGAAATATGAAGCTTAATGAGGAGGAGGAGGTCTAAAGAGAGCACTAGAACCCCATCCTAGCCTGGAAGATGTGGAGGAACCTTCGGGATGAAGAAATGAGAGATGAAGAGGAAGGGGTGAAAGAAGTATAAAAACTATGTGAAAAAAAGAACAACCCAACATGCCCATTACATGACTCACAGTAGAGAAGGACCAATGAGACCTTGGCACCTAGGTTCCTAAGGGGCCAAGAACCTCCTAGAAGAGAAGATGTCAAGTGAAGAGTATGTTGTCCCTAGTATGGGCTATATCTTGAGGACATAAGAAAAAATCATCACCTAGATTTCATTGAATTTGGGCCTTAAGGAGTTATATGGGTGGGATATTGATGGAGAAGAGATATGGCCACTACATGCACAAGGAAGAAATTATCCTGGTCCATGCAGAATCATATGGATGAACCAAATTTTGATGTGTGTGAGGAGTCATGTGTCTCGTGAAGAGTGAAGAAGGCACCCTAAAGTAAGCACATGATAATAAAACCTACTCTAATGTCTTATTCTTTATTAGTGGGAAATAATAAAGTATTTCACGAGGTGGACAACATGGAGAAACATTGATAAGACCACCACCATCCAAGAATGTTTCTTAAGATAACAAGGCTAAAATGCAGAGATAATGCATTTAAAGGAAGAGAAGGAATGAGAATGGGAAAATAATGAGGCCTTTCATTAGCATGGTGGAGGAAATTGGTGATCACATCCTTAAAACAAGGCCTCATCTAGAATCTCAGGTATTAAACAAAAAGTTTCCTTCTATAATAGGATTTCTTCTGTTATGCATTATGTGTGCACTTTGGTCGATTTGGTGTTAGATGACGGACCAATTTGGATGCCCGCACCAAAATATTTTGAACAAGAGGCAGAGAGAGCAAGGGCCTCTATGGTTAGGAAAATTTCAACTTATGAGGCATTGCTCCAAAATTTGAAGGATGAGGAAAGTCGACCAAGCTCTCAATTTATGTGTGGCACTAGAAGTAGTAATAAGGACCAGAACTCTAGTAGAAGATAATGAAGTTATAGTGGTGATGAAAGATGAGACACTTGGTAATGCAGAAATATTACAATGTTTAGTGAAACAAAAGTGTGAGGTGTTAGATATAAAAAATCCCTGGATCCACACAAAGAGAGGATTGATGAGATTGGGAAGCTCATAGTACAAAAGATGGACCTCATGGAAGGAATGATGTCAGGTATGGCCAATGTTGTTTGGGTACTATAGAATGAGAAAGAGAAGATTACTCAAGATGAACTAGATGCCATAGCCACTCAACTCAGATATTTCTAGAAAGACAAGGACCACACTAAATGATGGTAGACATTGGAGGCTGAAATCAAAAATGAATATCTAGAGCTAATCCTCCCAATTGAAGAAGAGGGTGTTGCAAAGTAAAAATTCATTCTTTTGTACAGTGTTTCATTAATTATTTCATTCCTTATTCTTTATTATTGGGAACATTAGAAAGAATTCCCATTTCTAGGATGGAAATGTACTTTAGTGTGGGGTAATGTTTCGATAGACATAATGTTTCTCTAAGGAGAAGACACACAAAGGATGTGGCCTTTTGAACCCTGTGCACTACATTGAGAAATCTATTGGGAAGATAGGAAAGGAAACACACCAAACACTTTGGCTAAGACTTAGCCATTTTTATGGATAAGGGCTATTTTTGGAGATAGCATGTGAGCACACATAGAGATGAAGACTTGCACTGACACACAATGGTATTTTGGGAACAAGCGGCTGATAAGCACCATGCATAGTTTAAGCTAATAATAGGATTTCTTCTTAGAGTTAACTATAGGACATCTATTATTAGAACACTTGCATGTTGTGCATGCCATTGTAAAGGTGCATGGCTATTATCAGCATGTGACCTATTTTGAGAAGTACATAGGTGGTGAAGGGAAAGTCCCCACCTCTATAAATATGTATTGAATTATGTAGTTTAGAGTGGGGTATCATTTTATTAGAGAGTTATAAATATTTGGATTTAATGATGTGCATGACTCATGGAGATACTTTATAGTGTAAGAAGCTTTGTATTTTTACAATGTTTAATGCAATGGAGTAATATTAATCTAGGATAATGGATGTTAGACATGCCTAAATCCAGTTCTACAAAGTATGGTTAATCCTTATTATATAATCAATTGTTTAGTTCATGATTCTCTAAGAAATAGAAAAAGAAAACACATGAAATGCTTATGTTTGGTTATGGATCTGAATATGTATTAGGGAAACATCACACTAACATCTTACCTATCGTAAAGGTGGGGGAAAACCTGGTACACTTTGCATGCTCAAAAGTGAGTGCTCAAAAGTTACCCCGAGTGGGAAACACTTGAGTGATGTTATTCTGATTCCATTAGTTGGTTCCAAAAATTAGCCTCCTCTATTTAACTATTTATGCTAAATCATGGGTGTTTTCATCAAAATTGTTTGTTGTTTATAGGAGTGAATCCAAATGAGATTCTTGATGTTTAGGCCTTCACTTTGAAATTTTTTCATAGTGCTAGTTGCACTCTATGTTTATTCACATAGATTGATTCTTCATTGAGCATCTCATCTCAAAATCAAGGATGATTTTCATTCAAATTTCTAGAATATTTTGAGTTATTTTCTTTCCCATGATGTGTAACACCTTTGACAAACTATTATATTTCTCTTTTGCATTGCAAGCATTGGCATGTGATTTTCTTGAATGAGGTGTGTTCCTTGATTGTTGAAAATCATGCTTGTTATGGATAAATCATTTCTTCTCTTAGATTCATTAGAATGAAATGATATGGCTTGCAAGAATCCATTTTCACTACTGATAGGTGAGTTACAATCTGGTTTTGAGGGTTGCAAACTTATCTCTTTTTCGACTCATCCTTAGAACAATTCTAGTGATCAAGGAATGTTAATTGACATTCAATAGTTTGAGAGGCATAGTGGACTGAACTTTTGTATGTTTGTAAATTTTATGGTCTTGTGAAAGTGTCTTCATTCAGGTTGTATGTTGTGCTTGGGTCTTTGGGATTGATCTCTACAGGACATTTTATGGTGTAATAAAAAAATAGTTTGCTTCATGACTATGAAGGGGATCATAATCCTAAAACTAAAGGACTATCCTAATGGTATCCTAAACTAGGTAAGAGCACCTACTTCCTAGCTATGTCTACTTAATTGGGTTATAATCTAACCTAAGCTTCTTATTCTATTTTGTTGGGATGGTGTCCTAACCTAAGCTCTTGTGCTAAATGAATAAGGGAGAGATTACTAAAGTAATGCTAGGCTATATTAACCTAATGCCTAATACTATATGGATGTGAATTTAATCTAACCTAAGGTGGAAATTACCTATGGAAATGTTTTAAGACCTAAGGAAATTATTGTTAGACTAACCTAAGTTTTGGGAAATCTATCCTAAACTATTTAAAAGGAACCTAAGGGTCGCATGGCACTAAGGTGATGGTTCCAATGGCATTTATTTGATTTGATTTGATTGGGTTTAATGCATGAGGTACTGCCAGTTTTGGAAAAGGCTAGTTAACTCTAGTGGAGGCATATGTGGAGGCTTCACTAAATATAGAAATGCATGTTAACTTGGAAATGGCATTCACCTAGTTTTGGGAGGTGGTGGCAAGGAGAGATAAGTGGGAAATTTGGGAGTTATGGCATTAATGGATCTCATTTTTTGTGTGCAAACCATCTTGGAAACAAGGAGGTGGATTTGTGAGAGGTTGTTTGGTTTTACATGTCTCACGAATTTTTCTCTACATGGAGCTATCTAGTTCTTTGAACCAACAATTTGACTTCTTCTTCTTCTTGGCTATTTTTGGTTTCTCTGGTCTATTTTTGATCAAGGGAATGTATATGAGGCATTGGAAGAAAATTTGTTTGGTTGTTGATCTGTCGTGGAGAAGAAAAAGAGTTGGAAGCTCAGTTGGAAGTCTCCTTCGAATTGGTAGAGGCACTATCAGGCATGATAGGCTCTACCCATTAAGATTTCTTTCTTTCTTCTAAATGAATCATTAAAACAACTCTGCTCTCATGAGATAAATGTTTGCATGATTTTTTTGGTTATTTACTTTCATGTTTTTATGAATCTCTGTGGTTTTTGGAATGTAAATCCATTACTAGTAATGATAGTTTTTGGGAAACTTTCTCTGTGCTAGTTTAATGGTGACATGCATGTGAAACTTGTATTGGGAGCTCTGTATTTCATTCTGAAACTTGTTTGCAAGGATGGTGTTGTTTTGAACTAGCATTAGTTGCTTTGTGTGGTCTTGAACCTTTATGGGAGTCTTAGGTTTCATTCTGAACTATTATTTGGAGCCTGTGTTTCATCGGAACTTATATGGGAGCTTCGTGTTATGTTATGAGCTTGTATTTGAGCTTCGTGTTTGATCTGAGCCTGTATTAGAGCCTTATGAAGTTCTAAAATTTTGTTCGAAGCTTGTGTTCGACACTATACTAGTATTCCATTCTTGCATGTTTTGAACTTGTGTTGAATCGATGTGTTTGATTCTATACTTGTATTATGAGCTGGAGTTTTGTTGGTATTAAGGATTTGAAAAGCTTTAAACTCATTTATGGACTTGTCTACTTGAAAGGGTCTTGAGAGATTTGTTTTTTTTGAAGTAGACCTGGTAATCTCTTTTGAGATCTTCTCCTTGTAGCTTCTTGTTGGAATGATTGTGGTACTTCTATTTTGGAAACTATACCACCTTCTTTGAACTTGATAGGGCATGTGAATACAAAGTATATCCTTCCTTCTCTCCCTGAGCAAACCCATGTCTTGTTGAAGGCTTGACCATTTTGTTGAGGGATTATTAGACTATAACTGTACCTTGTTGTGGGTTTGGTTTGATTTAGAGTTCTTTGGAATGGTCGTTAATAGTTTAAGAGGTTTATGGAAATATAGTATGCATTTTCCTTCTTGTGAACAATGTTGAAATGAATACCTTCTATGTCACAAGATTTTTAGATGGAACTCGAGAGTCTTGTGGTGATTTTGTTTTAGTTGAGTTGGAAGTAAGATTGGAACATCTCTTGACTTAAACGTCATTGGGGTTTCTTACTCTCTTTAGATCTTCTTAATTGATTTCTTGGGTTTTATTAGAAAGTTGAATTTAAAACCTAGTATACTGAATTTTGTATGGAAGGATACATTATCTCTAGTTTAGAATGCTTTGTATTATTGTTCTTATTTGGGATCATGAACTATTTACTCTATTGCATTAAGTTGTTGAAGCCTTGTAATGGGATTTCAGTCTTTTGAGTTTGTGAGTTGTATTGAACCTTGTATATCTTACATTGTTTTGGATTTGATTTCTATTCCTTGTTGGATTCATTAAATGAATCTCTGGTTTTAAAAGAGAAATGAATATGTTCTCTTGGGGACAGTATACTATTTTAGGATCATACTGTGTACTTCATTCTGAGAATTGAATTTGAACTTGTGCTTGATGAATGGAAATAGGTAAACTAGTTTGTTAGATTTGTAATGGAAAATTAGAAGTGTGCTTTCTTTAACTGTGCATGTTTGGTTTTGTGTTCTCTTTTGGGAACTAGTTAAAGAATTTCTAAGTTTGAAATAGAAATGGGAATTCATTTCATAGTATAAATGAAATGAATTATGGATTGGACCTTTTCCAATGGAGATCCCTTCTTACTATTATTTTTGGATGAGTTCATTTGATTGAAACTTTTCGTATTCGATTCTCTTTTGAGATGGAAATTTCTTGTGGAATGTTTAGTCTACTTTGCTTAAGTCATTTGTTGTAATGTTTTGTAAAGAGATTAGCTGAGTTCGGTATGTTGGAAAGAAAATAATATCATGCTTAGACTAATTATTTTTCTTGATTGAGTCATACTCCATTTGGATTGATATTGGAAGGTTGTCTCTTTTTGCACTCTATTTTATTATGAACCCTTCTTGGATGGACTGGATAAGAGATTAACTTCTGTGTGAGTCTAGCTTGGGTTGTGGAATGTTTGGTTTCAGATCTTTGAATTATATCTTCTAACATGTGGAGGTTAGTTTAGACTTTCAAGGAGGACTGTTTTGACTCTCTACCCTACTTGGATTGATTTGGGATTCTTGTTAGATGTTTTTCCTTTAATGTTGAATCCTTATATTGTTATCTTTGAACTGAGGTAGATTTGTGTGTTCTAAACCTATATTTTATCTTTCAAGATGATTAGTGTATGGGGAATAAGTATGTATTGATTCTTCTTCTTTTGTTTATATGGAAAGATGAAGCATCCTAATATGAGCTATGTTGTAATTAACTTCTTTTTTTGCTTAGTAAAGATAAATGTGTATTTCTATTCTTATAGAACTATGAAACAATTGGATGACAAGACCTGTTGATTGTTTTAAAGTAATTGATAGGATCAATTAAACCTTGTGATATAATTCAGATGTCATGGATTATATTAAGTTCTTTTCTTAAAAGTAAATTCAAGACTCTTTTATTGTACTTCTTTTCTAGATGTTATTACTTATGATTATTTGTATGATATATTAATTGTTTCATTAAAGAAGAGTTGTTTTAATGGAACAATTAGTGGAATGCACTTTACTTTAATGCTTAGTGCTTATCATGCTTAGTTCATGAATCGACCCATGCTAGCAATTTTTGTAGATGGACATCGTAAGTGATAAAAGAAAGACAAAACTTTTATGATGCATTGGCTTATTTAATTTTGGATCTTATGTAAAGAGTTTTGAATCATTCTTGAGTTGTATTGGAAAAGAAAAGTGATGTTCTTTTAAGATCTTAATTTTGATTGACATGCAGAATGTCTGAAATGCATAGTCTTGTAAATGTATATTTATCATCATGAATTAAAAGGTTTTGTGTTGGACTCCAATTTGTGATGTGAATTCTTTTGTACTTGTATGATGGAAATAATAGTGATATCTTTGTGGTATTCTTTATATCTGTTGTATACTATTGTTGTTATAAGATAATGAGTTGGATTAAGGAGATAGTATAATCTCCCTTATATATAATGAACTTGTTAAATTGCAAAAGATGTCATTCTCTAACTACACAACTATAGTTTAATAATGAAATATGCTTTGGACATACAATTAAACTATATAAGTAATGAATGATAAAAAGGTTATGTTAAACCTAACATCTAACCATGTAGAGGAAGACTCTTCCTCTCTCATGGAATGAAAGATAAAAGGAATAGTGGTTATGATCTTTAATCTTTATACTAAGTTTATAAAGTAAACACTAGTTGAATCTAGGTGGATGACACACTTGATTTGGATAGCTAGGTTACATTAAGAATTAAACATTTGATGTTTGTTGTCCTATTTTTGGGATAACTACTTGTTATGCCACGTTAATGAATAACAATGCAAACATGAATTAATGAAGTTCTCCATATCTAATCAAGCTAGTGTTGGATAAAGAACTTAAGGAATGTTGGAATTAGGGTTAGGCATGGTTGTTGTAATCTGAATCTTAATCCAATTTAATTATGATTAATGACCACTAAGGGGGTATGTACATCTTGATGAATCAGTTCTAATGGATGTTGGCACATGCCAACTATAGGAATGTACCCTTGAGAAGTCCTAGACTTCTCAAGGATACAAGTGTTAGTTGACATGTGGCAACACCCTTCCATATTTGTTCATCTAGATCTACACATCTGGACTTGAACTTAGTTTCTCTCTAGGTCAAGTTAGTAGCATGTTTAGGATAGGTAGTAGCTTTCAATGACTTAGGGTACCTTGGCACATCTGGTTGACTTAGGTCAACCGAGTATGCCCATATACCCTAAGTCATCGTGAGCATCTTCCTATAATAAATTATGTTGCTAACCGGGGCTAGGGTCAAACCTTGGGCAAGTGGACTGATGGTAGTCAGTAAAGACCATTCTAGATAACAAAAGAGTGAGGTGAAGGATGTATTCTAGAAAATGATGAGTATGTCATCTAGGAATAGTAACATGAACAATATGTTGAAAATATTTGGCCAAAGTATCGCAAGCTACTGGTTGTGTTGTCCTATGTCACCTAGTTTAAAGCAACGTGATGTCAGATGAATATTGGTAACAAATATTCAGATAGGTTCTTTAAATAGATCACTCAATACCTAGAATAGGGTAGGAGAACCAAGTATATGTAGTATACATAAAGTATTCTATACTTTAAGTTAACATGAGAGATCGGTTGGTAACCGAGTCATGGAATGAGAGATTAGTAGTATACCGAGTCATTACAACTACATATGGTTATCTGTTATGAGATTGATTGGCATGGAATGTGTGTTCTAAATGATGTTTTATTTAGAATAGAGAACATTATGTTTCAAAAAAAAAAATTCCCTTGTTTCTAAAGTCTTAAAATGGGAATGTTACATCTTGGTATCAGCGAAGTTCACAGCTCTTGGACCTATTGTGTCCATAATCTGATGAAACTTAAATTTTCTTGTTAATAAAAATGGTTAGAACAAGAGGAAATGTTGCAAATAATCCTCCACCTGAGGAAGGAGCAAAAACTACCCAAAAATTGATGAGATCCTTGCTGCCCTATTGGACACAAGAGATCATTTGGCTGTACTTGAACAACAAGTAATGGGAAATGAGGAGGAAGAAGATGCTGGTAATAATAATCAGCCACCTCCTGAGGACAATGCCAATTTAGGTGTTGATAATAACAATGTGAACATACCTGATCAGCCTGAGAACAAAAAGGCTAGGCTAGTAGCTGAACTCACTAATGATATAAAAAGGATAAGTCCACCCAAGTTTGATGGCACCACATTAGGAGATGGAGCTGAGAATTGGCTCAACAAAATGGAGAAATACTTTGCAATAAGGAATTTCTCAGAAGAAACAAAGGTGATATGGGGAGCATATCAACTTTCCCATGAGGCATCTTCATGGTGGGACAAGCCGTAAGGCTGAGTTAAACATTGATGAAACTAATATCACATGGGATCAATTTAAAGGTTACTTTAGGCAACATTGGCTACCGTAACTTTACTATGATCAGAAAATGACTGAATTCCAGAACTTAGCTCAAGGAAAGCTAATTATAACTGAGTATTGGGAGTGGTTTACTAAACTCCTTAAGTATGTACCTCAATACCAAACTGATGAGAAGTTTAGGATATGGAAATTCATCATGGGATTGAATCCCATTATAGGAGGAGAGGTGGATGTTCACAGCCCAACCATGATGGAAGGGGTTGTTGAAAAGGCCATAAGGTAGGAACAAAAATTGAAGGCAATTTTTGCTCATAAGGAGGAAGTAAGGAAGAAAATCCCCAACTCCTCTTCATCATCTCTTACACCTAAGAAAGGACCATGGAAGAAATTTGGAATGAAAAGTAAGTTTTCATCTGATACTAATAAGAAAGCAGCAACAAACAAGTTTGCTGGAAATGCATGGAACAACTTTGTCAAGAACAATAATAATGGACAGAAGTCCTATGGAGGTCAGAATGATAACTCTAAGGCTGGAAATAAATCCGAGCCTAGAAAGGGACCTATAGGAGGCTGTTATAACTGTGGAAAAGATCATTACACAAATCAATGCCCTTTGAAAAAGGATGATCGTAATCAACAACACAAGATACATGCTGCAAGTAGAGTCGACAAGCAGGATGAGAAATAGGCCACCCATAGAGGTTTGGGTAAGTTATTTGGTTTACCTATAACTATTTTTTTGACACCGGAGCTATTGAATGTTTTATTTCTAGTAAATTAGCATCAAAACTAAAAATAAAATCTAGAAACATGGATAAAACATGGACTGTACATTATGGAAACAATGTTGTTCATATAGTTAGTATGTGTCTTTTTGGAGCATTCCTTGACTTACCTAGTTTTTCCACTAAAGTTGATCTTTATGTTGCACCTTTGGGGTCTTATGATGTAATCATAGGTGTTAATTGGTTAGCAGAACATAAGGCTAAAGTGGACTATTTTGAAAAACACATTAGTTGTTTAGATGACCTGTAAAAAACAGAGATTCAGGGTGTGAAACATGAGATTTCTGTTAGAAAACTATCAGCTATGCAACTTAAAAAGGCCAAAAATAAAGGTTGTACCTTATATGCAGTAAAAATTAGAAACAACTGAAGAGAAAAATGATGTCTTGGAATGATATCCATTGTTACAAAACTTCAATGATGTGTTTCTAGAAGAGTTACTAGGTCTTCCACCCAAAAGGGAGTTTGAATTCACAATAGAGATCAAGCCTGGAACCGAGCCTATTTCTAAGGCACCTTATCGAATGACTACTATAGAATTAGTAGAGCTTAAGGCTCAATTGCAAGAAATTTTTCTAAAGGTTTGATTAGACCAAGTGTTTCACCTTGGGGAGCACCAATAATTTTTGTGAAAAAGAAAGATGGAACACTTAGATTGTGCATTGATTATAGGATGTTAAACAAAGCAACAATCAAGAATAGATACCCACTCCTAGAATGATGATCTATTTGATCAGATGCATGGAGCATCGGTATATTCTAAGATAGATCTTCGATCTAGATATCATCAATTATGGATTAAGGATGAGGACATTCATAAAACAACTTTCAGAACAAGGTATGGACATTATGAGTTCACGGTTTTACCTTTTGGATTAACAAATGCACTGCAACATTTATGAATTTAATGAATAATATCTTTCAAGAATACTTGGACAAATTTGTGCTCGTATTCTTGGATGACATTCTCATATATTCTAAAAGTATTGAGGAACACCATGAGCATTTGAAGATAGTTTTGGAAATTTTGAGAAAGAGACGGTTATATGGTAAGCTATCTAAATGTTCTTTCTATGACACAAGAAGTGCACTATTTGGGACATGTAATAAGTAAGAATGGAATTGTTGTAGATCCTTCTAAAATTGTAGCTATAATTGAGTGGCTTGCACCAAAGAATGTACATGAAGTTAGAAGCTTCATGGGGCTTGTTGGTTACTATAGAAAATTTGTAAAAGATTTTTCTAAGGTGGTTGCACCAATAACTTCTTTACAGAAAGAAGGATAAGAAGTTTGTTTGGAGTGAGAAATGTGAAATCTACATTTAGAAACTTTGAAGGAACAATTAACTTCAACACCTATTCTAGTAGTACCAGATCCTAATGGAGACTTTATGGTAGTAACTGATGCATCTGGTGAAGGTCTAGGAGGTATTTTGTTACAAAATGATCATGTCATAGCTTACGAAAGTAGAAAACTAAAGTTACATGAGTTGAATTATGCTCCACATGATTTAGAGCTTTCTGCCATTGTTCATGCACTACAAGTTTGGAGGCATTACCTGCTTGGTAAACCTTTTGAATTGAAAACTGATCATCTTGGGCTGAAGTATATTTTCACTCAACCAAATCTAAATGCAAGACAATGAAGATGGTTAGAGTTTTTGTCTCAATATGATTTTGACATCAATTATATCAAGGGTAAGGAAAATAGAGTGGCTGATGCTCTAAGTCGTAGGAAGCACATTTCTGCTCTTATAACATTGAGAACTCAGTTTAAGGATGAAGTAAAAAGTGTTATGGAATTGGATTCTTACTTTCAGCAAGTAAAGTTAGTGCTTGCTTGCAGATCCAAATGATTTGAGGTATAAAGGTTTTCACTTTGATAATGAAGGAATCTTAAGATTTGAAAAAATAGAGTATACATACCTTCTCTAAATGATTTAAGAAAGAAATTGTTAGTAGAATTTCACAATTCACCTTTTTCTGGACACCCGGTATTACAAAGATGCTTGCTGATATAAAACAACAATATTTTGGAAAGGAATGAAAAAGGATGTTATTGATTTTGTGACACATTGCCTTGAATGTCAATGTGTTAAAGTGGAACATATGCACCCAGCCGGTTTATTGTATCCTCATAGCATACCAATACAAGTGGCAAGTAATAAGCATGGAATTTGTACAAGGGTTCTATGTCAAGAAATAAACATGATGTTATTTTAGTAGTTGTTGATAAACTAACGAAGGTAGCACATTTTATTGCTGGTAATCTGAAGGATGATTCTCTTGTATTGGCTAAAATATTTGTACATGAAATTTTTAGATTACATGGAGTACCTAAATTAATCATATCTGATAGAGATCCTAGAATGATGTCAAGGTTTTGGAAAATGCTTAATGCAGCTCTAGGAACTAAGCTGAATTTAGTTCTGCGTATCATCAGAAATGGATGGACAAACTAAAAGAGTTAATCAAGTTTTAGAGGATATGTTACGAATGTATTGTATGGATCAACAATATAAGTGGGAAGAGTACCTTCCACTAGTTGAGTTTGCATATAATAACACATATCATGCCTCTCTTAAGATGGCACCTTTTGAAGCATTATATGGAAGAAAATGTAGAACCCCTATTAGTTGGGACAACATTGAGGATAGAGAGGTAATTGGACCTGAAATCCTTATGGAAATGGAACAACAAGTTAAAATGATTTCATGAGCACTTGAAAGAAGCAACAGATAGGAAAAAGAGTTATGTTGATTTAAAGTGGGTTGACAGGAAATTTGAACTTGGTGAGAAAGTATTTCTTTGGGTTAAACCGAAAAAAGAGCTCAATAACTTTTGGCAAGGCTACCAAGTTATCACCTCATTATGTGGGACCCTTTGAGATAGTTGAAGTAATCAACCCTGTAGCTTACCATTTAGCATTACCTCCTGCTTTGTCATGAATGCATGATGTTTTCCATATTTCTTTGCTTAAGAAATACGTTTTCAGATTTATCACATGTGTTAAATTGGAATTCCTTGCAGTCCAAGACCTAGGAATAATCATGGTTAAACCCATACGAGTGTTGGAAACTCACCAGTTGCATTTAAGAAATCATGAAATAAGTCAATGTAAGGTCCAAGTGGGACTAGTTTAATGAAGAAAGTGCAACCTGGGAAAACTGGAAGATATGAAAACTACTTTTCCATATTTATTTGATCAGAATTGACTATGATGACTGATAAAAATTTGTGATTTTATCTTTATATGTCAATAAGTCTGCCAGTTTTTGGGCAAGATGACTATTTATTTTTGAATAAACAACTATGTGAATGCTGATTTCTGGAACTTTAAATCTTGATATTGTTGCAAACATATGTTAAGAAAGTGAATAAATTGATTATCCTTAATGCAATGATCAAATGAGATAATCATCGAGATGATGATTCTTTTTAGGAGGGAAGTATGTAACACCTTGGACAAACTATTATATTTCTCTTTGCATTACAAGCGTTGGCATGTGATTTTCTTGAATGAGGTGTGTTTCCTTGATTGTTGAAAATCATGCTTGTTATGGATAAATTATTTCTACTCTTGGATTCTTTAGAATGGAATGATATGGCTTACAAGAATCCATTTTCACTTCTTATTGATAAGTTACAATCTGATTTTGAGAGTTGCAAACTTATCTCTTTTGACTGACTCATCCTTGGATCAATTTCAGTGATCCAAGGAATGTTTTAAATCTTCTTAACAGACTGAATGGTAAATTGACATTCAATAGTTTGAGAGACATAGTAGACTAAACTTTTGTATTTTACAAATTCTATGGTCTTGTGTGAAAGTGTCTTCAGTAGGTTGTATGTTGTGCTTGGGTCTTTGGGATTGATCTCTATAGACATTAAAACATAAAAAAAATAGTTTGCTTCATGACTATGAAGGGGATCAAAATCCTAAAACTAAAGGACTATCCTAATGGTATCCTAAACTAGGTAAGAGCACCTACTTCCTAGCTATGTCTACTTAATTGGGGTTATAATCTAACCTAAGCTTCTTATTATTATTTTTTGCTAAAGGAACCTAAGCTCTAGTGCTAAATGAATAAAGATTTCTAAGGTGATACTAGACTATTTTAACCTAATGCCTAATACTATATGGAAGTGAATTTAATCTAACCTAAAGTGGGTATTACCTATGGCAATGTTTTAAGACCTAAGGAAATTATTGTTAGACTAACCTAAGTTTTGGGAAATCTAGCCTAAACTATTTAAAAGGAACCTAAGGGTCGCATGACACTAAGGTGATGGTTCCAATGGCATTTAAGTGATTTGATTGGGTTTAATGCATGAGGTACTGCTAGTTTTGGAAAAGGCTAGTTAACTCTAGTGGAGGCATACGTGGAGGCTTCACTAAATATAGAAATGCATGTTAACTTGGAAATGGCATTCACCAATTTTGGGAGGTGGTGGAAAGGAGAGATAAGTGGGAAATTTGGGAGTTATGGCATTAATGGATCTCATTTTTGTGTGCAAACCATCTTGGAAACAAGGGAGATGGATTTGTGAGAGGTTGTTTGGTTTTGCATGTCTCGTGAATTTTTCTCTGCATGGAGCTATCTGGTTCTTTGAACCAGCAGTTTGACTTCTTCTTCTTCTTGGCTATTTTTGGTTTCTCTGGTCTATTTTCGATCAAGGGAATGTATATGAGGCATTGGAAGAAAATTTGTTTGGTTGTTGATCTCATGGAGAAGAAAAAGAGTTGGAAGCTCGGCTGGAAGTCTCCTTCGAATTGGAAAAGGAACTATCAGGCATGATAGGCTCTACCCATTAAGATTTCTTGCTTTCTTCTAAATGAATCATTAAAACAACTCTGCTCTCATGAGATAATTATTTGTTTGATTTTTTAGTTATTTACTTTCATGTTTTTATGAATCTCTATGGTTTTTGGAATGCAAATCCATTGTTGGTAATGATAGTTTTTGGGAAACTTTCTCTATGCTAGTTTAATGGTGGCATGCATGTGAAACTTTGTATTGGGAGCTTTGTATTTCATTCTAAAACTTGTTTGCAAGGCTGTTGTTCTAAACTGGCATTAGTTGCTTTGTGTGGTCTTGAACCTTTATGGGAGTCTTAGGTTTCATTCTAAACTATTATTTGGAGCCTGTGTTTTGTTGAAACTTATATGGGAGCTTTGTGTTATGTTATGAACTTGTATTTGAGCTTCGTGTTTGATCTAAGCCTTGTATTAGAGCCTTATGAAGTTCTAAATTTTGTTCGAAGCTTGTGTTGACACTGTACTAGTATTCCATTCTTGTGTGTTTTGAACTTGTGTTGGAATCGATGTGTTTGATTCTATACTTGTATTATGAGCTGGATTTTTGTTGGTATTAAGGATTTGAAAAGCTTTAAACTCATTTATGGACTATTCTGCTCAAAGGGTCTTGAGAGATTTGTTTTGTTTTGAAGTAGACCTGGTAATCTCTTTTGAGATCTTCTCTTCTTATAGCTTCTTGTTGGAATGATTGTGGTACTTCTATTTTTGGAAACTATACCACCTTCTTTGAACTTGATAGGGCATGTGAATATGAAGTATATCCTTCCTTCTCTTCCCTAAGTGAACCCGCGTCTTGTTGAAGGCTTGACTATTTTGTTGAGGGATTATTAGATCTGTAACTGTACCTTGTTGTGGGTTTGGTTTGATTTAGAGTTTTTTGGAATGGTCATTAATAGTTTAAGAGGTTTATGGAAATATAGTATGCATTTTCCTTCTTGTGAACAATGTTGAAATGAATACCTTCCTGTCGCAAGATTTTTAGATGGAACTCGAGAGTCTTGTGGTGATTCTGTTTCAGTCGAGTTGGAAGTAAGATTGGAACATCTCTTGACTTAAACACATGTTGGGTTTTCTTACTCTCTTCAGATCTTCTTAATTGATTTCTTGGGTTTTATTTGAAAGTTAAATTTAAAACCTAGTATACTAAATTTTGTATGGAAGGATACATTATCTCTATTCAGAATGCTTTGTATTATTGTTCTTATTTGGGATCATGAACTATTTACTCTATTGCATTAAGCATTGTGAAGCCTTGTAATGGGATTTTAGTCTTTTGAGTTTGTGAGTTGTATTGAACCTTGTATATCTTACACTATTTGTGGATTTATATTCCTTGTTGGATTCATTGAATGAATCTATGGTTTTAAAAAGAGAAATGAATATGTTCTCTTGGGGACAATATATTATTTTAGGGACTGTACTATGTACTTTGTTATGAGAATTGAATTTGAACTTGTGCTTGATGAATGGAAATAGGTAAACCAATTTGTTAGATTTGTAATGGAAAATTAGAAGTGTGCTTTCTTTAACTATGTGTTTGGTTTTGTGTTCTCTTTTGGGAACTAGTTAAAGAATTTCTAAGTTGAAATAGAAATGGGAATTCATTTCATAGTATAAATGAAATGAATTATGGATTGGACCTTTTCCAATGGAGATCCCTTCTTACTATTAATTGGACAAGTTCATTTGATTGAACTTCTATGTATTCAATTCTCCTCTGAGATGGAAATTTCTTGTGGAATGTTTAGTCTACTTTTCTTAAGTCATTTGTTGTAATGTTTTGTAAAGAGATTAGCTGAGTTGGTATGTTGGAAAGAAAATAATATCATGCTTAGACCAATTTTTTCTTGATTGAGTCATACTCCATTTGGATTGATATTGGAAGGTTGTCTCTTTTTTGCACTCTATTTTATTATGAACCCTTCTTGGATGGACTGGATAAGAGATTAACTTTGTGTGAGTCTAGCTTGGGTTGTGGAACATTTGGTTTCAGATCTTTGAATTATATCTTCTAACATGTGGAAGTTAGTTTAGACTTGCAGGAGGACTGTTTGACTCTCTACCCTACTTGGATTGATTTGGGATTCTTGTTAGATGTTTTTCCTTTAATGTTGAATCCTTATATTGTTATCTTTGACTGAGGCAGATTCATGTGTTCTAAACCTGTATTTGTCTTTCAGATGATTAGAGTATGGGGAATAAGTATGTATTGATTCTTCTTCTTTTGCTATATGGAAAGATGAAGCATCCTAATATGAGTTATGTCGTAACTAACTTCTTTTCTGCTTCAAAAGTAAAGATAAAGACTTCCTTTCAAAGGTGGTCGTTCCCATTTAATATGAATTAAATAAAAATGATAACAAAGAACTACAAGATACTACTTACTAGTTCCCGATGAAGATACAGTCCAAGGAATGTGGTGGCACAAAGAAGGCTTAGTTGGGATGATCCAAGATTGGAAAGCAAGCCGATGAAGCTATCCCCGCCTTTTCCAATGCTTGAATGAGGTGACAGCCGATCCAATTGCTCGCCTTGTAGCCTTCGGCTCGATCCTTCTCTCGCAACCTCTTCTACGCTTGTTTCACTCTCTCCCCTACCAAATGAATTCCGATCCTATCTTTTGGTGGGAGGTCATTAACAGTGGAACCGATGGCGGTTACGTAACCGATGGTGGCCGAGTAGAACCGATGTCTGTTAGGTCAAAGTGGCTATTTTTAGTAAAAT
This sequence comes from Taxus wallichiana var. yunnanensis, assembly GCA_018340775.1. NCBI lineage: Eukaryota > Viridiplantae > Streptophyta > Pinopsida > Cupressales > Taxaceae > Taxus > Taxus wallichiana. The sequence continues at coordinate 1,030,647,202 of CM031234.1, read as the reverse complement.
AGCCATCTTTCCTCCTTTTCTCCCGAGGGATCAGTCAGGCTTGGTCAAGTCATTATTAGGCTCATTTTTGTGGGTGAGGGGTAATGAGTCATGGTGTGGGTCTGACCAAGTCATAGGTCTTAATTAGGTTGGTTTAGGTTAGGGCTAGGTCATGGTGAGGTGGCGAGATGAGGTGGTATGTGGTTGAGATGTGATTTATTAATTATAAGGTAATTAATAAATCATTAAGTGTGTAAGGTTTAGGTGGTGAGGTAGGGTTAGGTCACAGGACGAGATACGGGTACACAGGGTGTCAGAAGACCCAAATTTGGTGTCTACATTTTCCCTTGTTGTCATGTGGCTTGTATTTTAAAGCCGCACCGACAATAATAAAAGTGGTTGCCCTCGCTTAAGGGTATAGGTAATCCCCTCAAATCTATCACGATGAGGTGACGGAAATCAGTGGATAGGGTTGATAAAGGGTGAATGATGATGAGATGATGGTAAGATGGTGGGGTAAGTTCAAGAAGCCGATGCATGTTCAAATGTAGTAGTGCGACTGTGTGGTACATGAGTTCAAGAGAAAACAAGCAATTCATAGGCAAAGGTCGATAGTTTATCCAAACAAGGTTGATATAATCCCGGTATCCAAGGCATAGAAGTAGCTCCAGGATATAACGGGTAAGGTACCGAACATTTAGGCATGTTCGGCAAGATACCAAATGGTTGGTTTGGTTGAAATAAATGTCACGGTCTTGGTCTAGGCAAGGCTGGTCGGCTGAACAAGTCAAGTATCCTAGTCGGGCTAAAACATGAATAGTGAGCTGATTGAACAAACAACTACATTATGGGTGGATAGAATCATAATTTGTGGGCTTTGGTCGAGGTACTTAATGGTGTGGCCGTAGGTCAAAGCCGATTGGTCGTCGTGGCCTTGGGTCGGGCCAAGTGATTGGCTCGTCGGCCTCGGGTCGGGCCGAGTTGGTTTGTCGCGCCTTGGGTCGGCCAGCCGATTGGTTTGCGGCCTTGGTCGGGCACAGATTGGTTGTGGCCTGGTGGCGCTCAATTGGTCAGTCAGGCCTCGGGGTCAGCCGATTGGTCAGCGCGCCTGGGGTCGATCGGGCCGATTGGCCTCGGGGTCAAACCGATTGGTTTCTACGGCCTTGGGTCGGGCCGACATGGTTGCGCCTGGGTCGGGCCGATTGGTTTGTGGGCGCTCATGGGTTGGGCCAAGTGATCGTCAGTTGCGCCTTAGGTCGGCCAATCGAGTGGTTACGGCCTGGTCGGGCCATGAATTCAAAATAAGGCTATTTAGCAAAGCGAGGGTAGGTGATGTGATGAGAAATGGAATTTGGTGGATAAGGGCAGAATTAGGAATAACTAGGAATGTAACCGATATCGGTTAGTTATGACCTAGACTGGTCACAAGACCGATATCGTAGTTTTAGGGCGCTCTAACCGATATCGTTATAGGTCAAAACCTATAAAAAGAAAAAAATATGGCGGTCATTTTCACATTGTCAATTGAGTACCAACCTTTGCTTGTCTCGAGTGTTGAATTGATTTTGTTGAGTTTGTGTAATGAGTTGGCACTAGTTGAGTGGAGGAGTGAGTGATCGGGTAGGCCCCAAAGCGATCAGGAGGCAGAGTTTGATTGGTGGAGGACCCGCTAAGGAGATTTGGAGCTATGGCATAGCCGGAGGAGCAGGAGGTGTGGAGGAGCTAGACCACCACCACCTATCCCACCCGCGACGATGTGTAGTCATACCAGAGGTTCTAAATCCCTATTTGTGTGAAGTTGATGAATTTAGCTAGATGTGGGTTTTGGGGTAGGAATCTAAAATGTGATAAAATAATGAATAAATGAAGGTAAATCGTAAAATGGAGTGGGTAGATATGTTAGGTAAGTCAACATAGTAGGTGGGTAAGTTTGTAGGTAATCGGGCCGGGTAGATGGGTAAAAAAATAAAAAAAGGGGATTTGGGGGCGTTTTTCGATCCGGTCCCGAATCCCTGCTGACCGATGTCGGTCACCACTAAGAATCGACAATGGTCACCACTAAAGACTAGTTGGATTTCGAGAGTGGTCATGTGTTAACCGACCGGTGGTCATGTGCCATGTGTCAGTCATTACTGCATGGGTAAGAGGTAATGTTGTGAAAGTAGGTATATTGATTTGTCAGAGGTGGGTAGGATAGAGTTTTGGGGCTTTCGAAGGGGAAGAAGGTAGAGTGGCTAGGAAAGGTAGGAGGGGGGGGGAAATTGGTTGTGTTGGTTTGTCAGAATGGGTAGGATAGGTTATGGGGTGTCAGGATGAAAAGTAGAGGGGTTAAATGGGTGGGAGGAAAGGTTAGAGTACGGGAATAAAGTGGGTGGAGTATGAGTGGGGTAGTGGTAGGTTATGGAATACGTAAAGGGATATTGAGGTGTTTGTTGGGTGGGGCTAGTGATATTGGGGTTATTGGGTGGGGGAGTGATATAGAGGGTTAAGGTAGTTTTTTGAAAGTAGAGGCTGATGGAGTGTGTTATTTTTTGAAGGCACGCCAAAGAAATGATGATGTGGGATCGGATGCCACCTCTACTGGGGTGGATGCGCCATGTGTGACTACAAAGACAGTGGGCAGTCATGCGGGAGGTTGGACTTGGTGGAGTCCAGAGATATAGGGCTGTGGATAGGGACCACAGCTTGATGGTTGCCCTCATCGAGAGATGGGATCCGAAACCAATGTCTTCCATCTCCCTACTAGAGAGATGACGGTCACACTAGAGGATGTGTATCGCATCCTGAGACTACCGATCATAGGTGAGGCGGTGTTCCAGGTGGATGTAGAGACAATGATGGACAACATCCTGCAGGTATTCGGGGATGTAGCCCCATTGATTACATATCATAGTGCGAGCATCTACTACGGCGATATATACGCACACATCGACAAGAGAGACACGGTTGTGCCGATGATGATTGGTATCACCTGCTTCGCCCTCCCGGACTAGAGGGAGGTTGCTTCCCATGGGAACTGATGGGAGTATTACATGAGATGGTGGAGGAGCACACCTGCTATGCATGGGCACCGGTGTATTTGGTGCAGCTATACAAAGAGCTCTGGGGCTATCGCCATATGAGGTGATTTGGGATATGCTCGAAATTCTTGCTACATTGTTGGGCCTATGAGCACATTGTGTGTTTACGACTGTAGGGCTACCCAAGCAATGTGGCCATGCAGAAGTATATAGGTATGGGTTCCAGAGGTGGTTGGGGGTCGTGGGCCAGCCACGAGTGGTGATTGCAGGGCAAGATGTGGCATACTACCGGCATATGTTAGAGGGCCTAACCACACTCGATATTATATGGAGGCCATACAGAGGCCATCAGCCCCGAGGAGGAGCCCGAGCATAGCTATGATGGATCCAGTATATCTTCTGGATAGCTGGATGGAGACCCGGGAGCATGAGCGGATTCCCCTAGAGAGGGTACGCCGACAGTTGGGTCTACGACAGGATGAGCCACCTCCCTTCCCATAGTATCGGAGGGAGGATGTAGAGGCACCACTGCCTCCTCCACAACCATTGGACCTGGGCCTGGGTCATGAGAGACGACTGCGATGATACGGTGGATGATGCCGGTGTTACAGGTGCATTTTTAGTTTGGTGGGCAGGGCAGAGGGCAGCCATGAGAGCACAGCCCGCACAGCCAAATTTGGTGGCTATTATAGTGGAGAGGGACCGTCTCTTAGGCCAGTGCAGCTATTACAGGGGCAAGGCCATGCTGCACATGTGCATAGATCGGAGTGCTACAGGCAATTGGCCCAAGACAGGATGTGCACATGTACTGTGCATGTGCACAAGCACATGTACATACACACAGCAGTTAGCCCAAGCGATCCTTGTTCAAGCACAGTGCAAAGGTCCTTGTTCGTGCTCGATGGTAGCTCCAATGCCACCATAGGTATAGGCATGTGGTTAGGTGTGGATAGAAGGTCGTGGCCCACTTATATATAGGAGCCGGGGATCAGCCCCACCAAGCCATGGTGGCACGTAAAGGTGTCGCATGGGCCGATACATGGAGGCGAGAGTGGAGGCCCGCTATTATCAGATGTACTAGATGGTACGGGGCCGACTATCGCCATATGTAAGCGCACAGAGCCGAGACGTCCTAGAGTCACAGTCACAGGGGCGCAGCCAGCAAAGTGGGCTCAAAGTGATGGGTAGAGGTGAGATCTCGGCATAGGGGCCACCGAGAGATGAGTCAAGGGAGGGGGAGAGAGCCGAGTCACCCCAGGAGCAGAGATGGGTTTTTCTAATTTGATAGAGACACCGGTCTTGTGAACCGAGTGTGTATATAGAGGCCTCGCGTGCCCTCATTTGATGTATTCATGTTTGTTATATATACCGGCTCGCGAGCCGAGGACATGTCAGATACTATACCTTGATACCGAGCCAAGTATATTTTTAACATGAGAGTCATAGCCGAGATTTTGACATGAGAGTGGCTGCTGCTGCCACTTTGTCGAGATTTTGACAGAGAGATGATAGAGGCCCCATGTGTAGGCAATTTGTAGTATATCAGAATATTGTTTTGATGATATATATGATGATGAGGATCCATGGTGTGTAATTTGATTATATATTAACATGTTTTGATGATATTTTAGAGGAGGAGGAATGATTCATGATGTATATATAAATGATGTGATGATGTTTTGATATGCATATGTTATAATGTTTCATGTTTTTTGATGATGGATATTGAGAATTGATGTATATAGATGATGAAAAGAGAGGGCACCACCAAAATTTTTCAAAAACAAAGAGAAAGCCTGATGATATATGCAATGTGTGGATGGTATTATTATTATGACCGATGCTGATAACTATGATCGATATGTTAGGGGAAAAGACATCAGGTTATGTTAAAGAATTTCTAAAAATAGAAAAAAAAGACTTATTTTTGAGCTACGTAACATGTTAAAGAAAGGACCTATAAGCCAGATATGAGAAAGAGGTGAAAGTGATCGTGAGCTTATATAACCGATGTTGATCACATGTGAAGCAATATAGGGTTATGGTAACCGAGACATATAGTTACGAGGAGTTTGAAAAATGAGCTTTTCTAAATATAGAAAAGCTTGGAGGAAGGTAAAGTTTGAGATATGTAGTTAGAGGGGAAAATAGTGCAACATGTTAAATATGAGGATGGTTGGAACGCTGATCGAGGATCGAAGAATTCACGTCCATGTGGTAATTGCCATGGGAGAACTTGAGTAAGAAGGAGGAAGAGATAGGTAATCCGATCGTAGGGTAATGGATGCAGGAGTGACAGAGAGCTTATAGATTATGGTGGGTAGCAAAGAGAGTCATGCGAGGTACATGTGAGAGGGCCGATCATCTCGACATAGCTATGATTACAAAGTGAGAGAGAGATCACTGCACAGGTTTAGTTCACCAGCCTTCAAACGTAGTGAATGAGACAATGAGATTGTTAGAGGTTTCACACCACGAGTGGAGAGACTAGAGGCAAGATTCCTCCACGTGAGAGGGTGTATTCATATGTTACAGGAGAGATTGGTGGATCAAAGTGGGAGGAACCAATAGTAATGAAACCTTTGAGGATGGAGAGGCCAGTGAGCTGGCGCCGACGATCACCATCACTACTAGTTCGGGATGATGAGGTGCGGGGTCTACGTGAATTTTATAGGGGTAGAATAATAAATAAGGATGCCGACTCCGCGCACGATGATAGAGAAGATGTATTTGTTTAACATCTAAATAAAACTGAATATGTATGGTGATTTTGAGTTTATGATAATAATAAGAAATGTTTGTGTTTTGAATGTTTTGAATTGATAAAGGACAAAGGTGAGTGTTATCAATATAAATATACGAAATCATTTATATTTTTAAGCAAAACACAACACATGATAGGTTATGGTAGGGGATGGTCGAGCTAACCTTGGGAGACCCCATGTCTCCTAAGTGCTGCCTACATAGCCCATTGCACAAAGCAAGGAGGGGCCTCGTGATCGATGTAGTTCTCCCAGGACCAGTGGAGAGATGAATTTAGGAAATTTGGTTGTGGGTTTAGGAAATTTGTTGGTTGGTAAAAATTTTGATATAGGTAGGGTAAGGTTGTTGGAGTTGGTAAGGTATAGGTGAAGTGAGGGTTAGCTTACCCAAGCATAAGGGAACCATGTCCTGATTAAGGTCAACATATAATCCTAGATTTGGGTAAAAGAGGAAAAAATGTCCCATAGTTGGAAAGAGCTAAAAAACCACGTATTATCATAGGATGAGCTTAAATCCTCTAGGTACCTTGCATAAAGAGAAGTCGATAGGTGAAAAGAGTTGTATAATCACAATATATCGGATATACGCATGTCCCTTGAGTTTTTTATTGTGAAGAATGGTGAGGTGAGGTGGATGGTATGGCTGGGGCATAGAGAACTTGTTATAAGGTGATTATTTCGACGAAAGAGAACCAAACCAAAATAGACAAGTCCATGACTCAAAAGTGTACTTTTGAATACGCTTTTATTTTTTAGGATATGATGATCGATGTGGGAAGTATATATGGGATATGCATTTTGTTGTTCTTGAGGTCTTCACAAAGCCGATCAATGCGAGAAGCTTCGATAGAGGCTGAACTTTGTATAGTCTGTCCTTCAAGGAGCAAGATACTTTATAGTAGCAGATGCGGCTTTGCACATAGTTTTCCTTCAAGGGAGCAATCTAGTTTATAATAAAGCAGATGTGGTTTTGCACATAGCCGTCCTTCGAGAGAGCTAACATATGAGCTTAAAGGTCTAGATGTCAATTTGGCATGAAGCATCTAGTTTTATAGGAAGTTTGACTCAAGAATATCCTAATTGTATAATTGAGAACTTGTTATTTTGATACTTTTAAGTCATGGACCAGACTAAAAAGGGGAAGGCATCTTTAAGAGGAGGTGATGATCAAACCACGTGAGCTTGATTCTACTTTGAGATGCATGAAACAAGGTGTATGAGGTGGTAAATGAGCTCAAGGGACGAGCGCAAGGTAGATAAGAAGTGATGTAACACTAAATTCAATAGTAGAATGGTCGGAGATGCAAGGCATTAAGGGGTTTAGGCTTGGGTTTACCATTAAGCAAAGCTAAACGATAAGTACCTGATCCGTAAGTGTGAGTGATAATGTAAGGCCCAATCCAATTAGGAGAAAATTTTCCACGTTTGCTCTTTTCTAGTTTGGTTACATGTTGATTCTCTTTGAGGACAAGATCACCAATATTAAAGGTACGCTCATGAATTCACTTATCATAAGCACGCTTAATGCGCTTTTGATAAATTTGTAGTGGTTAAGAGTCTGTAAGACGATGCTCTGTCAAGAAGATCTAATTGGGCTAACCGCTGGCGTAAGTCATCATTGACAAGAATATCCTAAAGAGATATTCGAGAGAAGGGATTTGTATTTTGAGAGGCAAGACAGCCTTGGTACCATATACTAGAGAGAATGGTGTGGCATTAGTAGAAGTACGAATGCTGGTACGATAAGCCCAAAGGGCAAAGGGGATGTGATCATGCGCATTTTTTTTAATTGTTAACGACTTTCATGAGAATTTTGATTAAGGTTTTGTTAGAAGATTCGGCTTGTCCATTTTCTTGTGGATAGTAGGGTGACAAGAAGCTAAGTTTGATACCAAAGTTGTCACAAAGGTCTTGTAACAACTTATTTTTGAAATATTTTCCATTATCTATTATCAGGCGATGAGGAACACCAAAACGACAGATAATGTGATGATTGATGAACTCAATGATTTTTTCTTTTTTGGTTGAAATGAGTGGAACGACCTCCACCCATTTAGTGTAATATTCGGTTTCGTGATGATCCAATGGTGATGCTGCGAAGAAGGTGGGTGAATCTCACCAATAAGGTCTAAACCCCATTGTGAGAAAGGCCAAAGATCTCGTGCGACCTATAACGGGTGGCTAGGAGTATGTTGAAGGTTGGCATGTTGTTGACACATAACACAACACTTAACATATTTGCAGCAGTATTTATTGAGAGTAGGCCAATAATATCCTAGGCGAAGGATCCACTTGGCCATGGTGAGGCCACTAAAGTGCCCGCCACAAAGTCCGTCGTGGATTTTTTGGGTGGTATGAGCGACTTCAGCGCCGGTTAGACAGCGAAGGAGGATACCATCGAAGCCACGTTTATAGAGGAGTCCCCCCATGATGACATAATGAGAAACACTTTTAAGAAAAGCACATTTGCCATTACTAGTAAGGTCAGGTGGTAGAACAGAGGTTGTAAGGTAGTCGTGAAACTAGTGATACCTGTATCCCGCGAATCAAGATACATTATGTACCATACAAACATCCGGAACTAAGTAAGATGGGGTAAAGAGTTTTGGACCAAGACAAATATGTCCGAGTCACTGGTGAGGCCAGAATTATGAGGCCAAGCAAGCCATAGTATCTCGCAAATTTATTAGTTGAGCGAGGAATGGTTTGGATAGAATAATGAGAAAATAAGGTCAAAAGTGAATCCACGTAATGTTTGTACTTTTGATGTTCCTCATTTTTACATTGGTAGATGCCAAGAACTTGATTTACTACCAATCGAGAGTCACCAAAAATATTAATAGACTTCACACCTAAGTGTAACGCAACATGGAGACCCAAAACAAGGGCCTCATATTTCACCGTGTTAGTAGTGCAGGGAAATCGAGCCTAAATGAAAGAGGCATAGGTTCACCTTCAAGAGGAATGAGAACAATGCCTACCCCCTCCACCGCAATGGCATTTAGATCCTCGAAGAAGAGGGTCATTGGATATGATACATCACCGAGTGAAAGAGTTGCGATGAGCTCATCGTGGAAAGTAAAATTGGTAAATTTTTCCCAAGTAAAGGGGTTTTCGCGAGTTGGTCTCGCGATAGTTTGTCCTTTGACTAATTTTTGGTGTACAAACTCAAGGTCGAGGTCGGTGAGTAGCATAAGCCATCAGGTGATGCGTTGGTTTAGATGAGGTTTGGTGTACATATAATGTATGGGGTCAGCGTTGGTGATGACAAAAGTTTTGTGATTCAGGAGGTAATGTCAGAGTTTGGTGGCCACAAATGATAGGGCTAGGCACAACTTTTCTACGTGTGTATACCTAGTCTCGTAATCCACAAGAGTACGGCTTATGTAATAAACTACTTGTTCTCGATGCTCAGAGTCACGATGTGTGAGCATGGCTCCTACAGCATGGTCGGTGGTAGAAAGGTAAAGGTAGAAAGGGCGATCGTCCTGAGGTGGGATAAGCACGGGTGGCTGCAAGAGATAAGATTTAAGAGCCTCAAAGGCTTGGTGGCATTCCTCGCTCCATTGAAAGACAATGTCTTTTTTAAGGAGATGATGGAAAGGTTGACATCGGTCCGAAATTTGTGAAATGAAATGCCGGATAGATTGGAGTTTTCCTCGCAAACTATGCAATTGTTTGAGGTTAGTGGGTGGGGGAATTTCTAGGATTTCTTTGAATTTAGCCTGGTCGAACTCAATGCCATGCAAAGAGATGATAAAGCCAAGGATTTTTCCTAAAAGGACACCAAAGACACATTTCTTTGGTCAAGATGAACATAGTATTGTAATAAAGGCGATCGAAAATAATGGTTAAAACATCGAGATGTTCATCGCGATGTTTAGATTTTCCAAGAAGATCATCGACATAATCCTCAAGGATAGTGTGCATAATGTCATGGAAAATATAAGTCATAGCTCACTGATAGGTCACACCAAAGCATTCTTAAGGCCGAATGGCATGACACGATAGTAGAAGGTCACCTGTGGGGTAATGAAGGTGGTTTTATGTTGATCTACCGGGCTACCAAAATTTGATCAGATCCCGAGAAGCCATCCATGAGAGAAAGCATCTCATGGCTCAAAGTGAGATCAACAAGTTGATCAATGCTAGGTAAGGGGAAGTCATCCTTTGGGCAAGCAAGGTTAAGGTCCGAAAATCCATGCATATCTGAAGTCCCCCCATCGCTTTAGTGACAGGTACGACATTAGAAATCCATTGTGGATAGTCAATAGGTAAGATGAAAGAAACAGAAAGAAGGCATTGAAGCTCTTCTTTCACCAAGAGGGCAATGTGGATACATTTTTCTCAGTTTTCGTTTAACTCGGTTTAGAGTCCGGTTTTAGAGCGATGTTATGGACAACAATGTCGTGGATCGATTCTCGGCATGTCGGGCAGTAGGACCAAGCAAAAGCTTGATTATGGGACATGGAGGAAGGTAGTGAAGGCGGCTTGTTCTAATGCGTCAAGAGATTGTCTGATCTTCACAATGTGAGGATCATCCTCCGTGTGGATGTTGATTTCTATAGTTGATTCATTCAACATGGTTTGAGTTCGATGGTAAGGCACGCTCAATATAAAAGTCATCCACACCAAGGTAAGTGAGGATGGAGTCATCATCCCGCACTCCAACAACATTAATTAAAGGTGAAGTCTTCTTCGATCATGTCTAGATATAAAGGGGAAGAGAAGATGGGTCCTCACTATCATGTTGATAAGTGAGAGGACCCAGAAGATAGCATTTGAAAAAAAAGTTAGGAGGGATAGATTTGGGTCTATCGACTTGTGGGTGAAGATGGAAAATGGGCGATGATGGTTCTAAGGGGTGACTTCATTGTTTTCCGGATATAATCGACATGAGGTTTCTTGGTGTAGGTGGTTCAAAGAATCCAAGACCATGACGATATTTGTGTTTCAAGGGTAGTTACGGGAATGATCATGTGTCGGCCTTGTTCATAAAGACCAAAACCAAAACCCTTCCAAGCACAGCGCGTCAGGAAGGTGAGGGCAAAATGACGGTTGGTTAGATATCAAAAATCAGATTGGAAGGGAACCACACCAAGGGGAGGTTCAGGGGTGACAGAGGATGTGTCAACACCCCCATATGCTAGGTTGGTACATAAATTAGGTGGTCCGTAGGAGATCACCTCCCCACACGACGCCGTAGGTAGGATGATGTGCATGTAATCATCCGTACTCCCGTGGGGTATGAAAGGTGCTAACGTTATATAGGTGGTATTCCCTAGCATAAGGCGTTGAAAAACATCTACCAAGGGGTCCAAGTTGGGATGTTCCTCAAGGGGAAGGAAGTGGTATTCGCGGGTGGTGGATTCATTGGTCAAGGTGTGAGTGTGGTTAAGGTGGATGGTGGAGGCATGGTCAAGTCAGATGGTCTGGATCAAAGGGTACCTTGATTGGTACAATCACATCATTAGGGTGATATAACATATTACTGTGTTTTCAAGGGGAAGCATCAATTTTACGGTGTATGACTTCCCTCATACTCGAATTTGATGCATCTATGTAGGTGGAGGGAACATCCCATAGCCTGGATCCAAGGGTGGCCTAACAATATGTTGTATTAGAATTCTCCTCAAGGATATAGAAGAGTTGGGTAAGGCACGTGGCCCTACACGAATGTTAAGGATCACGGTGCCTAAAGTAGAAGTAATAGCATCATTAAATGAACACAACATGGTGGGGTTAGCACACATGCAGCTAGAAGGGATATTCATTTGTTGGAAGGCTTTGGAAGAGATGATGTTTAGGCAAGTGCCCCGCCAATCATAACATGACATACTCTGGATGTCCCTGACGTAAGTCGAGATGAAAAGAACGGATCAAGATCTTCTCGCACCAAAGACAACAATTTCTTTCTTCGTAAAACTGACAAAGAAGCGGCTCATCAGATAGTGGACGTAATGGTCAGGAGGTAGGTTGTTTGGGTGAGAGAAGTGACATGGTGGGTGTTAAAATGGAAGCGACGGGAAAGGTTTCATTAGGTAGACCTCTATCCTCAAGGATCTCAATTAAAGCTTGTCGATGCGATTTAGATGTTTGAATGAGATCATAGAGTGTCATTTTGACAAGAGATTGGTGAAGTTGTTTGATCATGGTGCGGTGGGCAACTCCATCGAGATGGGATAGGCAGTGGGTCCACGAATGACCACTTGGTGGTGGTGCGATCGGGATGGAAGAAGGAGAAAGAGAGGTCGCAGTGTGCTTTCTTTAGCTTTCCCATTGTTTTTCTACCTTGAGTAGCAATGTTAATCATGTTGATCTCGTGAATACGAGATGAGGAAGATGGTGGGATAAGTCATTGTCTTCGAGAGGTGGGGTTACAATAATGATAGATTTGGTGAAGGCGGGACAGTGGTATAGAGTGGGGATCAAGCTAAAGGTTTTCTCTCTTCGTAAGTTGTCTTTCTTAACCTTTCTATCTCGAGATAGGTGACTCTGACGAAGGATGGATTTCAAAGCCTTACATCCTTCTACATCGTGTCCTCGTGTGTGATGGTAAGCACATATTTTAGATTCATCATAACCTATAGGTCGAGGTTTAGATGGATCATAGAGTCCGAGCGGGGTAGGGAAATGGTCACATCCCTACTAACATATCAAGGATCTTGGAGTAAGATCCTTTGAGTGGGTCAAATTAGATGAAGATGAGGCATTGATTGAGTGGGTGAGATTTTTGATTGTTTTGGTAAGGTTGGGTGTGAGTGGTTCGTATGGGTGGTGATTTAGGCAAGGGACTTTGATGAGTGGTTTTAACTAGGCATGGTTTCTTCTACAGTATAGAATTTATGTTTAGCTGGTTAGATGATGAGGTCTCACTGACGTGGTGGTAGGAAACAACCACGAGAAAGAGGAGCGATATAAAACAAGTCCTTCGATGATCGAGTTTGCTTAGTGGTTGGCAGTGGGCAGGTGAGATACTTGGGGCGATGGTGTTGATATGCCCGTGAGTGTCTCAGTAGGGTGCAAAAGGTATAGGTCGTGTTAAAGAAGATGTGGGAGGAAAGGTGTATTGAGGCAAGGTGGAGGGGTGAGGCCCTAATAGAGAAGGTAGGTGTGATGGTGAAGGCTAAAGCTGAGCCGTATGACGGATCGGTGTGATCTAGGGTGAGGGTTTTTGTTGTGGAAGAGGTATAGATTAGACTTGAGGAGATTGGGTCCATCTCTCCTAGGAGGATTGATGGCATTATTTTTAGATAAATCTAAACGTTTAGGTGGGTGTGTCAGCTGAATTGGTGAAGTCCCAAGCATAAGGGAAGGCTTGGTTAGGTTGATAGAGATGGTAAGGGATTTGATAGAGATGAGGGGGTGAAGGTGAGGACATAGGCATTTTGAGCTTTTGTAAACACTCCTGGGTATATGGTAGAGGTGTCCTGGATTAGTCATCCGCATTTGAGTAGAGCAGTGGTGTACTCAAGCCTCCCATAAGACTCATCTATTTTCGAGGGATGACAATCTTCACGTGTAAACAAGAACATTGGTATGGAAGAGAGATGGGTGTGATCCCCATCCACCGTGGGTGTGATACATGTGGGGTAAATGAGGCATCAGTATCAATGGGTACTAAGAGGTCAACTGGTCACGTTGGAAAGATTTAGGTGATGAAGAACTAATAGGTAGGAGGGCATGTTCGAGGGGATCCATTATGATCGAGGAGTTTGGTGATGTAGGCTCAAGGGGTTTCTCCTCTAAGGGTGACAGTAAAAGTGGCAAGCCTTCTTCTCATTGCAGCAAGAGTGGTGGAAGGAGATGTTTGGGAAATAGATAAGTTAGATAACATCTACTCATAATCTTGCAGGATGTGGTGTAAGAAGGTTCATTT
>CM031234.1:1030550918-1030633462 GCA_018340775.1 Taxus wallichiana var. yunnanensis | reverse complement strand
GTTATAAAGAATTCTTTTCTACATTATATACTTGTATTTCCTTTCATTACACTTTGATATGTATGCTGAAAAATCTGAAATGTTGATTTTACAAGGCAAAGCCCTATCAAAATTTTCCTAGAATCTTCTCTCTCATCCTGTTTCAGCTGTAATCCCTTTTTACTTTTAGCTTCAGCTTCTTGAAATCTGATTCTCCCTCTTCTTTGCAAACTGAAAAATGTACTTCTATCTTCCATTCTCTCTTTTGAGCTCTAACTTCTTCCATTTGCAGAATGTTTGCTGAACTTTGAGTTGCACTCTTCCTTCTTCTTAGCATGTACTTATGACTTATTTATTTCTCTCTTTGGCTGCAACCTGTACCTACACACTTAGGAAAACAATTAGGAAATATTTAGGCTTTTGGCCTCTCTTATGTCCATGTTTTCTTCTTTCTTTTACTTTCTTCTTTCTGAGTGATTAAAGCATGCATGTAGTTTTTCTTAGGGTAGAATACATCTCCTGCTTAGGGGAAGATTCATATGCACAAAGTAGGATAGTGTAGGAATATGGATTAACCCTGAGCTCTTTATTGATGATTTCCTTGTTTTTGCTTTTAGGTACCATGCCTTGAGGATGAAAGGAGTTGGCAAGGAGATGCTCTGCACAATGAAGAATATACAAGGAAATGATGGGTTAACCCTCATACTCCTATGATTTCTCTTTTATGTATGTGTATCTTTCTTTTCAATAGCTATACTTTACTTTTCAGTTACATCCCATGGCTTGTGTGGGAAACATTTGACTCTCCTTGTGAATAAAGCATTGAATTCTATAAATGAGTTGTATATCTCTTTCTGCATTTCTACTTTCTGTATGGATTGTATAATGAACTAAACAACTCAGTAACATAATTGAATGTCTTAATCATGAAGGAAAGAACATTGAATAGAACTTGTAACATTCAAGTAATGAACTTTGATTTCCTATGATCTGCACTTATGTTTGTTGTTCCAAAACTTTACACTTCACCTACTCTATAATTGGATGTCCTCATCAAGACAACACAACTATCCTTTGGGGCTTGTGTTCTTTTGCTGAGGATGGTCATGAAATTGTAGACTATGTGATCTGTTACGTTTTGTAACAACACACATATTATGATTTCATGTAATCTTTTAAATAAATCAGTAATAATGACATAATCTGATGTGATCTCCCCTAGCTTAGGTATACTTCACCAATGCTATCCATCATAACAAAGTTTTGAGTTGCCCATTTTTGCACAAGTGCAAAAATTGTCAACACAAGGAGTATGAAATTAATCGATGCGAGATATCCCGAGGAGATTGATTATCCTGAGACTTTGATATTTGATGTAGCCTCGAGAGATGTTGAAAAACTTGACATAGGCACAAAGGATAAGCCTTAAAAATGTGGTTAGATAACAACTTGGATGGAAAAGAGAAACAATCATATGACTAGTTGTTAAAGACGTATCAAAACTACTTAGCATGGTCATATCCAAAATCGAAGGCACTTGAAAATTTTCCTTGATTATTTTCTCTGAATCAGGGTGCACACCATTGTATAATGTATAGTCTTTTGGTTTCATTCTGCTTTCATGTTTTTCTATTTTGTTTGTCTTGGTCCCTGGTGACCAATTTTTATTGGTTTCTCAGTTCGTCTTGGGGATTTGGTTATTCTACTCTACAAGATTGTTCTTGACTCCGTTTCCCAATGTTTTTGGCACATGGTCTACTTTATTGTTCTTGTGGCACTCGCAGAGGAGTGCCCATCCCCGAGTCAGAGCCGATGTTGGTGCTCAATTTTATCTCACCCCATTTGTTCTAAAAATTTCCCAATCTGCCTGGTTTGTCGTATTTTCTATCTCCCGAATGGATGCGTACAAGTTTTATCTTTACCAAGGTGTTATTGTAAATCCTTTTCTATGGTCGTGGATTGTTGAGCCATGAATTATTTGCAAATTATTTTTCCTTGAATAAAGATTCAATTCTAGGCATAAATGGTGAAGTTCCCCTGCATCTTATTGTTTGATGGGCGTGTTTTCCTGTCAAATTATATCTCATCATCTTCAGCTACGTGGTCTCTTTTTATTAGATGAGGCACGTTAGGTCTATTTTATAACTTTTAACTTTTTGCTATGTTTGCAAAAAGATCAATTTGGCCCCACGGCCCCGTTGAGTTCTGATTGGCCGGTCAAATTTATAAAGGCAAAGTGATTTTTTTCCCGAAGGTGTATATGTGTTCATTTTTGATTAGATGCGGCCTGACGGGTCTTTTTGGTGAAATTTGCCACTTTTTCACATTTGTAAAAAATATCAAATTGGCCCCACGGCCCCAATAGCATCTAATTGGTTATTCAACAGATATGAAGCAATAGGGAAAAAGTCTTACTTTGACCTCGAAGAAGGACATGTGGTAGTTTTTCAAGTTATAAGCGGGAAGCGGGTCGACGGAACATTTTGAAGTTTTTTTCCTTTTTTTTGAAAAAGGAGCAAAGTTATGAAATAACCTGCAACTCCGCTGGGGCCCACATCAAAAGTTACAAGCGGGAAGGCGGTCGACGAGAGGAAAATTGGAAATTTTGCCTTTTTGTTAAAAAGGGTAAAATTACATAAATGAGCCATGACTCTATCAAAGGCCCAGATTAAGCCACGTGTCGAGCTTGTATTTCAAAGGCGGAGGGGTGGGGCAAAATGTGAAAATTGCACATTTTCTCCAAAATTTGTAAAATAAAAAAGACAACCCCAGGCTCGCTTTGAATAAGATTTTTCCATGCAGATGAATCTAATCTAAAGTTGAGAAAGGGAAGAATCAACAATTGTTGTGCATTGCATCTGATTTTTCCACCATTTTTGCTCCAAGACTCCTAGAGATGCGAATACACATTGTTTTTCATCATTTTTGATGAAATTCCTTATCATTTTTTTCGCAAAGTGCAATTGAATGGATTTAGAGCTTAATTTGTGAGTCCAAGGAATGTAAAGGTTGATATTTTGAAGTTGGAATTGCTCAAGCACTTGCAAAAACGTGAATTACCAGAGAAGCTGGATGCAGAGCAAAGTTGCAGAGGAAAGAATGAGGAGAAGGAAGCTATAGGCGCAAAGGATGAAAAATGTGTTTCCAGAGGAGATGACTGGATGCCCCAGTTAAAACAATGATGGAAATATCTGAAATGATTCACCTTTTGAACACCTGGAAACTTTTTGTTGTAAATCTATTAAACATCACTTTCTGGAAATCATGATCAAACATGTAACAAACAAAGGTTCCTCAAATATTCTTTTCTTGGGGAAATCTTAGATGTAAATTGAGTGTTATAAAAAGCATTCTTTAGTCATGTAAAAGGTCGGGGTTGAATTCTTATGAGAAAATTTGAGAAAGTCCATCTTCCTAAGAGACCATTTGAGAAACTTGTTAATCTCTTATGTTTTAGATTTGATCATGTCAAGTTGGTTGCAAGTGTGAATTCATTGACAAACTCGAGATTGTTCAAGAACCTTTTCTTGCTAATGAATCTAATCAACTTTGATTTAATATATGTTAATCTTGGAAAAATTTGTGTCTTCTTTATTTAGAATGTTTTCAAATGGTTTTGATGTTTCTATTGCAATCTTGTGTTAAAATCCCTCCAAATCACACATGATCTCATCCCTATGATAGTTTAGTGGCATTTTCAATTTCATTATGAGAAGAGCCTTCATCCTGTAATGAGATAAACAATTTAAAATCAATTTATTGTCATTTTTTTGATAAATATTGTCTGTAAGCCTTTGAGTGTATCTTAGGCATGAGGAACTAGGGGTATTTAATGTTTAATTGAGTCTTTAGCTTGAGCCTTTATGTTAAATTCTTGGAGATTGTGTGAAACCGTGTAAATATGGGCCTCCATTGATGCACACCTTCTGGTTGAAGGAATATTTTAGCTATTCTAAAGAATTCTATCATTTAGTTTTCCAATTTTTGTGAAGGTTATAAAAAATCTATCATGTTTATCCTACTTAATCTCCCACCAAATATTATTCAAAAACAATGAATCCCACCCAAACTACCCCTCGTTTTCCCTATATGTCCACAAATGAATAAATTCTACTGTCAAAATATGTAGAAGTAATCAAGATTCCATAATGTCTTTAGTAACCTTAACCTTGTTGAGAAAATATCATCATTCTTTAGAAGTGATAGCTAATGAGAGTTAAATTGTGGTTTATTGATCATATTTTCTCAAGTTTTCCTTTCAAATTTGTGCAAAGAAGGATATATTCATTTTCGTTACTATGAAAGGTTACAAAATGGGTCCTCTCACCCTGTTTGAAAGGCACAACCTAAAGTAGTGAGGATAGATCAAATCCTTTTGAAGGTGCTATCCATTTCTCCAACAGTTTAAGTGACAAAGAGCCAGCTGAATCACCTCTTTGGATACAAAATGACATACATGATGATTTATCTTTCTCTAGGCTTCTTATTAAATCATTATCTTGCTTAGCTTACAAAGGAGAATCAATTTGGATACCAACAAGGGGTAGTACTCATATATACGAGCTACACTTTAGGACCCCTTTGGAGTTATCCTAGGGTAGTCTCTCATCCATGCTCCCGCATATACCAGGTAGGAGGTCATGAAGAAGTTTCTTGAGGTTAACACATATTCCAGTTAAAAGAAGATGACATTTATTATGTGTTCACCCCATCGAATGAGGTCCTTATTCTTCTTGATTGTGGAAATGTAGAGGTACATCCACTCTTGGAATTCCCTAGTAGAAGGAAGACATGTAACCTTGCTCAATAGTGTAATAATATCATTCACTTCCAATATGAAATCAGACCGAGGAATTATCTTGGGGAATCTAAACAATGAGCTTTTAGTTTTAGCAAAATAGCTCTTGTTGACAACCCTTGTACAAGTGTCATACTCTATGACCCAATGCTCTAGAGAATACTCTAGGGAGATAGTAGCATATCCTTCAAAGCATAAATCACCTAGCTATATATATCCTTGAAGAATCAATGCGATAAGAAACACTAGAAGATAATGTTGAGAACTAAAGCTAAACACCTCCTAATCCCGTACATCCTTCCAGGCTTCATTTGAGATCCCTGGTTATATAAATATTTATTAAAGGAGTACAAGAGAGTTACAGAGAAAACATAAATTACTCTTTGAAAATGATTGGGGCCTTCTGCCATGGTGAGTTAGAGGTATTACTCATATATCTGAGCTACACTTACGGACCCCTTTGGAGTTAGCCCGGGGTAGTCTCTCATCCCCTTTGCTATGTATATTGGGTAGGAGGTCATGAAGAATTTTCCTAAGGTTAACACATATTCCAACTAAAATCTCATTGCATTTCTTATGTGTTCACCCCATCAAAATTAGGTTCTTATTCTTCTTGATTGTGGCAATGTATTGGTACATCCACTCTTGGAATTCCCTAGTATTTGGAAGACATGTAACCTTGCTTAGTAGTGTAATAATTTCATTCAATTCCAATATGAAATCAGAACGAGGAACTATCCTAGGGAATCTAGACAACGAGATTTTAGTTTTAGCCAAATAGCTCTTGTTAACAACCCCTGTACAAGTGTCATACTTTGTGACCCAATTCTCCAGAGAAGACTCGGGGAGATAGTAGCATATCCTTAAATAAATAACCTAGCTACATATAACCTTGAAGAAGCAATATTGATAAGAAACACTAGAATATAATGAGTAAAATAAGACGTAAATCACCTAACTAAGAGATTGTATGAGGGAAAATAGTCAAGAGGTAGATAAGAACACTAAAAACATTACAAAATGTGTATATACTATAAGAATAGTATAGTTAGTTAAAATACACTAACCATGATGTGATGTTGTGAAGTTAGTGTGCCTAAAGTTATAGATAAATAGATTACCCAAATTTCCAATGTAGGAGACAATGGTCGTATAAATTTAAGAAGGATAAATGCAAGTGGGAAGGATATACCTAAGTGGGAAGAAAATAGTAGGTTGATGAAGTATTTAAGTTAACGAATTTATGGTAGGCTAAAATGGTTCTGGTTTGAGGTTTCAAATGTTGGGGATAAAATCTAAGCTTACACATAAGGTACTAAGGTGGAGAATAAGAGTCATAATTTTACAGGATAATAACTCCAATCCTAAGGTAACTATAGGTTTATAAGGCTTATATCTAAGATAAAGAGAGGTATCCTACTAGGATTTAGAATAAGAGTAGATTAAAAGATGGATAAATCTAAGGGGCATAATATAGCGGAAAAATAATATATCAAACCTATCATGCATCTACACTAATTATAGCAATGAATGATCAATCATCTACATAATAATAAACATAAGATAAAGGACAAAGAGGGTCAATTTTTTTACTTATAGTGTGACCATTGATGCATGTTCCTCCCAAAGACAAAAAAACTAAGAGATAATCACTATGGGTGTAGAAGGGAAATATAAAAATAATCCCTCCAGTCCTAACTCACTATGGTGACCCAAATACAAGAAGGTAAGCTCCAAGACCCCAAGTTTAATAAATAAGTGCAAGTTAATGAAAAATTTTAAATTTTACATGTGATTAATGAATGATCAAGTATATATACCGATGTGAATGCTTATGGGTGATGACACTATCTATGGTTAAAAACCAAGGATACCAACATCACCCATGGTAAAAACCAAGAATGAGCGATGGGTGATGGTCTCGGCCTTAGAGAAACCTAAGGTCCAAGAGTCTAAAACAACATTAGGTGTAGTCTAAAGTATAAATGAAGGTAATGATGAAGGTACAAGATGAGGGAAAGTGGGGATGATAGTGTATGTGAGTGTACACAAGTTAAAATAATGGGGATAAGTAGAAATGATGTGTATAATGTGTGAAAAATGGAGAAAACAAAATAAGGGAACTATGACATAATAACAATATTTTTCAGATGTTGTGATCTAGCCCATGTGACTAAGTCGAGCACACTCCATTCGGGTAGGCCCCTTGAGGAACTCCCTTAGGAGGTGTTGGAGAAATAATTTGTTGTAGTGGAAATTATTTGTTTTCTGAATGGTCACAGGGTGAGCCCCCTCCTTCTTGTGTATGGTGAGGATCTCATTATTGAAGGTTAAATAACTAAAGTTTTGGGCTGACCGTTAGGTTGGGGATCACACAAGAATACTCCAATATACTTGTGGAAAAGTTCTTGTACAATGTACAAGGGAGGATTTTTTTGTGAAGAGAGGTAAAGGGGAGTTGGAGAAATAAGGAGAAGGAGAGTTAATGGTTTGACTATGCTTAAAAATATCACATACATCAACCGAGTAGGTCCACATGAGAGAGAGAGAGAGAGAGAGAGAGAGAGATCTTTTATTACTTGATGTAGTAGTGATATAAAGATCAACAACATACAACAATCAACAATTTCCAACCCTTTGGAATGGAGAAGCCATTCCAATTTATAGCATTACAATTGTCCTTTCATCTCCCCACATGAATTTTCATCTCACCACCATATGAATTTTAAAATTCCCTAAGAATGAAACTAATTCATTTTCTTATTTTTAAAAAGGACTTTTACAATGCAACATTAAGTCACTTAAGTGAATAAGATGAAAAAGTGAAAAAGTACCTCCTTAATGAAGAATTAGAACATAGAGAGAGAATGGAGGAAGGATAGAAGAGATGATCACTCTGATGGAGATGAAGCCTCTATAAATGAATAACCTACTAAATTGAAGCATTATGATCACAATATCCTTCCTCTGTGAGATATGGAAACATTCCAGGGCATTGAATAAGTGTTCAGAAACACTATTATGATATTTTCATTGTGATGGGAACATGATGATATTTTCTATCCACAAGGTAGGATTTTGGGTATGAAGGTCAATTCCTTACTCCTTTAATACTTCACAATTAACCTTCGTGAAAAAAATCAACTCCAAGATGCTCAAACCTCTTCATGCTTGTTTGTCACTTACTGAAATAGGTCTTCACCATGCAGATGGAAGGATTGCTCACTGAATGGAATTATTGTTCCATGGCCATCCATTGAACTGAGATGAGGTGATTGCATATGCTTCCTCTTTTGAGGTGTGATCACACTAAAAGGTGTTAGATTAATGTTTAATAAAACTCCCTAATGAATTGTAACATATGGAATTGAGATGGTTGCTCATTCTTGCAAACATGGTACTCCAAATGAAGATCATCCCTTTTCCCTTCTTGGATCCAAAATCCTCCTTGAATTGAATCATATTTAGGATGATAATATAATTATTGATCAAATTCTCCTCATGTAAGTAAATGACTCCTTGGTGAATAACTCTGACCCCTCTACATTGTGAGAAGCCTCCTCTTGAGTGATCAACCACTATAGCCCATCAGATGCTCCGAGAGGAGAGATGAGAGACACTTGATCAATATACCATTGAAAATAATGAAGGATGTCTTCCCTCACTTGAAAAAACCTTCCGATCCCTGAGACACTACCATGTCTTCATGAACAATCATTCACATGGAATGAACTTGATGCACTTGGTGACAATTTCACCATGATCCATGATTATGTCACCTTGAGAACATTGATGACCAATGAGATGTAAGACCAAATCCTTTTGATATAGAGGCAAAAGAATTAGAGAGAGATTGAATACAATTCCATCCACCTTATGAATAAACACCCCATATGAGATGAAGTGAAATGTCCTCCAGACTAAAATGTACTCTAAGACCAAAATTGGGAACCAAGAGGGCTTCCCTTCTACCTGAGTCACAAATCAACTGTCAACATTTCAAAAAAATGAATTTTTCCTCATCAATCCTATGAGGCAAGATCTTGAGATATGATCACCACAGAATGATAGGTGGATATTTATAGATATTTCCAAATTTGGCATGCTCACTCTAAGACACCTTATGTTTACCACATTTGAATATGCAGGAATTTGCTTGTAAATTGAGAAATTGACCTCTATGAATAATGAAATTAGTGAGACATGAAAGAGAGGAACATGTGTGACCATTTTGAGCTCATTTTGATCACTTACTATTTTTATTAAGTCATACATGGGTGTCTATTTTTAAAATTTTCATCAATTTGTCATTTTTTTGAGTGTTTTGACCTTAGAGGAATGAAATGAGGTACTAAAAACTAATTATTTCTTAGGATTACTATTTTTAGTAGGCTACATGGTAGAGAGGATTACTAAAAAAATAAATTGGTCTTCTAGGTGTGAGATTGGAACAAAATTGGTCTCAAAATGTTCCATTTTGTATCGGGATGCTTTGCTCCAATTTTCAAGAAATTTGACTCACTGAGTTTCTGTAGATCCAATTTTTTTTTTATGACTATAAACTTCATGTGGATGTAAAAAAAATACTGATTTCATCAATGAAGGAAAGTAAACAATCTTCTAAAATACATTTTCATGAGGAAGCTTTAGTCAAAATCTCGTGGAAGTTAGAGTTGGGGTTTGTAAGTTATGAGAAAAAAAGATTTTGATGTTAGGGCAAAAGTGAGTTTTTTAGTGTTTGAATGTGGTGAACCAGATTTAAAAACATCTTTAATGGATTCCAAGGAGTTAATTTATGTTTCTAAGTTCATGTTTTATGATTTTGAGTTGTGTGAGCAAGGGTGAGTGAATTTATATGGTGGGAGTGGAAGAGAGAGAGTGCACATGGGAAAATGGAGGAGTGAGAGAGTGAGAGATGGAGGATGGAAGTTGAAATTGGTGAAATGAGGACATATGGGATACTAGGGAAACCAAAGTGTGACTTTAGGGGAGAAGGAGGTTGTACTTTGACATCCCCATTGTCCCCATGGGGACAATGGGGATCCCGGGACACTTAGGAGGCTTAAGTGCAACTTGGGGGAGTGAGTGAGGTCATACTTTGGTGTCCCCCTTGTCCCCTTGTCACTTGGGGACAAAGGGGACAAAAGAGTGTCCAAAGTGTGACTTTTCCATTATGGGAAAGCATATTTTGCCTTGGATGTCCAAATTGGGACATCGAACTTATATTTTCACCCCTGGAGCTTAGGAGAATGTTTTGGGGTCAAATTTTATATGATTTTGACTCTAAATAAAATTTTAAGATCAATGGAACCATTATTGAGACTTTATTCTTCCTGAAACTCAAAATTTAGGGCCTATTCCATCTTGAACTAAGAGGGGCAACAAGAGTTTTGAAATACCTTAGGAAATATTTAAGCCTTAGATAAAATTTGATGTTTCCAAATTATAGAGGATTATAATATATTTCTAATGCATATTTTTATTTTTAAATCAATTGAGAACTCCTAGAATAATTTGGAGAAGAAAACACTCACCGTTGGAGATTCCATTCCGTACACTTTGAATACCCTTTGTCAAACATATTTCACCTAAATCAGATTTTCATAATCAAATTTTTCCTAAGTTACCTTGGATGCCTTTGATGTCCTCCAAAATCACTCTAGAATGTTTTATATTTCCCTAAATGCTTTTAGAGGGTGTTTAATTAGCTGTAAATGGCCAAAAATGGCCTTTTTAGGCCTCCAGAGGAATTTATCTTTCATCAAAACTCACAAATTTCATCGATCATCTTAGAAACTCTTCCCTCCACATTGAAACACACTAAATGATCTTGTTAACACTTTCCTCTAATCCTGGATGAGGGTTGAAATAAGGGTAAATTTGGCAGAGAAAGGATGTACAATGACTAGGAATCCTAATTTTTTATTAGGGGCTTAGTTGTCATGCTTAAAATTTTCATTTTTTCATCCTAGTTATTTTACATGGCAACAATTGGCTCTAGCTTGGGGACATTCAAATGTAAGGGAATATATAGAACTTTATATATCTCTTGGGTAGCAAACCATTTTTTTGTACATTCTGGTTATAGAGTCACGTATTGTCATGAAAATATGTAGTGTGAAAAATTCAAACTTTCAAGAATGACAACTAAACAAAAATTAAAATTTTTCTTTTGAGTCTTCCCAAACCCTTTCCTAGTGATTTTATCTCATATGCCATGTCCATATTGAAATTGAATGTACTTCCAAGATGATGAACAAGAAAGTGGAGGTGTTTGGAATGGGATGACAAGGTTAGCAAATTCATTCGGTGAACAACAAGAAGACTAGCGCTCCGACAGGCTCGTAAAGGCTAATTTTTGCCTTTTCAAGGAAATTATAAATCCTCTGGGAGGGTTTGAAGATATCAAACTAATATGGAGGCGGTATTCGATAATCTATCATATTTTGGAAGTGATTTACGATAATTTAGGTAATATTTGGAGGTTTTCGAACAATTGGTATGAAAGGTGTTTTTAGGTGTGAGGAGCATGTCGTCAAAATTGGTGTCTACGAACTTCACGGGGTGATTCCCGAGCTCAGTAGGGAGTTATAAAGAAAAAAATAGGCATTGGAAGTATTATATAATTATATATATGGTGTAGTAATAAAATATTTCACAAGACTTGATGGCTTCTCATGACGACTAAATTAAATTTTTTGGCAGACACACCCTAATGTCCCAAAGAAAATGGTTTAATATTTGAGAATGCAAGAAATATTGAGGTCTTAAACTCATAAATATATTTTTGTAATGGTATTGGGAGTCAAAATAATATAAAAATTCATGAGAAAATACCTTCTATAGCTCAGAAATGACTCTGTCAAGTTGTCTCTCTTGCAAGTGTGCTTCTCGCAGTTAGTAATTTTTGGGTGGGACACCTATCACCTCTTGGTGAGGGTGAAATTTTGTGTTCCTATTTTATCATTTCAAGGGGATAGAGGGGACAAAAAAATTCACCCCTCTATCCCCTCTTCAAGGTTCTGCATGTGACCAAACTTCAGTTCCTAGGTGTTCGGCTTGTTTTCCCATCTCTCCCTCTCATTTAACTTCTCATGGTGACACTTGTCAAGCATATCCTTGAGGAAATTTTTTGTTTCCTATTGTTCCCATTCAAAATTTTATAGAGGGGACATAAAATTTTTCCCCTCAATCATCCATCCAAAAAACCTAACTTGAAATCATTTGCTGCTACCTCATCCGTGAAGAAAATGTATCTGTTGGGAAGATAGAAAATGTGAAAAAAACTAACTGTCAAGTTCATTTCTCCTTACAGTTTGACTTTCCATCCATTTTTGAGGCCATGAAACCTAAAAATTATTTAGAGCACAATGGCCATTCTGCAAAATTCATTCTGATCCATCCATGATTGCAAAAAATAATCTTTTCTAAAAATTCTTCAACCGAGAAAGTTGATTGCACCAAAATATTTAACTGATTTTAATCCTCTAAAGATCCCTTTAATCATTTCCACACCTAAAAATATTCAATAATCCATTAATGGATTCCATGATGCAGCATTGAAAGGAAAATGAGGCCCTTATTTACTTCATGAGGATCCGACATGAGGAATCACTTGAAAATTGGAGACAACGGTCCCTGAAAATTCTAGTTTCACGTAAGATAGTTATCATGCCATGAATTCCCTATTTTTAGGGATATTGAGGAATTTATTTTTCATCATAATTCTTCCCTCCTGATTTTTTTTTAAATTCCCAAAATATCTAGTAGGTCAAATCATCCGAAACTTGGTGCAAAGGATCTTGAAAAATCTAGTTTTATTTGAACCACTTTTCACACAATGAAGTTGATAATTTCTAGAGATACAAAGAACTGATTTTTTCTCAATATTCTTCCCCTATGATGAAAAAATTCATTTTACTTCAAATTCAAAAGAAGGAATCATCAAAAATTTGGAGCAAGGAATCTCGAGAATAAAACCCATAATTTCAAGACCATTTTCATTGCAATCCGACACCCATGATGCACTTACTAAAAATAGCATGTGTCCATGGTGGGGCATGAATAAAAATAGTAAGTGGTCAAATAAGGTGAATTATTTACATCCATGGTCCTCCAAGTAGGTAATAAACATCATGGAGTGAAAATAGGGCAACATTGACAAAAATAGAAGTCATGGTTAGGACTTGCTAAAAATAAAAAGTTTTAGTTTTTCAGGGTAGAAAGTTACAATTGGCTCCAATTTCAGTCATCTCACTTATTTTTTCCATCCTCACATGATTTTAATGTTTTTCATGCATTTCAAATTAGAAATTTCACCCTTCACGAGGATCCTAAAGCACCATCTTGAGCATAATTGTGTCAAGGAAAAAGGCAGAGCATTTTGAGGCACACCGGGTAAAAGAAAAGACATTGTACATTTGAAAAAGAGTTTAAAGAGATTCAAGGAATCCATTTAAACCCAAGATAAATAATCATGAGGTATTTGATCCACATTCATTTCTCTGGTGAGTTGGTTGAGTTGAGATGGGTGAGATAGTTGAGCTAGGTGAGTTGGTTGAGCTAGATGGGTTGGTTGAGCAAGGTGAGCTGATTGAGCTAGCTAAGTCAAGTGAGCTAGTCAAGATATCATAATTTTTCCATAATTATACACATCAAAATTTAGATGATTCTAACCAGTGACCACTTCTTAGGAAATCCATTTAGTAGCCATCCCTTTCATCATCGTAATATGAAGGCATATTTCAGTAAGTGAAGGAGAAGTATCAAGAAACTTGAGCACCGTGAGTTGTCTATCATGATCAAGGGCCAATTGTGAAATCCTAAGGAATAAGAAAGTGACCCTCATTCTCACTATGAGATCAAGAAGGAACCATCATAAGTGATTCCCATGTTTGTCTTAATCTCACATCAGAAGGTATCAAAATAATGTTTCTAAACACTCATTTGATAATCTAAGGTGTATCTCGAATCTTGAATAAGGAGGAGATTGTGATCACCATGCCTCAGATTGACAATTTATTCAACAGATCAATCAATCCCTTTCCTTTCTCTCTCTCTCCATATTCTAATTTTTAATTGAGAATGTACTTTTTTCTGTTTTGTGTTATTCACTTAAGCGAAAATAAAATATTTGTAAATAAAAATAGTACTCTCTAAAAAATATAAGAAAGGTACTTAATTTGTCTCTTATAAGGGAATTTCAAAGGTCGAAGTTGAATATGAATATGAAGAGTAATGTGGGGGGTAGATGAGAGGGAAATATTTAGTGCTATAAATTGGAATGTCTACTCCATTCTAAAGGATATAGAAAGTGTAGTTTTTTATAACAATTGTGGATTGTTGTATGGTTGTTGAGGTTTGTATAACCAACACACAAGAAATAAAAACTACATTTATTCTCAGTAACATTCCCATTTTAAGACTTTAGAAACAAGGAATTTTTTTATATCTAATGTTCTCTATTCTAAATAATCATAATTTAGAACACACATTCCATGCCAATAAATCTCATAAAAGATAACCATATGCAATTGTAATGACTCAATGAAACACCGATCTCTCATTTCATGACTCGGTTTCATACCGATCTCTCATGTTAACTCATTGAATTGTATACTAGGTATACTTGGTTCTCTTACCCTTTTCTGGGTATTAAGTGTTTTGTTTAAGAGGCCTATTTGAATATTTGTTACCAATATTCATCTGATATCTTGCTTCTTAAACTAGGTGACATAGGACAATGCAACCAAAGCAACTTGTGATACTTTGGCCAAATATTTCCAACATACTGTTCATGTTACTAATCCTAGACGGAATACTTGTCAAATAGAATACGTCCTTCACCCCACTCATTTATTATCTAGAATGGTCTTTACTGACTCTGTCAGTCCACTTGTTCAAGGTTTTACCCTAACCAAGGGTAGCAACATTGTTTAGTGTAGAGGACTACTTACGAGGACTAAGGATACATAGACATACTCGATTGACCTAATTCATTCATGTGTGTCTAGTTATCCTAAGTCATTGAGTTATCCTCGACTCTAAATCATGCTTCTAACCTAACCTAGGGTATATCTAAGTACAAGTCCGAGTTATGTAAGTCTAGATGATTCAACGTAGAAGGGTGTTGCAACATGTCAATTGCAACACAATATCCTGTGAAGACCCAGATCTTCATGAAGGTACTGTACTATAGTTGGCGTGTGCCAACATCCGTCAGTGGTTATCTCATCTAGATGTACATATCCAAGAAAGAAGTTAATTACTTAATTATTTTCTATAATTAAGGTCTAATTACAACAACCCTATTGAATTCCATTTTAATTAACCCCTAAGGTTTCCAACCATAAATGAGTTAATGTTTTGAAGAAACATCAAGATTGCCTTTTTAATCATTAACTTCCTACTTTAGGGTTCATTTGATTAAAACAGAAACAACAAACAAACAATAAGGTTTACTCATTTTACTCAACCATTCCTAGTTTGATTAAGTTCCAAATCAGATTCCTTTATGTTAGAATTCATTGAGATGAAGTCTACTTATTAAATGTTCATTTTTACCTTTCACTTATCTTATATCAATGAAGGTATTGATCAAGAGGTAGATCATCTTCCTCTTTCTTGTTAAGAATTAGGGTTCATTGTAACCTCTTACATTAAACAAGATATCATAATGAATTTTCACTTCCATTAACATCATTTAATAAACCATAGTGACTTAGTTAAATGATCAGCTATGAATGCCAACTTGATAAGTTGCATTTAATAAAGGGATAGTGTATCAAATTCCCTTTCCACCTATTTCATTTTAAGTCAAACTGAAAAGGTTCAAAACAGATATGATTATGAGAGAATAAAGATAAGCTTACAAATTCCCTTAACAGAATGCACAAAGAGAATGACACATCAAGTACCAAGTAAACTCTCAATATTTTCCATTCATCATAGTGAAATACACACTTTACAATTCCAATCATTTCAGACATCTTTCATGTCAAACAACATTAATAAACTCAATAAGAAATACAAATTTTCCCCTTGCAATACATTTCAATAATGAATCATATTTCCTCATAAAAGATCCAGTCTTAGGTAAACAAAAGTAACTTCATAAAAGAACTTGTCTTCTTTTATCACTTACAAAGTCCATCTACAAAAATTGCTAGCATGGGTCAGTTCATTAAACTGAGCATGATAAGCACTAAGCATTAAAATGATGTGCTTTCAACTAACTATTTCATAAAAAGAACTCTACTTTTATGAAATAGTTAAAGCATTAAAGAAAGATACATCCCTAAGAAATAATAGTCATGAAAGGAAGAACAAAGTGATAAATCACATTAACATTAATTAAAGATCATGATGTAATCAAAACAATCTTCATCCAATGATTTCATAAGGAATTAAATCAGATAAGTAATATTCCACCCAAATTACTTATCACATTCCTACTATAGATATCTATGGTTCATTTCTTGATTCTTTCAATCTAAATCAAAGAAAGATACTAACTCTAATAATTCACCAAAATAGAGTTATTTTAAAGAAGAAATGATCCACAATACTCATCATTAACATACTTCATCAAAGAATAACTAAGGCCAAGCTCATTCAATCTCTATGAAAAATTTTAGGAAGAACCATCAACATCCTAAAATAAGAGTTTCCTATTTAAGATACAACTTCCAAATTCAAAGCCAACTCTAGCCTAAGTTTTATGTTTAGCATCAACAAATTTGGTAAAGTATAAATTCCATTTACAAACACCTGAAAGTAGTCACACCTCAAAATCATTACATCCCTATCAAAGCATTAAGATATATCCTCCAACTATCCATTCTTCCCTTTTCTTCAGCTAATACAACCAAACAAGTTGACTCCTTAAAAAAATGGGATAATATTAATGAGAGAATGAATGAAAAGAGAGAGAACAACTAATACTTCCTTTAGAGTTTGAAGAGAACAATATTGCATTCCTCAACTTAGAAAAGAGAGAGAAGGGAGTCAACAACAAGGATGAGATAGGATCTCATAATTATTTCCTAATATAAGAAATACAAATCTGAAATAAAGAACTGAGACAGATCAGATCAAGAGTTCATTCAACTCTAGTAATCATTGAAAAACACACAATAACTACTTGATATAGAAAAGAGATATATGAATGCAATCATGAAGGTTAGAAAACTAAATATATAGTTCCCTCAACCTACAAACAAGCACTGATACAGTAGTGTTAAAGCTACTACTAAAGGAGTAATACAAATGATTTCAGTTATAAAAGAACTTGAAGCAACCAACAAAAATGAGCATTCAACTCATCTCAACGTTAATAGCATCAAACTACACATTTCTCCAATTTTCCCATTAGAGAGAGAGAGAGAGAGTATCATTAAATAATGTAATCATAAGTGATCATAATTTCCTTTCAAATGTCATTGCAAATAAAACTTAACTTGTTGAGTTGTGGAGCTCAATTACTTTAGTTTAGCATGCAATGGAAACTTTTGGAAAATACAGTAACCATCATCGGTTAAGGGGGAATAGACATCTCGTAACCCATGCCCGGCATCAATCAAGAAAGGAAGGAACAAACATCGGTTAGGGCTAACCAAGCATCGATTACCTGTGTGAGGATGTTTTAATTAACTCTCAGAAATTAGATCTATTTTTAGCATTAAAGTATATCTATTGATTTTAATTTCATGGCTAAGTTCCATAAGTCTATAAACAACTCTATAAGCATAAAATCTAGGGTTTAGAAGATGATAATTAACAAGAATTAGAAAGATCTTGTAAAAGTGGGTGAGAGAGAGAATTATTGGTGATGAAGCAAAATCTTGAAAGAAAGAAAGTACTGTACATCTGAGAGGTGTGGAAGATTATAAATCTTCATTGTATATCTTATCAAAGCTTTGGATAGTAGATTGGATTGTTTCTTGGTGGATGTAGCCCACACTAAGTGAACCACGTTAAATATGGTGTTGATTTATGTTTCTTATTTTATATATTTCTTCTGGTAGAATATCCACTTTTATTTGCATGTATGCTTAGACCTGAGATATTATGTATATAATCGGTGTCCTAACCCCAACATATGGTATTAGAGATTTGTTTGAGGGTTTTGTGTGTTGAGATTTACTCATAGAAGGTTTTTTGATTGAGTGGGAGCTACAACAATGACATAAGAAAAAAATACAAGGTAGACAATTTTGATGGCCGAAATTATCAATTATGGAATATAAAAATTAAGGATTATCTGTATCAAAGAGATTTGCATTTACCGTTGAATGAAAGCCTAGACTTACAAAGATGACTGATGAAGAATGGAAGATTATTGATAGAAAGGCTTTGGGATCCATAAGATTGAGCCTGACAGCATCTGTGGCTTCCAATATTATAGAAGAGAATTCTACGTGGTAGAGTTAATGAAATATCTTGCTAATTTATATGAAAAGCCTAGTGCTTCAAATAAATATTATTTGTTGAAGAAACTATTTAGTTCTAAGATGCATGAAGGTGGATCTACATCTAGTCATTTGAATGATTTCCAATATATTGTAAATAAGTTAAAATCGGTTTGCTATTCCATTTGATGATGAAGTAAGAGAACTTTTGCTCTTATGTTCTTTTCCGATAATTGGGATAACTTGGTAATGGATGTTAGTAATACAACACCTGCTAATGATATTTTGATGTTTGATGATGTGGTTAGTATAATCTTGAATGAATAAATTCACGGGAAGAGTACATAGAAATAATTATCCGGAAATACTTTGAATGTAGAAAGAAGGAGCAAATAGAAGGAGAGATCCAAGAGTAAAAGTAATGGGAAATCAAAGTCAAGGGATAATAGATCTAAATCCATAAGTAAGGGAATTACTTGTTGGAAATGTGGAAAGAAAGGACACATGCAAAAAAATATTATTGGTAAAAGGATAAAGAGAACCAACAACCTAGACAAAGGTAAAGAAGAAAATATTGCTACATCAGAGGTAATGCAAGATGCTCTTATTATTTCGTTAGATAATAGAATTGAATCATAAGTTTTAGATTCAGGAGCTTCTTTCCATGCAACCCCTAATAAGGGTTATTTCAGAAATTATGTCCAGGGAAATTTTGGGCATGTTTATTTGGGTGATGATGAACCTTGTAGTATTATTGGTAAAGGGGAAGTTCATCTAAAATTGTAGAATGAAAATACATGGGTATTGAAAGATGTGAGGCATGTGCCAAGCCTCAGGATAAATCTTATTTCGTAGGGAAACTAGGTGAATTTAGTTGCATGGTTACTTTTATAGGAGACTCTTGGAAAGTCACCAAGGGTGATTTTGTTGTGGCAAGAGGTAAGAAGATATGAATGTTATATTTATCTACTTGTATTACTGATTCCTTTTCGCATTATCTACTTTGATTCAGATGCATGTATATGGCATAACCGGTTGGGCCATATGAGTCAAAAATGAATGCAGATCTTAAAGGCTAAGGGTAAGTTATCAGATTTGAAAGATTTAGATATTGATTTCTATGAGAATTATATCTTTAGAAAGAAAAAGAGAGTGAGATTTCGCAAAGTTGGGGAAAATAATAAGGAGTAAAAATTTGAGCTTGTACACTCGGATGTGTGGGGACCACTCAAGTAGCTTCTCATGGAGGATAAAAATATTATGTTAATTTCAATGATGATGCTATAAGAAAGGTATGGGTTTATTGTATTAAATATAAATATGATGTTTTTGAGACTTTCAAAAGATGGAAAGCCCTTGTTAAGAATGAAACAAATTCTAAGTTAAAATGCCTTAGATATGATAATGGTGGTGAATAATGTAGCAATAATTTCAATGATTATTGTTCAGTGAATGGAATACATAGAGAAAGAATGGTTCTAAGAATACCATAGGAGAATGGTGTTGTAGAAATAATGAACATGAAAATCATGGAACGTGCTAGATGTATGAGGATACATTTTGGATTAGCCTTACAGTTTTGGGTAGAAGTAGTTGATACAACAATTTATTTGATTAATAGTGTGCCTTCAAGCTCACTAGATGGAGGAATACCAGAGGAAGCTTGGACCAGATAATAGGTAGATCTTTCTTTTCTTAAAGTTTTTCGTTGAAGCTTTTTTGTATGTTGATAAGGAAAAATTTGGATGCAAAATCCAAGAGATGCACTTTCATTGGTTATGGATCTGGTGATTTCAGTTTTCATTTTTGGGATTTAGAGAATTCTAAAATTATTAGGAGTCATGATGTTGAATGGAATGAAAAGAGAATGTACAGGGATCAAATTTTGGTACCCAAGGATGAATCGTTGAGAAGTTTGTGAATGAAAATGAACTCAGATTTACAAGAATTACCGATGGTGGTTACACAAGAATGGTGTCGTTGACCCTTGAATGGAATCGAGTCTAGACAATTTGGTATCGGTTATAAAAGATCAAAATTGGAATTAGTTAGTAGAAAAACATCGGTCCATTCATAGATTTGGATAGGAATGTCCAAGAGGTCCAGATTGAGCCTCTAGTACCCCAAACTCCTGTGAGAAGGTCACAAAGGGTAAGTAAACCTCTAGAAAGATTTACACCTTCTCTATTTTATTTATTATTGACTGATAATGGTGAACCAGAGATCTTTGAAGAAGCAATGTAGGATAAGACCCACATCTAGTGGGAGCATGGCATGGATGAGGAGATGGACTCCTTGGAATAGAACCAGACATGGGATTTGGTTAAGTTGCTAGTAGGTAAGAGAACATTGTAGAATAAGTGGGTTTACAGGATCAAGGAAGAAGAGGGTGGACATAAAAGATACAAGGAAAGGCTTGTAGTAAAGGGATTTACATAGAAAGCAGGTATTGAATTTGGTGAAATATTTTCTCTTGTTGTTAAGATGAATTATATTTGTATTGTATTGAGCTTAGTTGCAGTAGAGAATACTTGCATTTAGAGAAACTAGATGAAAAGACAACTTTCCTTCATGGTGATTTAGATGAAGAGATTTATATGCAGTAACAACTTAGGTATAAAGTCAAGGTTAAGGAGGAATTAGTGTGTGGGCTGAAAAAGAGACTATATGGGCTCAAGCAAGCTCCAAGGCAATGATACACGAGTTTTGATAGTTTTATGCATAAGCATGGTTACTTGAGATGTGAATCGACAATTGTGTTTATTTCAAAAGACTTAAAAATGTGAGCTATATTATTTTGTTACTGTATGTGGATTATATGTTTATTGCAAGATCTAGTATTTAGGAAATTGGTGAGCTTAAGATAAATCTAGCTCACACATTTGCTATGAAGGATTTAGGAGTTGCAAAAAGAATATTTGGCATGTAAATACACAGAGATAGGAAAAACAAGAAATTGTATTTGTCTCAAGAGGATTATATCTACAAGGTGTTAGAAAGGTTCAACATGTAGAATGCAAAACCTGTTAGCACACCTATGGCTGAACACTTCAAATTGAGTAAAGATCAGTGTCCATCATCACATGAGGAGGTCAAATACATGACACGAGTTCCATATGATTCAGTAGTTGGGAGTCTCATGTATGCTATGGTTTGTACTAGACCAGACATTACACAAGAAGTGGGAGTTGTGAGTAGATATATGGCCAATCTAGGTAAAGAGCATTAGAAAGAAGTCCAATGGATACTCAGGTATTTGAAAGGAACATCTAGCATGCAATTATGCTATGGAGGTTCAGATATTTCATTATGTGGCTATGTTGATTTGGATGATGAAGATCCGGATGGTAGAAGGAGCACTCTTTGGATATATTTTCATAGTAGGTGGGATGACAGTTAGCTGGATTTTAGGATTGCAGAAGGTTGTGGCCTTGTCTACTACAGAGGCTAGCAAGGAGATGATATGGATGAGTAGGTTCATGGAAGGTTTGAGAAAGGAGCAAGGTGATTATAAAATGTTAGTGACAATCGGTGTGTAATTCATTTCACAAAGAACTCAAGAGTGTTTCATTCGAGAATGAAACACATTAAATTGAGGTATCACTTCATACGACAAGTATTAGAGGATGTACAATTGAATCTGGAAAATATTCATACGAGCAAGAACCCTGTGGATATGCTAATAAAGCCATTAGTAAAGGAGAAGTTGGAGCTACACTCCACTTTTGTTGGTCTTCAAGTTTGAGACTTGAAGAGGAAAAAAAAAAGATAAGGAAGGATCCAAGAATGATGTTGTATATGTATGGTGTAGTAATTAATCTCCAAGTGGGAGATTGTTGAGTAATGGAGCTTAATTACTTAAGTTTAGCATGCAATAGAAACTTCTTGGAAAATACAAGAATCGCTGTCATCGCTTAAGGGGGAACCAACATCGGTCACCCAGGACTAACATCGGTTAGGAAAAGAAGGAACTGACATTGGTTAGGGCTAACCGACATTGGTTACCTGTGTGAGGATGTTTTAATTAACTCTCAGAAATTAGATCTATTTTTAGCATTAAAGTATATCTATTGATTGTAATAGCATGACTAACTGACCTAAGTCAATAAACAATTATATAAACATAAAATATAGGGTTTAGAAGATGAGAATTAAAAGAATTACAAAGAACTTGCAAAAGTAGGTGAGAGAGAGAATTATTGGTGATGAAGCAAAAGCTTGAGAGAAAGAAATTACAGTACATCTGAGAGGTGTGAAAGATTATAAATCTTCATTATATATCTTGTCAAAGCTTTGGATAATAGATTGGCTTGTTTCTTGGTGGACATAGCCCAATTGGGTGAACTACGTTAAATTTGGTGTTGATTTATGTCTCTTGATTTGCATAGTTCTTCTAGTAGAATATCTACTTTTATTTCCATGTATGCTTAGATCTGAGATATTATTTGTACAACCGGTGTGCTAACCCAAACTACAATAAAGCTTAACCATCCTTTGATGGTAAATGCAGAAAACGTATACAAGATTTACAGTCAAGCTATCCCATATTCCCAACTTTACAAGAATAAAAGGAACAATCTACAGGGTAAGGAAGGAAAGAACCCCAACCCAGATTCAAACACAAAGAAGAACAACAAAAGTGACATATCCCCAAGTCAGGTGCTCAAAGTCGAGCTCAAAAGAAGAGAAGATCGAAACCGATACAACCATTTACTTAGGACAGACAAGACTGAGCTAATCCAAAGTTAAATAGAGCTACCTCATTCCTACAACATCACCTAAACATCAAACTCGAATGACAAGAACTAGTAATCCAACAAGATGAACCAATAAGGTAACTCTCGAAGCTCGAAATATCACTTGGAAAAGATGCATAAAAAAAACTCGATAAGCCCTTTTCAAATCACGACAGCTGAATAAATTTCAACCCTACCATCAAACAAATTGTATCAAGGGGATTTGCTTAGATCCCAAAACCATTTAAGTTATTAGTAATCATCTCATAACATACATGTGTGAGAAACAAAAATGAAGTCATATAAGTTCAAGCAGAAGCTAAACATGTTCTAGCACATATCAAGCAAGGGAGAACAAAACCAAACGTAATCCTTTCTTAGCTAGTCCAATAGAGTTCTCAGATTCAAAACGTCTTAGCTCAAAGCAATAATATAACATATTTACTATTATTTTTCTAACAAGAATGAATCCTAACAATGAATCAGACTATCTACTTAAGCATATTTTGAACAGTCATAACAAGATTTGAAACATCTCAAGTTCAACAGAAAGAAAATACATTTCATACCTTCACCCAACAAGGAAAACAACCCATCTCGTGTATCTTTTTATCAAACAATGCATTCCCTTAAACCGTTTTGCACAGACAACAAAAGTATACAAGAATTGACAATATTTAGCTCACACATGGTTAAAGCCGATTCATTTTTTTAACAAAGGAACAAACCAGATCAAATCTTCATCAAATAGTGAATTCAAGTAGGAAAATACAGTGAACAATACAAACATGATTGAAAAATAAACATCTCATAAAAACTCATTTATTTCAAAGAGAAGAGTTCTTTTTATGAATTCATTTAGGAAAAAGAAGAAAAACTTAATGGGTAGAGCCTATCATGCTTGATAGAGCTTCTTATCAATTTGCTAGAAGATTTCAGCCGAGCTCCCACAATATTTTCTTTTTCCAAGCATCGTCAACAACTCCAATCTTCCTACTTCCTCTTATACTTCCACTGGATCCAAAAATAGCTCAAGAATGCCAAGAATATCGAAGGATTGAAAATAGAACTGCTGGTTCGAAGAACCAAAACCTCCATGTAGAGAAAAAATAAAAAAGAACAAATGATCAAACAACCCTTCCAAAATCCACCATGCATCTCTCCTAGGTGGTTTCTTCACCACAACCAAGATCAATAAATGCAAGGACAATTAGTGTTTCCCTCCTATTTCTCCATGCCACCCCATCCAAATTTGGCAAACTCCATTTCAAACTTTGCATGCATTTTAAATTTAGTGATGATGCCAACTAGGCATCCCCCTAACTCCCCATGCCTCCACCAAAACTAGCAGTTTAGAGGTTTTTAATACCAAAATCAAATCTCATTAATGCCTTGAAAACCAACGCCACCACCCTTTCCACTTGCCAAGTAGTCCATAGGTACCCCTTAGCTTAGTATTAGTTTAGGTTAGATTAACATTAGGTTAGGATTCAACCTTAGTCTTTAGGTAAATATTATTTGCCTTAGGTTATTTCCAACCTCCACAACCATAACCATACCAACTTAGGTTAGGGTGTCACCTTAGTAGTTTAGTAATAGGTCCTAGGTAGGTCTTAGCTACCTTAGGTTAAAATCCAAATAGGATAGAACATTACAACTAGGTTAAGGTGTTAACCTTAATAGCTTAGTAATAGGTCTTTGGTCCTATTACGCTATTCAACATTATAAATATTTAACAAGAAGGCCTAGGCTGGCCAATTACAACATGATGCAAAGCAAGGACACTTGAAGCGGGTCCTTTAAATTTATAAACAAAACACAACTCAGTCCCTCTTCACCTTCCATTTTGGAATTCCAAGTCAACTAGACAAATCAAGTAAGGAGAACTAAAGCATACCTTGGATCAATGGAATTGATCCAAGGTCTTGTTGTCAACATAAAATGAGTTAAGACAACAACAATACAAGTTCATAATCACCTTTTTTAAAAATGAATTAAATTTGTACAAAAAGATGAATGGTCTCGTTTTCAAGTAAGCGAAATCACAACAAAGTGAATCTCTTCACAACAATAATTTATCCATTACAAACATGATTTCCAAAAGTCATAAGAGTACACCTTCCTAAGAAAAATCACATGTCAACGTTTGCAATTTCATTAAAAAAACACATAAAGAATAAATAAATGTTATAATAAAATTTAATTGTTTTCAAGAGGAAATGTAATCAAAGTAATAGTTTTGTCAAAGATGTTACATACTTCCCTCCTAAAAAGAATCATCATCCGATGATTATCTTAGTCAAACAATTTGCATCAAGGAAAAATCAAATTATTATACTTCCATTCTTACGTTCTTAACAAAATTGGATTTTCAATTTCCACAATCAACATTAAAGTAGTTGTCCATTTTAAATAGTGAAATATCTTCCCAAGATTGGCAGATTTATTGACATATCATGAATAAAATATTAAAATTTTATCAGTCAACATAATCAATTCTATTCAAACAAGTATGGAAAAGTAGTTTGTATATCCTCTAGATTTTCCGGGTTGACTTTCTTCTTTAAACCGATCCTAGTGGACCTTACATTAGCTTAATTCACAATTTCTTAAGTGCAACTCATTATTTTCTAAAGACTCGAATGGGCTTAACCACGATTATTCCTGGGTCTTGGACCTGCAAGGAATTCCAATTTAACACATGTGATAAATATGAAACATATTTCTTAAGTAGAGAAATATGGAAAACATCATGCATTCATGATAAAGAAGGTGGTAAAGCTAAACAATAAGCTACATGGTTGATTATTTCAATAATTTCAAAGGATCCCACATAACGAGGTGATAACTTGGCAGCCTTTCTAAAAGTTATAAAACTCTTTTCGGTTTAACCCGTAGAAAGACCTTCTCACCAAGTTCAAATTTCTTATCAACCCGCTTTAATTCTACATAACTCTTTTTCCTATCTGCAGCTTCTTTCAAGCATTCACGAATCATTTTAATTTACTATTCCATTTCGCATGAGGATTTCAGTCCAATTACCTCTCTATTCTTAATGTTGTTCCAGCTAACTAGAGTTCTACATTTTATTTTGTATAATTCTTTGAAAGGTGCCATTTTCAGAGAGGTGTGATATGTGTTATTATAAGCAAACTCAACTAATGGAAGGTACTCTTCCCATTTATACTGCTGATCCATGCAATACATTCATAACATATCTTCTGGTCTTTTACACCCTACAACCTAGTATGACATTCATTGCTTTATCTCTCTCGACTCTGACACAAGTGCCCATAAAAATGCGAACACCACGACTCTGTCATCCCCTTTGGTTGCCCCTGACCTCTTTGTATCTTAATCACCTCTTTTGGGCCTCTTTTTTTCTTATGGGCCAACCTTTAAGTTGTCAACTAAAAAATTCAACCAAGGGAATAATATAAATACAATGTTATGTGACCAAAATAAAGGATCAAACTCTAAGCGTCTACTATCACCACCTAATGTTGCATCCAAAGGCATCTAAGAGTATCAAAGGCATTAATATAGCATCCATTTAAGGGACAAGGGACTACATTTTCTATATACACACATAAGAGGGGAAGTTTATTTTTCCATCCACACATCTATTTACATTAGTACATATAGCTATTGACCACTATCACGTGCACTTTCACAAGGGATTCCTAGTGCATGATTATTTCATACACGCATAAGAACTACATGGATTCTTAGATGTAGTGAAACACTTGGTTGTAAGTTCACTCAGTTGGGTGACCATTGGGGTCAGTCTAACTCCCAATATTACATATTTTCTTTTAGGGATATGACGTAGTTTGAGGGTTTGCATGTCATCTTCTCTTTGTAGGTTACATATGAATTCAATGATCATCCAATGACATAAAATTGATCAATAAAGAAGGCTAACAAACATCTTGTGACACCAGAAAAATCAGATTCCAAGCTTTTACGTAGTCATAGGTACCTAGTAGAGGTATTTGGAGACTAGGCGCCCTATCCCCATTCTAGATGCCATAGACCATGATTTTTGATAGCTGTAGAATTTCTTGAGCACATTTGCAACTATCTGCATTCTTCTATTTCATCATTTTTCTAGTCTAGCATACTTTGAGATCAAGTGCTAACTAGATAAGTCTATTATCCTCTCTCTTACAATTAAGGTTTCATATTTACTTTTCTTATTTCTTATGTCAAATCTACACTTTAGCATTTATTTATCATACGTGAATTTGAAATTAGGTTTTTAAAAATTCAATATTTGTTAAATCAATTGGTGAACTTGACGTGAAAAACCCTACCTTTTGAGCATGGACCAAAATCTTTGGCCTTCTTTCGGATTCATGGAACAATATTATTATCCTTCCTTTTCTCCCACCAAGATTTCTAGCATTCTTACTTTTACTTGCTGATTTCATGCATGCTCGTACTCAACATCCCCTTCACTTCATCACTTTTATGGATGATCCAACCATTAATGTAGTCACTACTCACCACAATTACCCTCCTACGGCTCCATCAACATCTATTCCACCACCGATTAGTCCTACAGTTCCTACCACCATAAATAAGGGTCATGGAATTATTGAACAACTTAAGAATACAACAATTAAGATCTCTCTTTATGAACTCTTACACATTACACCCAAGTGTCATCATACATTATATTCCACTCTTTATTCTATTTGCATTGAGAGTGATAATTCACCTATTTCTTTCGTGCATCTTATTCAATCTCTCAAAGGCTATATGATTTAATGATGAGGAAACACTGAATCTGTTGTTGACAATCAATGTGCACCATTGCTTATCACCACTATTATCAACACTACTTGTGTAAAGCATGTACTCATTGAAAAAAATTCTATAAATCTATGTGCTCATTCCCTTCTCAAGCAAATTGATATTGCGATAATATTATTACTACAAATTCCACTCTCATTCACGGCTATACTCGCACATATATGGGAACTATCACTTTACCTATACAAGGTTGGGCATAAAATAGTTCTTACTATATTATTTGTTATCAATACCTCATTTAAATTTAATCTCTTGTTGGGTAAACCATGGATTCATGCAATGAGTTTTGTACCTTCTACAATTCATTGGTGCGGTAAATTCTTATATGATGGCTATGAACATAAAATTACCACCGATATTGATCTATTCAAGTATTTAAGCATCAACCATGTCATTGTTATGCCTATTCTTCCATTGTAGCCTATCCCATACAAAATCCTTGGTACATATGATGTTGGCTAGCTCAGTGATCTCCTTCCTTCATCTACCTCTGTAAGTGTATTATCCATTCCTACTCATACTACTAATATTATATCACCCACTTCGGTTACCTTTGTCATTACTACTATTACACTGTAAGGGATGCTATCACTCGTACATCTGGATCCACTCTTAGTAATACTCATGATTATGTTATCTTTGCAAGATTTTTCCAACACTACCGATTCGATGATGAGGTTGATATTGTAGAAATCATCGATGATAAATTACACAATATTAAATTTACTCCTATTGAGATTGATGAGTCATATTTCAATTATATTTTTATTACTATTGGCCATGGAAAATATAAATTCAAAACAACTCCTCCTACTAATGACAAGGTAATTTATTCGGGGTCTATCCATACATTGGACATCACTCCGCCTTCCTCATCTTCTCATGAGCACTATGCATCTACGTTTCCTCTTTTCACATGCACTCTTTTCATAAATAAATATTATTGGAAACACATTCCATTTGATCCTAATTGCTTTGATGCCATTTTCACACATGATGGCTTGATTCAGCTAGGATTCACACTAGATGATCTCCTCCCTCCACCTCATTCTCCTCACCTCTATCATGGATATGTTTGTATCATTATTACTTATGGCCTTCATGTCTTCCATCTATCAATATTTCTTGCATGCACTTCTTACACTTATCCACTTACACTTGGGAAGTTCTGACTTGACAACATTAGTGGCACTTTGGATCTTGATCATATTGATCAGCTATTCACAAAATCTTACTCGCTAGTATGCACATGGTTTTCCACTACCACCTTTCACTGATGAATAATACGAAGGGCATGTACAATTTATGCCACAATGGATCTTTACATGATCAACCTCATACTATTGCTTACCAAGTCTCTGAAACTTCTTTGTTTAGCTTTGACCATGATAATGATGATCTCTTAGACGATGTTACTTGATTCTTATTTACATCATACACTTGGGGGTATCACACTTATTCTCTCCCTCCTTAAATTATTAGGTGTATCTCATTTATTCTTTCTCATTCATCTTAAAAACCTAATACATACCTTGTATCATCAATACCTTATGACGCACTCTATTTCCATGGTTTATAATCGAGTATTGAGGGTCTAAAACTGAAATGAACGACACCATTCTACATGTCCACGCTCATGCTTCATGTTCTATCTATCTGGCACACATTTCAAACCATTTCTCGATGGCACACTCTTGTTCTATGGTTCATTATCGACTTTCGAGGGGTCTTTTATAAATGAACCTCATCTCATACTCATCCATATTTTCTTGGGGGCATGCTTCTCCTATAACATTCACATTGCATATGATTCCATCTCACTCATTCACAATATATTGCATATCTTGGTCACATCTATTCTTTCTCTCTTATACTAGTTACATATACACTTTGTTTCACATGCTAGACATATAATTAGTATGTTATTATCTTTCTATATATGCACATGCACATTCACTTGTTCTCTAGTTGTGAATACAAACTTTTTTACAAATCTTTACATATAATATTGATGCTTAGAACTGTACCTCTTACCAATCCCACCGAGGCTCATTGGTGAATATAATTTCTCACACATCATAGGTGATATTATTCCATTACATACTACTTTCCACATTTTTATTAGCACACTACTTATTCTCGTTGATATATACATGTCTTGACATATTATTTATCTTTCTAACATGCTAACAACTTCATGTGCAACATTTGCCTTGCAAGAACTATTTACCTAGGTCTTATTTGATCACTTTGCTTGTATGCCTTTGGATGCTTTGCCCCTGATTATTTTGTGGCATTGTGAGTGATGTTCCATGTTTGAAACCCAATTTTCACAGTCTACTTTTTCTACACTATTTCTTGTTTACATTTTCTTCTATAGCATGCTTGTCACTTTTTATACTAACACATGTTTCTAGCCACTTTATTTGCATGTTCCTTGGTTTCTACCATGCACATTCCCCACCCCTACATGGTTTGTTCCAGATTAGCATCTGGTCCTCTCCTTTGGGCCACATACTCCAACCGACATCACATGCATCCCATATAGGGGACATACATTGGGTGAATCATTCACCCCATACAACAATACAAAGCTACGATTAGGCATGCACAATACATGAACATA
Organism: Taxus wallichiana var. yunnanensis; assembly: GCA_018340775.1. Classification (NCBI taxonomy): domain Eukaryota; kingdom Viridiplantae; phylum Streptophyta; class Pinopsida; order Cupressales; family Taxaceae; genus Taxus; species Taxus wallichiana. Next base: position 1,030,603,096 of record CM031234.1, on the reverse strand, counting down.
TCATAGTTATAATTACAAAAATGGCCTTGAATCTCACTCAGGTCCTCAATTCAACGCAAATACCGATGCCCAGATATAGAAACTAGTGCATGGGTAATTGTATGTACCCAAAATTGTAAGGTCTTGCCTTTGTTGGAACAACGTAACACGTGCCCCAATGATGATACAAGTCTCCTCGCAAGGTGTTCGGGATCTGAAAAAAGCTCCCCAAGTGTGTGTTAACATCCGCATGCCCCGCTTAGCCCTTGCGTGCTTTGTTGTTCTCTTTTCCCCTCTTTTCTTTGCATTTTATTTTTCAGTGACAAAACTGCCGCCCTACCTAGGCGGCGGTCTCATGACCACCACCAAGGAAGGGCGGCAGTCCTGTAATTGCCACCCTGTTCGGGGCATCGGTCCTTCACGCATTTTCTAGAATGTTATTTTTAACGCGACTCACGTAAATTTCAACGTTTACCAACTTTTTTCACCGCCTTTGGCTTGCATTAATGATTCTAGTTCCCTAGAATAGTGTTTTGGCTTTGTTTATGGTTTAAGAGATCAATTTGGTTTTTACCTTTGGGTAAATGCAAATGCTATAAATAGTTGGCTTGTGCTCAAGCAAATGGCCCCTCAAATTTACCTCTCAATTTCTCATTTCAGTAGTTCAGTCTTTTATTTTGCTTAGGATTCATAGTTTAGTTCATTGCATGCTTAGTTAATGTTATTTTGCTATTAGAAAGCCACATATCCATCTTGTGCAAATGTTGTCATTACTTCATGTAGTCCATTGAAATAGAGCAGTTTAATTCTCAGTAGGAAGCCATTAAAGTTACAGGTTTTGCTCATCAAATAGGATAGTTTCAGGTTCTGGACATTTTATGTTGCATGACTCGCAATAAATCCCGCTAGGAATTGCATAAGCCAAGCTCTGTACTCTTGTGCTATCCCTCTCCTACTCACATTGTATTCAATCTGTATCCTAAGCTACCTTTGTTCCAAAATCTACTTCTGTTGATGCTAGCATTACACACTTTTCTAGGATCACGTGAGCATGAAGGAACGAGGAGATCACACTGAGGGGACAAAACCACACACACCATCAGATTCGCCACTTTGTTAGGTTCTAGCTTTCAAAGTTCTAGTTAGAAGCATATCAAATAGAGTAGCCAATCACCTTATTTCAGTTAATTTTACTTTCGATATTGCCAGGGAAGCTGTGGGGATTGATAGTTTCTGAGAAACTATGATTCATTCCTCACTTCTGAGGTAGGATCGAGAGTCTTTCAAATAGATTAGATTAGTTATTTCATTATTTACAATAGATTCACAACTGCACAGGCAAGTAGCTATACTCGGTTGCTTTGTTTGTTTTAAATTTGTTATTAGATTAGTTGTCAATTTCTAGATATATTAAAAATAGTTTCTCCTTCAATTTCATTCATATAAATTCATCAGAAAAATACAAAAATAGAGAAGTTATATATGCTATAAATATACTTCACATAGTTAATTTTACTTTGCTGCAATTGGATTTACATTGTTGCTTTTGTATGACAATCACGGGACCTAGAGAGCCCAGAGAATATGTATTCAAGCCAATCGTGCCCCAACCCAATCTCGTCACAGCAATAACTGATATAGATCAGAATCTTAGGATCCAAGTCTTCGAAAAATGACAAATTTACAATAGATCAGCCTCCAGTTAAGCGGGTTAAACATAGAAGACGACCAAGCGCACACGTTTTGGTCAAATCAACCAAACTACAGATTACCCTAGATATATATCCACATGACTGTGGAAGGGCTTGAAAGAGAGAAAATATTCGGTTGTGATCCTTTGGTCCCATAGCCAGATGCAGGAGACACTCTCACAGATATAGATACCAGCTTAAGAATTCAGGTTGCACGTATGCCTGTGAGATACTCTGAAAAGATTGCACAACTGTTAATTTTGAATATAGAGGCTGAGAAAGCATATGACTATTGGATATTAGGGATTAGGGATTGAGTCCGCACATGACTATAGCAGGACCAAAACAAACACGAATCTACAATTGTGACCCACAAATCCCATAGCCCAATGAATCCATAGGTGAATTAGACATAGATGCTAGCCTACACACATTAGTACTCAGATCTACTCTAGTTACACCTATCATCATCGAACAGTTATCCTTGTTAGACGTAGCAACTAATAAAGCTAGGTAATTCTATACTAGGCCAGATAATCACTCATAGAGTCCACTATACCCATCATCCACCCTATGACCCTATCTAGAGATATACATGAAACTATCCAGGTCATTTTCCGTGTATTCCACAACCCATAGATCGAATCACGCCAGAGCTCGATATTGATTGGAGCCTTTGAGAAGTCATCCTTGCCAATCGATCTATCACACCAGTTTAGGTTAGGAGGGCCTTCTTTGCCTTAGATTCACAGTTTCCACTAGTGCACATCGAAGACATCAGATTGCCTAACTAGTTTTTCTGCATCCCATGCGTATTCCATCCCCACCGGCTGTCTCGGCACGACCTCGAGAGGTCGGGTGTGAGGAAGAGTTACTTGTAGATTCCCACGCTTGCTTGTCACTTTTCCATTGTACAAAATTGGTGAACCCGACGTGAACGAAATAGTTCTTCCTTTTATTTTCACTTCTTCCTTCCACCTTCACTCTTACCCATTATTCTGTGGGTATTCATATACCCCCTGAATATGTCGGGATTCAATGCATATGGTAGACCTCTCCTAGGTCTTGAAGCATACTACGCTCAATTGAATAGATAGTCATCGCCCTCGCTCTCAGTATGGGGTGACAACTATTCAAATAACCAATTATCAACACAAACTCCATCTCCAAGGATCGATATGGCTCGTATTTCCTTGCTCAAACACAAAAAACAGAGCTTCTTGCTTGAACAATATGACGTTCAAAGGAGAATTTGGTTCATCTCCTCAGGTACTGCTTAGACCACAAATTAGTAGACAATCAGACCCATACCTGGTTTTAGATGATGAACATTTGGTACGTCATGCCAGGAATAAACAACACTCTTGAAGTATGTACCCACCCATAGGGAGTTTATAAACGTAACCCAAGGTCTCTTTTCAAGAAAATACCTCCATGCCACTACATATAGGAAATTCCCTCGGGAAACTTGGTAGGGCAACGATCAATTCATAGCAGGATATCACATGCCTATACAACATCAGGATATACAACAAACACCACTAAGGAAAAATATCATGACTTCACCAAATGAGGTCATTTCAACTCTAGTAGAAAAAGTTAGGGGGTTGGAACTTGCTCAGGAAAATCACCATTCTCAATTCATACAGGAAGGAAATTCTAATCCTCCACACCATCCTAGCCAAGTAGACCTCCTCACAGGAATAGGCATGTTAGGCATGACTCCTCAGTATTCACAACAAACGCCAACAAGAACTGCCATTTCTAACACCGTTCCGATACCTCCCGGTCTAGTACAAAATAATCCATTCCTAGACAATACCCCTTCATACTTAAACATGTACTCCAAATCACCACAAGGGGACATGTTCTCCTCTCCCAACATGTTTTCTCAAACACAGGGGCTTCCTTATGCCCCTGCCAACGCATACGCTACGCCATACCAACAACCCATTCCACCGCCACCCCCTCAGCAGGCACCATCAATGGTCGAAACCTATGCAATAGGGACTTATTCAGAATATTTGAAAGAACCCTTAGACTTCACCATACGAAGTGTTATGCTTCCAAGACCTCTTCCCGATTTTCCCAAATACAAAGGTGAGGGAGATCCAAATTGAAGCTATTCGAGAACTACTCCCTTGGGATGGGGTTGTTGCTAAAATATTCCCAAAACTTTGGAAGGTATCGCTCTCGATTGGTATTATAGAATACCTGAGGCTTCCATCCATTCATTTAAACAACTCATTTCAGAGTTCATCAAGGCATTTGACATGAACAAACTATTAAGAACAGGAATCAGGGAATTCTTACACATTAAGCAAGAACACAATGAATCTATTGCTCATTTCATCCAGAGGTGGCATACAGTTCTTTATTCTTCAGCCAGTGCTCCAAATATGGACCAAATGGAATTATGTGATTTATTCCTTCATTCTCTCAGCAGAGAAGTGAAGGAAGAAGTCTAGAAGTTCCCACTAAGGACTTACGATGAAGTACTTGAGAGTGCTCTCTAAATAGATCAAGTGGTAATAGATAGCGGTCGTAAGACATATGGAACAAACGGGAGGTTAATCACCTCCAACCAGAATACTACGGCTTATCCTACCACCACAAATACCAATCAAGGACCTAAAATCCTTAATAAAAATCATGGAGTGACAACAGATGGAGTAACTGATCAGGCCAAAAGGGTAAATGTTGTGAATACTCCACCACTAGTAAACAACCAACGAAACAACAACTTTACCCCAACAATCAATGCAGTGGATTTTAATCATCCACAACAACAACAATGACAATGGTGAAACCCTACATAGGGTCCAAGCCAAAACTCAACTGGATATCAAAACCAAAACCAAAACCAAAAACAACAAATGCAAAACTTTAATCCTAATAGGAAACGGTTTGATCAGAGTTTTGGGCCACAATATGCACCAAACCAGCAGACTAGGAATTACAATCCTAACTCGTATTGTGGTTTTCAAAAATCTCGAGGCCATGACACTAGAACATGCCATGACTATAATAAATTCATGCAATGTTTTCTAGAGGAACAAAGACAACTTTTCATAGATATGTTCTTGGCAGATCCTACATCACCAGCACCAAATACTTTTATAGGGGCAGTTTCCCCTCAAAATGCACCCCTTAAGATCTTCAATGATCCACTCCCAAATCACAACAACAACGGGTTAAATTTGAATGGGACAAACAAGGGTGTAATGACAGGAAACCATGATCATGAAGCCTCAACTTCACTAAATCCATTAGTTGTGCCACAATTAGGAAGTCAACCATGACCCAAGATAGTCGGTTTAGTGGAGTTAGATGCCAAACTACCCATAGAGGCTGTAACAAGGACACGAGAGTATTCCTCTCAGCCAAGTCCAAGTTACCTACTGAGAGACAGATAACATCCAACAAATGTTAGTAAGACCCATAGGTGCCTATGATTTAATTAGTGATCTAACAAAAACCTTCTCGCACATTTCTTTTTTGGACTTACTAAAGAATTCTCCTGCCCACAGGGCTGCTCTTTTAGAGGCATTAGGTTTAGGCCATCTAATTAACATCACTCCACCTCTCCGAAAACACAGGTAAACCATATAGACTTTGATATCCACCCTCAGGGCAGCCGGATAGGGATACCAAATTCATATTCAAAATAAACAAAATGCCAACAGACGCTGAGATTGCACACCGAGGTGATCCAACCTTACATTTGCAAGTATGGGTTTATAACAATTATGTGAAATGCACGATGGTTGATGATGGGGCAATGGTTAACATAGTCCCCTTCTCTTTCCTTCAAAAGCTAGGGTATGGAGAAACGAATTGTTCCACAACTCAAAATACGCTAAGAGGCTATGATAGCCTTAAAGCCACCTCGATTGGAACTATAATACTACCGGTCACCTTAGGACCCAAAACAATCCTGACTGAGTTTTATATTATAGATCGGGAAACTAACTATAATATGATCCTTAGTCGACCATGGATACACCATATGAAGGCAATCCCTTCTACGTTATTTCAAGAAGTAAGATTCTTGCATTTAGGAAAGGTGTTCATAGCCAAAGGTGATCCAAAACCATTTGATGTACACCTGGTTGACCTAAAGAAAATACCAGGCATGCACTCAGAGTTTGAACTCCCAACAAACCAACTTAATAAACCTACCGACGTGAAACCGGAAGAAAAGTTGGTACCTATGACAAATCTTGAGACTATGAGCCTAGCCAAGACAATCCCAGCCCTCAAAGATGAGGTTAAGATTGTAGAAATAGTATCATTAGGAACTACTGCAAAAATTGTTGAATTGCTAGAACAGGATCTACCAATGTTCCTACCATTTGATTCTGTAGGCATGGGATACACCCTAGGTGTTGGTTCTCTTCCAGCAGTGGATCTCTGCATGGTAGAGGTAGAAGATGTTAACACAACAAATATCCCAATGCCCATATTCCCAGCTAAGTATTGGACTCTCCATTTCGATGGAGCTAGATGTCATTACAGAGCTGGGGCAGGTGTAATCTTTACTTCTCCCGAGGGAAAAGTCCTACCATTTGCCTTTAAACTAAATTTCGAATGTACAAACAACGATGCGTTGAGTATAAAGCCCTCCTCCTTGGCCTTGTCCTAGCTAAGAGGATCGGTGTTAATAATATCAAGGTGTTAGGAGACTCACAATTGGTAGCAAACCAAGTCTCTGAGATGTATGAAACTAGAGCCGAGCACTTACAACTCTACAAAATAGCTGTATTGAATTTAAGCAAGGAGTTTGACTTCATATCAATTGAAGCAATCCCATGAGAGCAAAATCTTCTCACCGATTCAATAGCAACCTCGGCGTCATGCTTCACTCCAAACAGTGAGTTGGAAGATACCCATTTCAATTTAGTGTCTCCCTTGTTTCCCTTGTTCCTTTGGAGACAAAGAGGACACAATATTTTTCAAATTTTGACTTTTCCATTCTAGGAAAGCATATTTTGCCTTAGATGTCCAAACTGGGACACATGAACTGATATTTTCACCCCCAAAGCTTAGGAGAATGTTTTGGGGTAAAATATTATATGATTTGACTCCAAAACAGATTTTAAGATTATTGGATCCATTATTGAGACTTTATTATTCATGAAAATCAATAGTTACAGCCTACTCCATCTTAAAATAAGAGGGGAAAATGTAGAGTTTTGTAGTACCTTAGGAAACCTTTAAGCCTTGGATTAAAGTTGATGTTTCCACATTATAGATGATTCCAATAGATTTTCAAATCATATTTTTTTTCTTCTTAACTCCTTTGGGAACTCCAAGAATCATCTGGAGATGACGACATTCACCCTTACTATGATTATATTCCCTACACCCTAAATACCAACTATCAAATAATTTGCTCTTGAATTAAAATTTCACAACCAAACTTTCCTAAATTACCTTAGACGTATTTGATGTTCTCATATATCACCATTATATGCTTTAGAGTTTCCCTCAATGCTTATGAGGGTGTTCAATCAGCTGTAGAATGGCCAAGAATGGCCTTTTTAGGCCTTTGGAGGATGGTATATTTCATCAAAACTCACTGATTTCATTAATCATCTTAGAGAATCTTCCTTGCAAAATGAAACACACTAAGTGATCTTACTAAAAATTTCCTCTAAGCATGTGTGAGTGTTGAACGAGGTAGTTTGGCCATAGAAAGGATGCACAAGTGACTAGGAAGCCTAATTTTCAATTAGGGGCTTAGTTTTCATGCTTAAAATTTTCAATTTTTTATGCTAGATATTTTCATGAAAACATGAGGAAAATGCATCGTAACCCTTACATAAGAGAAATGGTTAGCAAGAATAAAAATGAGTTGCATATAGAAATAAAATAAGTATTCATATTAATTAATTTGTATCAATGTACATATCATAATATACAAATATTAGCAATTTATAAGGAAGATTGAAAGAAACATTAGTGCTAAATGAAACAAAATATATAAATGGAGACACACTTAGATATCCTCTTGATTTAGAATATGATATGGATGTGGTATAAGGGTGAAAAGACTAGAAATGATATGTGAGTGCTTTTTTTTTTTTTTCTAGAAGTGTAAAATTACCATCGGGACAAAATCATTATTTGTGTCAAAAATAGTTTGGTGGTTTTGTACCTATTATGAAATCTAGTGGCTCGTTCTATCACTTTCGGGTCTTGTGTGTTTGAATGGAATATTACTATCTATTAAAAGCTAGGTCTTGTAAATGTGTGAAATCCTATATATGACCTAAAATAAATCTAAACCCTAACCATGGGTAGGAAACCCCATAGTTCGGTTAGAGGTTGGTTTGTGTAGACACAAAATTATGCACTTATTACTATTACATTACGCCTCTAGTATGTCATTATATGCATGATTCCTAAGTGAGAAAATTAGACATTGGTGACACCTCTCCTAGTCCTTCTATTGATTTCAATTGATTTTGATTGTGACATTGTCTTATACTTTTTAGATTATTCTTTTTTTAATCGTGTCACATGAATCTTTATCTCTTCATGTGGTCTAGTTTATATTTCTTGTCTAGGAACAATAACATCCAATAATTACACTAGCACTTGGGTACAAGTGTCACTTCCGGGTGTTTTTGTCCAATATTTTTCATATTTTAAATTATCACTTGGTGCCTAAATTTGGGTCTTTTCTAATTCTTATTTCTTTGTTTGGGGTTAACCTTTTGTGTCACTAAGTGTCAAAATTTAAACAAATGAGTCATATATACACAACCTACTAACTATTCTAATGGGTAATGTGGAGAACTATTATCTATCTACTACTTGGGAAAAAAGAACACTTGAGGACTATATTTGGGTTGCATTATTCACTGCATAGGAAGGAAAAATTCTGAATTCCATGACACACATTATCTTAGGGGTAAATTAGTTGTATCCTAATATATTTTTGTAACTTACATGGAAGGGAAACCTAACTTAAATGGAAATGATTCTATCACATACACACACACCAAAAATACATTGAGTCTGAAATGTAGTGCAACACTCAGGTGAAAATCACATCAAGGTGATTGTCGAGGTCAATCGAGTCAAGCACATGTATATTGTGTTTCATATAATGTGTGTTTGAGCCTTGTGCATGTAGTTGAGGTTTTTTTGTAGGTACAAGTGTGATAACACAACCATAAAGTGAACTAGGCATGACATAGAGAAAAATGAAAAAACTAGATCTGTGCTTACTACTGGGACACTAGTGCCCATATCAAACACTAATGCTTTGAGTGATCCTTTCCATACCAAAGTGCTACTATATAGCACACTTGTAGGTCACTGTCTCCCAGAAAAAGCATACATAGTCCATATTGAGCATGTTAAATCATCATTCCAACCAAGATTTAGTATAAACAACTAGATATCAACTAAGTCACTCACATCCTCTTGTTATTTGTACTTGTTTGTCCTTGTATATTTGTATGTTAAGTGTTTCTTATATATATGATTGATCACCAAATCTCTAACTAAGATTTAAATTTTGTTAAATCATTTGGTGAACCTGATTATTGATCAAGCCCTAGCTGGCCTTCGGATCCTTATAGGGTCCACATCTTGTATACAATTGTGTTTTAGATCTAATTGTTCTTATATGTTATAATGGATATCTCTATGATTGAATTCTATAAGGCCCACCCTGAATGTGTACATGCTTTAATGCACACTATGGATAGTACTCACATTTTCTCAGATACTTCCCCTATTTATGTCAACCACCGGATAACAAATTCTCTTGCAATAAACAATGAAAATATTAATTTTACACCAACTAATATCCCTTCCCAAATAATTGTTGACAATGTAACTACATTGTATATTAAAGTTAATATTCACATTATGCTTGTTAAGCATGATTTGTTTAATAATGGATTTGGTATTAATATACACAACATCTCTTTTCTCCATCAAATAGAATTTTCTACTTATGATTTAACTCTATATAATTTACATGTATTCGTGGCTTTTATAACACACCTAAGTGAGTGTTGGTAGAAATATCTCTACCCATTACTATAGGATCATGCACTCTTAATGTTTTATGTCATGTTATACCTAATAATATCAATTATAATATTCTTTTAGGTCATCCCCTGTTTACATTCTATGCATTTTGTTCCTTCTACCCTCCATGCATGTATAAATTTCTTACATGAGGGTGTAGTATATGATGTTTTGGCTAACCAATCACCCTTTACTTTTTGTGACACTATTGAGCATGAGCACACACATACTCCGAGGATCAATATACCAAACCTATTATCAATTATAACACATATGAAATTGGTTATACATATTTTCTATGACACAATTTTTCATGCATGTGACTTGGAAAATATGGCCAGGGTATTACTAAGGTTGTGTCTCTACCTAAACACCTTATTAAAGTTGAGATAGGGTTCTCTCCGCGTTCATCCAAGTCCCTTTCTTGGGGAACACATTTTCTTCCTAGAAAATCCCTCTCTAAGGTCTGCACCACTTCATATACACATAAACTTCGGGTAGTAAATTCGCTCCTTATTGATGATACTACCTCTCCTGACCTACCACTCTTAGATGAATTTCATAATGATGAGGCCCTCCTAGAGTACATTGGAGCCTATGAACATCTCCCTTTACATCATCATAAGAAGAGGTTCCCCCACTCCTTGCATATTGCCACATAATTTATTGAGAGTGACTCTTCTAGTATGATACTTGATACTCCTGATAGTATATCCACACAACCATATGTTGAGGACCGATCTACACTAGTAAAGGAAGAGACTACATAATACAAATTAGGTAGTGTTGATAATCCATGATTATCTATTTTTACAACCTCTCTTAGTGATCTTGAGTGAGATGGTATTCAATTTTTTTTGCAAGAATTCTTTGATTTATTTGTTTGAAGCTATAGTGATATTCTTGGGATCGATTCTTTCGTAGCCATGCATGACATTGTGATTCATGAGGGTTCTAAACCCATGCAACATAAAATTAGCAAGGTGCACCCTCGAGTGGACCTATTATTCAAAGAAGAGATATAATGTTATTGGATGCAATATTTATTCACACCATTGATTACCCACAACGGGTCTCTAATATTGTCTCTCTGATGAAACCTAATGGGTAGGTTCGTTGTTGCACTGAATTTCACAACCTTAATAAAAAATCCCCAATGATAGCTTTCCCCTACCCATTATTGATGTTATTATTGAATCAAAGTGCTGGTCATGACATGATCTCCTTTATGGATGTTTATTTGGCTATAATCAAATCAAAATCAACCATGTTGATCAAGAGCATAACTTCTTCACCACACCATAGGGCACCTTTTTCTACATTGTCATTTCCTTTGGACTTAAAGCCATTGGAGATACATACCAACATGTTATGAATCACATCTTCCACGATTATATTCATAAGATCATTGAGGATTATGTTAATGATATACTTATCAAGTCAAAAAATCATTCTCATCATGATTAAGACCTTCGTACACTTTTTACACACTTACGACAATATAATGATTGAATCGATCCCAAAAGTGCATTTTTGTATTACTACCTGGGAATTTTTAGGCTATATTATCTCCTAACAAGGTATTGAGATTGATCCAAAAAAATTATCCATTGTAGATATGCCTCCTCCTCATAACCTTTATCAATTGTGCTCATTATAAGGTCAAATCCAATCTATCCAATGATTCATCACACAATTATCTTATCAAGTCTATCCCTTCACATGACTAATGAAGAAATATACTAATTTTCTATGAGACAATAATTGTCAATAGGAATTTAATACTATGAAGACTTATTTACCACATATCTTGACCCCTTGTATTCTTGAGAAACCACTACTTTTGTATATTTCGCCACATTTCATGAATTGGTTTTGTTACTTGCTCAACATGAATAAACCCAATAAGAACATCCTATATATTATATTAGTCACACTTTACTCTCACATGAGTGTAATTATAGTTACATTGAGAAATTATGCCTCAATTTTGTCTTTATCATCGACAAGTTACATCATTAAATTATTAACGTTGAAATTGACATTATCACCAAAGTTGATCCATTACATTACTACTCTCTCAAACTCATTTCTCTAGCCTCTTAGCTCATTGGATCATGTTTCTCAATGAATTTGATCTTAATTTTTTTCCACAAAAATCTATCAAAGGATGAGTTATTCCAAACCAATTAGCTAAGAATCCTATTGATGATCCTTTCTCTATTTTTGATGATTTTACTTCTTATACTATTGACATTGATATTTGGACTTTGTAATTTGATGTCTCTTAGTATGCCACTAGTGCTAGGGGTTGACATTGTATTTACCATACCACATGCTTGAGCCTATGTCTTTTGCTTACCGACCGGTTTCTATTGCATGGAAAATGTTACCGAGTACAAAGTCCTCACTTTAGGCTTATCTTTCACTCACACTCTTCACATATGTCATATTTAAATTTTTGGGACTCACAGATCATTACTAATAATGTCAATTGTACTTATCAAAATAAATAAATAAATCTATTCCCATATCACATTATTGTTAAAGTATTCCTTGTTACATTCAATTCCTACACTATAATTTTGTCCCACGCAAGGACAATAAACATGTAGATGCCATGGCTAGTGCTACCTCTCTTACCCTACTAGAAATTAGAGATGACCATGTTATATTTATCTTTCATCATTTGAGTCATTTCTTTATTGAATCTCGTATGATAGAGACCCTACAAGTTTTTACATTTACATATATACTAATCATGTTGAATGGTAAACTAATATATATAAATATATCTATCGAAAAAATTTACCCGAAAATATATACCCATAAGAGGCATGCCTCCTACATTGTGACACTATATGATAAAAACAAACAAATAACAAACATAAGATAAAAGTAAAAAAACCCAATATACACAATAGATGTATACACCATGGTTATAAATGAACCAAGATGGGAACATAATACTGGTAATTGGTCCAAATAAAAAAAAAGAAAAAAAAAGAAAAACAATATACACAATAAAATTATGCCTCATCGCTATAAATGAGCCAAGATGCCAATGAAATACTTGCAATTAGTCCGTAAATAATAACAATGCAACACAATTTGAAATAAAAACAATTAAGTATGATCCTAATGTTTTCCATAGTGATAATTAAGCATATTTAGATTCCCTAAAGTAAGGATACTGACATGTAAGGAAATGAAATCAGAATGAAATAATGGAGTTAACAAAATCCCCATGAAACTCTTTTTTGGATTTCGATGAAAAATTATCTAAGACTCGAAAAGAGTCGTTCCCCTAATAAAGGACAATGACATGAAAGGGAGAGAATGAGAGTCAATATTTCCCCAAGAGAGAATGTACACGATGGAAATGATTGATTAGAATTTCCCCAAGCAAGGATACTAACATGCAAGGGATAAGATGATTTATTGTGATAGTCGTAAGATGGTTAGAATGATCACTAAGGAAAGAGTTAAAAGTTTTATTTTATTGAATTGTATTGGTTTGTTGGGATTTTTGATGATTTTGTGACTATTTAAATTATTTGGATTTTTTTATATATATTTTTGAATTGTTTTAGATTTTAGATTTTTGACTCGATAAAGGGTGCATTGGTTGAACTAATGAAAATGAAATGGTATGGAATGTAGAATGTGCATGAGGGAAGCATTTGGATTCCCAACGGGTTGGAATTAGTTAATTGGAGTGAAACCGTGAGTGGGTGGGCATCAAAACTTAGTGAAAAATAACTACTTGATAGGAGAGAGAGGAAGCCATAGATAGAAATCCATAGGAATAGAGAAGAAAATTAGTTGCTTCAGTCACGGAGGCCAAAAATAAGAGAATTTGGCTTAGGAGGGTATACATATATGGGTAGGAGAGTTAGAAAAGATCATATGTCATTTGTGCTATTAGACTCCTTTTTCCATATGCGTGAGATTTTAGCTCTCATTTATGAGAAAAATGGATCGATGATCACATCAGAAACAACATTTCCGAGAGTTTAGGAAGAGACCGGATGAGGGTGACATGGTAAGTAGCAATAAAACTTATTTTTTAGTTCATTTAATGTTAGTGAGGGATATGATAAAAATCAATTTTGACCCAAGTGCATGTATTTGAGTGCACTAGCGTATCTTGTAAAATGTGCTAGCATTAATTTGCATGCGTTAGTATGAAACTGAGGGCATAAGAATTAAGCATGAAACACACCATTGTTAAAATAACAACATGATCATTATAGTTAATGCGCTAATGTACATGCACTAGTCTTAAGGTGTGCGTGCTAGTGCGAATGTGCTAGCGTTGAAGTGTACACAGTAGCATATAAGTATACATGTTAGCATATCAATGGATACACTAGCATGATTAGGGTGTTTTAGACAAATGTTTTGATAGTTAGAATAGAAAAATGATGATCTAAAAATGTTGTAGGATGATTTGCGGGAGAGATTGTTATCATTATACATTCTGAGTGTCATGAACAAGCTGTAGTAATTTTATAGGAGATTTACATGCAATCAATGGAGAAAGTTGTGTTCACACGCTAGAGGTCACAAGTTTGACTTATATTGCATAGTTACAATCTATTATACTTGATCACTATTTATCGACTACACTAGCCAAACAATGGCACAACGAGAGCAAACATTTAGGTTATCGATAGGAGAGATGATTGTCACCTTAGAGCATGTATATAAGATCTTTAGGTACTAATAAAGGTAGATTAGTGCAAAGTGGGATGGGAATGCCACATGAATACTATGAGATATGTGATTTATTTGTAATGGAGGACATACCTAAAGAGATCATAACGGTGCACCTATATATGCATGGATGATTCAACAATGAAGTGATTATGTGTTTATTTGATGGCCTTTATCAATGACTATTTGGTGCTTGATAAGACCAAAAATCTCTTCCAATTCAAGCTTGATAGGCATAGTTGTAGAGATGATAAATGACACTATATTTAAATGGGCTTAGTGTATTTTAATGCACTTATACATGGATTTACATATGGTAGTCTCTGAGAGGGAAAGAGTATCTTGAGTCCAGTGAATCTATTATAGATATGATCAAGGTACCATATAGAGATCGATTGACCCATGGGGACATTGCGTGATAGAAAACCCGATTCCGCCATCATCATTTGGATTGGAGATAATGGGGGTGGAAAAAAAGGTCACATGGGTGATATATCTTTCTTGAAATGAGATTTTGATGATTTACATTTATAGATGGTGATGTGGAGACCATATGAGCTATATCAATGGATGATAGATCGGATAAACCTATCAATGATTGAGATGGATAATTTTATTATTGGCATCTGTAACCACATATTATAGATATAAAATTTGGGAAAGGTTAAATGAAAGTTGGGAGTGGTGCGGGATATACCGAGGAGCAATGGTATGTATGTGTTATATGTGAGACAATGGACTTTGGTCCATGGATCAAGGAGCAAGTAATAAGGGCTAGTTTCTTCGGAGTTATACCATAGGCATGATATTTTTGAGCATAGATTATGGATGATGCCAAAGTACACTACTTGGTATGAATGGATCATGCTTATGTGGATTACTATCCCACATGAAGCTATAACATTGGGTATAGTGGTAGATGCCATGGGTGGGCCAAAACATATAGGATCTAGGGGTATAATGGGTCGGGTGAGCTTGAGGCTATGTTATAATGATAGGTTCCATAAGTACATGTACCCTTACAAGTTTCTATTTAGCCTTAGGTGCCATAATAGGTACCAATTTAGATTTTGATTTTAAAGATACGTGTACTAGTATAGGAACCTTTATAGGTTTCGGAGTAGGGACAAGGTCCATTGCAAGTAAATTTGTAGATATAAGTGCTATTATAGGCACCAACATAGGTTCCATTGTCACCACCAAGGATACCTATCTTGGGAATAGGAGCTGGAGACATAAGAGGAGATGGAGTTGGTAATGACTGGGGAGATGCAGGGGGGAACACAATATATGTAAACAAGGTGCATAATTATTACCATAGACACATATACCAGATTTAGGGCCATCGGTTGCTAAGCTATTAGTGTAGGTGCATCAAATTACCACCGATAGGGATTAAAATAATGTTTATCGAGATGTAACCTTCATTACCGCACATACCCTACAGAGGCTTCTAGATTAGAGGACCATATAGAGAGATGGGTCAAGACAATAGGTGAAACAGAGGATGATAGTGATAGATCATATTTACGGATATATTTATGACGAGTGATAGTTAAGTGACATGTTATGCATGCATGATGGAGGAAGGGACTATGAGTGATGTGATACAAGATATTATTATTTCATCACAAGAGGTAGGCTATTATAGTCTTATATGAGGTTAACATTCTTGAGGTCTAGATATCCTAGAGTATAGTCAAAGGGTAACCAACTAGTCCAAAAGATCACAAAGACAATTTAGGTATTTTACATCGGTGCGAGATGCCACTAGTGAGAGGTGGTAATGATAGATCAGGTATTCCTAACGTAGAAGAGACTCATCCATGACTCATTGATCATATATTGTATATTTTTGTATATGACTCATGATGAAGACACATTGTTGTAGATCAATTCGCTTGATGTCATTTTGATATGTATATGATTTGTTTTGGATACATTAGACATGATGTTTTGTGGTTGATAGAATTTTATGTATACATGATATATGGACATTTGACATGACACAAATTATGATGAGATGTTTTCTATTTTATGTAGTTGTAGAGATGACTACATGATGGTATATATTAGAATAGATGATGATTGTGATTTTATTTATTTTGGATGTATGATGATTGTGTTGATTCTAATTAATTATTGCACATTTAGACTTAATACCATGTTTAAAAAAACACACAAAAGTAACTACAAAATATTGACAAGATTGAAAAAAACCCCTGTACATACAATAATATAGACACACCAATATTATATACAAACCAAGATGCTAACAAAATTACTTACACTAAGTTAACATATAACAACAACAATACAACACAATTATTAATAATGATATCTAACTATCCTTCTAGTGTGCTCCCTTGAAGAATAAGAAGATGTGAATGACCCGGGGAAAAACTTTATGCAAGGGGATTGGATCAAACCAAAGAGAAGAGTAACTACTCCTCATGACAATCTTATTAGATCTGTTGAAGTTGAATTTGAAATGGATTGGGTCAGTTTTCCATGAAAGGATGCATGAGAGGAAAAAAATTGAATACCAAATTCAACCTAAATGAGGATACACATGAAGGGTTGATTGATAGTATTACCTACAATCATAAATGCATGTAAAGGGTAAGAAAATTAACGTTTATAGAATGATTTGGAATGATTATTAGGATTATAGTCAAACGATGATATTGTTTAAGCGTGTTGATATTCACTTTTGATTTTTTTGGAACATTTGCATGTTTTCTGAATGTTTTTGGATTTTGACATGTTTTGATTTTTAGATTTTTGCTGGATTTTATATTGTTTAGGGATTTATCGCTTTTGTTATTTTTTGAATTTTTGTTCTATATGATATTTTCGAATTATACGTGTACGAAATAAAAAAGAAAGGTGTCCTTAAACCTTATTAATCATGACACAAATAAATAATCCTAGTGAACTAAAGGGTGGAATATAATGGATGTTAGTGAATATGACTGGAGGAACATGAGATTCACATCCTAACTAGGAGGAACACATGACACAAGGTGGTTTTGAAGGATGCAATGAATAAAATAGGGCGATGGCATGGAAAAAGTGGTTTGTGCTAATATTCCCCTAGCACTAGGAATACTCTTAGAGGATTTAGGAGTAGAGCTTCAGATGAATCATATTCATGGGAAATTTGATATTTTTTCCATCTTCATCGGATAGTTAATATTCTCTAGATCCAAAATCAATATGAATAATGTAGGGTCCCAACAAATTAGGCATGAAATTTCTTTATTTTCATGCTCTTTTGTAGTGTTCTTTTGATTCTCTTTAAGCACAAGGTCACCAATATCAAATTTTCTTTGTTTGATTCATTTATTATAGCTATAGTAGATCTAATTTTGATATACTTTCAAGTGGTCCATGGAAAATACAAACATTTCATCTAAAAGTTATAATTTGGAAAGACGTGTTTGATGATAATATTCTTCATGCACCAGTGTTGGAGTAATACGAAGAGGGAAGGGAGATAAAATTATATGGGTAATACAACTTTAGATATATATACAAGGGAGAAGGGAGTGGCTCGATGAGAATATGAAATGAGGTTCAAAAATCCCGAAGGGTGGCATACAATTTTGTGTGCCAATTTTGAACATATTTATCAACAATTTTTCCAATATTGGTTTTATCATTTAATGAGAAGATTCAGATTAGAAATTATACTGGGTAATACAAAGTTTCCCATTGTAGAAAAATATGGAATTTTTAGCTAATTCCTTGAAATTATTGTTTTTGAAAAATGTACCTTTATACGTAATAAGAAAGGCGGGGATCCGAACATGGTGAATGATGTGGTTAAAGATGAATTTGGAAATATTTGACCCTATGACATAGGTGAGAGGCATGACCTCTATCCACTTGGTGAAATATTTAGTGGTAGTGATGATGAAGGTGTGACCATCAAAGGATGTAGGATTTATTTTTCCTACTAAGTCAAGCCCCATCTAGAAAAAGGCTAGGGTGAAGTGATATGTTGGAGGGCTTGCGAGGGTGCATGAATAATATTACCATGTCATTGACATGCTTAGCATTTCTTGACAAAGGTACATGCATCTAATTCCATAGTGGGACAATAGTAACCCATGTGCAATATCTTCTTAGATATGAGCATTCCACTCATGCGTGTGCTAAAAATTATTACATGAAATTCAAACAGAGTTTGATTAGCTTCATCCTAATTGAGACATATTAAGAGAGTCCCATCATAGCCTCTTCTATACAAGGTTTGGAGAGGATAGTATATAATGAAGCCATTTTTAGGGATCATTTATTATGGGAATTCATGTGTGAGGGATAGGTTTTATCTTGGATGAAGGTATAAATGTTTTGGTACCAAGGGTTCTCAGGACCAACAATTTCACACACCATGGTGGACTCGATAGATTATATGTGGGCACCAAAAGATGTTCAATGAGAAACTTATTATGTGTTTGATTTATATCAAATTCAAGAAGGGACACTATATGTACCCAATATTATATGTACTATACTATTAGAAATATGTTACACATACCCCAATGATGATATAAGTCTCCTCGCAAGGTGTTTGGGATCTAAAAAAACTCACCAAGTATACGTTTGTATCCCGTATGCCTCACCCGGCCTCCGTGTGCTTTGTTCTGCCCTCTGCCCCCCTTTTCCTTACATTTTGGTCTTAAGTGATGAGATCGCTGCCTGCTCAAGGCGGCGGTCTGTGACCACCACCGAGATAGGGCGGTGATCTCATAATCGCTAACTTTGCATAGGATAGCAGTCTTGTGCGTATTTTCCGTAAAGTTCTAATGATCACGTCAAACATAAAACTTCAATTTTCATTTGCATTCTTCACCTACTCCGCTTGCATTTATGTTTTAGCCACTAGTAAATAGTAATTTCTCTTTGTTTAATGGTGAGAGAGTTCAATTTGAACTTTCCTTCTGGTGATTGCAAATGCTATAAATATGTAGCTTGTTTACAAGTAAATGGTCTTGGTTCTTTGGTCTGGAGTCTTCATTCTTGAGCTTCAGTCTTCAATACTCAGTCCTAGATTTTGTTTATGAATCATTTTATCTTTAGCATGGACTAGAATTTTGAATATTTAGTTATGCCTCACTATACACCGACAACGATCCTGCTAGGAATCGCATAGGCCAAGCTCTGTTCTCTTGCACCATCCCTCTCCTACTTGTACTTCGTTGTATTTCTCTGAAGCTGTTATTGCTCATTGTTTGAGTACCTGTTGTTTATCATTTTGTTTCATCATTGCTTGCAACGACCTGCTTAGGAATCACATAGGCCAAGCCAGTTCACTTGTGCCATCCCTCTCCTACTTGTGCTTCGTGCCATTTTTACTTCAAAGTAACTATCGTCCCAGTGCCTTCTCTTGTCGATGCTGCTATACTCCTACTCTTTTTGGATTCACGTGAACATGCAAGAACGAAAAGATCACACTAAGGGGACAAGCTACAACACAATTGGATTTTCCTCTGCTCAGTAAACTCCAAGTTTAAATCATCAAAGTTATTATCAAATAGAGTAGTGAATCATTTTATTTCAGTTAAGCTCACTTTCAATATTGCCAGGAAGTCTGTGGGGAATGATAGTTTCTGAGAAGCTATGATTTGTTCCTCACTTCTGAGGTAAGATTGAAGGTTTTCAATTAAGTTAATTAGTTGTCTTTCATCTAGATTCACACATTTACACAGGTGAATAACCACACCAGTTATCTCGCTTGTTTAGTTTTAGTATAAGAGTATTTTAATTGTTGTTTGTAATTATAATGTTTCAATCGTGTATTTTGTTTAGATTAGTTTCCCTTTCAGCAATAGTATAAATTGTTATTTTCAGTTTAAGAGACTTCATTTTAGATTAATACTTAGATCCTAATTAAGAAGATAAACCATAGGGAATTTACGCTACCCATTCATAGCCTCTAAATCTCCCCTTTGTCATTCCAACTACCAGGAGATCACACTACCAGATCTTAGTCACTGATCCTCCCATAGTTAGCTTTAGGAAAGTTTCTTGCTGATTCTCATCCTCACCTGTAGATTTTCTATCATAGAAAACTAACCATAATCTCAGTTGTGACTTCATCTAAGTCACTCGCATTTCAAACCATCGACTGTATTAGCACAACCTTGGGAGGTCGGGTACGATTATCATCCTTACATGTCACTTTTTTGTTGTATAGACATAATAGTCACCATGTTATCCACTACTTTGTTTTGTGTAAGAGGAGCTTGTTTAAATGCGATAAGACAAAAGTATCCTTTGAGACTGTCGACCATGCATTTATAAGGAACATGTTTATCATCCTTTACCTAATATTATCTATTTACTTACTTGATTATGAAAATATAATCTCCAAAATTGTCAACTCTTTAAGACACCATATATTACAAAGCCTAAATCTTCTATGAGGGATTCATACTCTATGATGTTCTTAGTGATTGGGAAATCAATGTGGTAAGACTTGGGTATAACATCGTTATCTAGTTTATGTAGAATAATGTCAGCTCCGTATCCATGTATGTTGCAAGAAACATCAATAAACAAAATCCATGAAGGGTACACATCAACGCACAAGAGATATTCATTTGGTAACTCAAAATGAAGTGGTTTGAAGCTCGAAGTGGATATAAAACTAGTTGATCTCTAGAGATTTCCATTTTATGAATTTTTGATTAACAAATTATATGTGAAACTCACTTAGAGTACAACCTAGCTAGACATTTAGCTAGTTAAAATGGTTATGGAGAGTAGATACTTCAGAGGATATACCTTAGTAATATGATTTTCATATGATTAAGTAGTGTTACCTAAACTTCACACAATTATTTATTAATTACCTCAGAATTGATAAATCCACATCACCTTATCCGCCACCTCACTTGCCACCTCATCATGACTCTAGCCCTAACCCTAAACTAACCTAATTAAGACCTCGTGACTTGGTCTAGACTCACATCCATAACTAATGCCTCCTTACTCGCACTCCAAAGCCGACCTTCTAGCCACTTGACCAAGCCCGCAACCGATCTCTCTGGGAGAAAAGTTAGGAAGGTGGGCTATTTTACTAAAAATAGCCTACTTTTTCCTAACCGATGCCGGTTCCTACTCGACCGCCGCTTGTTACGCAACCGCCATCTGCCTCAGTAAATGGGCTCCCAAACCAAAACAACGGATCGGAATTTCATTTTGGAGATCAGTCGAAGGATTTTTGAATCAAAGGAGAGTCCAAAGCGATTAGCAGAGTCCAGAACTTCACTTGACCAAGCAGAGACGAGTGAAGAAACCAGAAGAGTTGGCAGCCAAGGAGATCAACTGCACCTTCATCAAAAACCAAGAAGTTACATCTTGCATGTCCTCCATTATAACATTTCTCTTGCCTTTGGAATTACAGTCCTCCCAAATCCGTTCCTGAATCCATTATCCAACGTGCCATTGCCTCTAACTATCATTCCTTAGCTTCTAACCATCCCATTTCCCAATACCATCCAAAAATCAGCCATTACAAACTCCACAACCAGCCCAGAAGATCCTAGAACCCACCGGTATCGGTTATCAGTAACCGCCATCGGTTATAGGTAACCGGCATCGGTTCCTTTGATCAAAACCAGGAAAAACAGCCTTTCCCCTACCCAGTTCAGCCAAGCAATTTGATTGATATTTTACAATATTTTGTGTTAACTCATGTTAGCAGGGAAACTGACCACCTTCGAAAGGAAGTCTTACATTTCCTGGGCCCAAGGCAGTTTCCTCATTTATTATCTAATCAAAATCTTGTGGTCTTGTGTTCTTATTTGCAGGTAGTCCTTCCCAGACAAAAAGGAGTTCTTCGCAGCCACCGATCTTTTCTACGGTACGCGCACATCATCTCGACATTCTAAGGTGTATTCCTCCTAACCCTAACCTTATCTCTGCTTCTATAAGGAACGAAGCATTTCCGAGTGAAACATTTTGGCACGTGACTTAGTGGGACCCATTTTGGGTTTTTCTTTATTTCTTGCTTGCTTTTATTATAGGGAGCATACTTGCTGTTTTCTTCTTCTAGAGATATTCACAGGGTATTTTATTATTCTGGTAAAAGAACTTGCTTTGTTTTTGCATCTTGCATTAGTAAAAGTCATCTCTTTTGCTTCATCGAATATCACTTTCGATTTGGGTTTTAAAACACATGCATTACATTCCTGCCTGTTGTTTTTCAATTCTAGTGAACATAGATTAAGTAACAGGTCGTACACGTGGGGGTGATATCCACGGTATTGACAGGAAATTAACCTTAGTTTCACTGCACAACACATACCGAATCACTTCACAATTAACACAACATCTCAAACATCCCCCCTTTTCCGCGGTATTCCTCCGCCCGATTGAGGTAACCTTATAAGCCAAAACAAACTTGACATTTCCCCTAAGTCTTGTTGTTTAGGATTCTGACATCATCTTACGTATAAAGGCATAAGCCCACAATAATTAAAATTAACCCTAAGGTTAATCTCTGGATTTGCGTGTGCATCTTGCTTGTTTGCTGTCCTGTTTTCTCTGTCATACTTTGTCTTTTGTGATCAATAAGTTGATAAAACTACTCAACGTTGCTAAAAATCAAATTAGCAGCCCCTTTGTATCTTCTTATCCTAGATTTTTTTTTTTTTTTTTTTGACACCGACATCGGTTAAGGGACCGACGTCGTTTTCCCTTTGACCGACACCGGTTAGTAAACCGATATCGGTTACTGTCTCTCTCAGCCCCTGACAAACCAGCAACTTGCCAAATTCACCATTCTGAGGTTGTTTTTGTTCTTGATAGATTGAAACTTTCCTGTGTGTTCTGGTCTATGGTTGTCATCACTCGTAAGCGAGCCGCTGCCATGGTTTCACACGCTTGCTCGCTTTTGCCTCGAATCACCCCCTTCACATTCTATGGAAACCCTACTGACACCAAAGTGAGATCCCCAAATTCCTCGTAGGAGACAAGGACTTTGCCAAATTTTTCGGATGCTAATCCCATACTGCATAATACTATTTGTCTCATACCCCGACCGTACGCCCGATGGTCAGCCTCCTTATGGGCATGCCTATTAGTATAGCTGCTCATTTAGCTCCTACTCCTCCCGATAACAATACCTTACTTCCCGCATCACTAGCCCCGCCTCCCAATCCGACAATGGGCAGAGGTTCATACGACCCCGATTAGCTTTCCTTTTGTTAATCTGGACCCCATGTATCGCCACCACCAATCGCCCTATCTCATCTCTCTTTCTGCACTCACTCCATTCATGACTTACTCTCGCCACCTATTCAAACGAGCTTTCTTCTCAAGCTCCGCCTACCTTTTCATTCCCATATACGTATCCAAAGAACCTCAACACCTTATATGGGACATCCCTATTCTCGTGGCACCATCATCTCATCCAACCACGATTTCATCAAGCAAATGATGGACAAAATGCAAAACCCGGAGGCTTCCGCTTCAGAAGTCGTAGCGCCGACATACGAGCAAGTTTGTCGGGAGCCCATTCACCCTTCTCGTCCCCTTCATTCATATCCTCCTCAATGGGAGTTGCCAAAGTTTACTCGCTTTTAACAAGAAAGAGGATCCTCAACAACACTCGCGATCATTTAGACATGCTTGTTATTTGATCGCCCATGATGATGCCTTGTTACTCCGCACCTTTCCCATGTCCTTATGTGGCCTCGCTTGAGTGGTATAGTGCTTTAACCCAAAGACTCAATCTTTCTTTTAACCAACTAGCCCAATCTTTCTTGGATCATTTCTCCATTAACATTGCAAGAAAGTATCTATCATCGACTCTATGCCATCCGACACCAAGACGAATCTATCGCAGATTTCGCTGGACGATGGCGGGCCTTATCAACCAACTTACGATGCCTTGCCTCAAACCGAACTTATCGAATCGCTTACGCTGGCCTCGCGCTAAGCACATCTCCCCTACCCTCCAAATTCAAACTTTCCGTACATTCGACGAGGTTTTACTATGGCTCAAAATTAGAAATTCGAGCCTTAGAGGAAGAGAAATCGCGGTGCGCAACAAGAACTCCACTTTCCGAACTCCTGATTCTACCAATAAACCAAATACCACCACTCCTCACGCGTCCACCTCTTCTAAATCAAAAGGAGCTGTCCACGCGGTGATGGTCAAATCCCAATCACCGTCCAATACTCCACCAAAAACCACCTATAAATACAAAGCTGAGCCCACCAATTACACTCCCTTGGGAGAAACTTATGGCGTCATCCTAGAGAAATTGCTCAAAGCTGGGGCTATCACCTTGCCCCTGGTAAACCTCACTCCGGGTTTGACTCCACCCGCGCAATACCTTCCTGGTACAAAGAAAATGACTTTTGTAACTTTCACCGCGTAAAAGGACATAGTCATGAAAACTGCAAGATGTTGAAAAACATAGTGCAGGAAATGGTTGATGCAGGGGATATAACACTCGATAATCCTAACGCCTCGCTAACCGAAATCTGAAAATTTTCAACAAGCCATTCCCGAATCACTGGCCCAAAGAAAGAACGTAAACCAAGATATCTTAGCCGAGGAGAGTGTTCATGAGATCCATGCAGCCTTCGATTCTCACCAAAAGCCTCTATCGAGAAAATTTTGAATCAAGCCTCTTCACTAACACAGAGCCCGAACCTCCTTTACCACCATCAAGCCAAAGCGAAATCGCCTTTACTCATAGTAAGAGTTAATCGCCTGTGCTTCCTTCCCATCAATGAGTCTTCTTACACCACATCCCTACAAGACCGTGAGCGGATGCTATCTAATTTATCTATTTCCCAAACGTCCCTTCTACCACTCGCTACACAAGAGGAAGGCTCACCACTCCTTTTGACATCCTTAGACGAGAAATCTCTTACACTAACATCACCACATTCTTTTAACATGACAGATCTCCTCGAACACGCCTCCTACCTATTAGTCCCTCATCGCCTAAATCTTTTCAACGACCGTTGACCTCCCGACATCTATTGATACAAAGGCCTCATCCGCCTCCCCGTGTCACACCCGCAATGGACTCGGAATTACAACTCACTTTTCCTCTCGTACTCAAAATTACAAATCACACTGAGACTGCCATTCCACGTAAGATGACAGCCCTATGGGAACGCTTGAGTACTCCTGCTTTCTACTCAAATGCAAATGACTCGATCCCGATGTCTCCACCATTTACCCGAAGTGCTTACGTAAGCTTAAAATGCCCCCTGTTCTCGCCTTCACCCCCTCACCTCTACCAAACGCCCCGTCCACTTCTATCAACTTAACCAGATCTTCCCTACGCTGGGACCTCACCAATGCCTGGGCCTAACACACCCGCCTAAGCGACTCGATCTATCCAAAATAAACTGCTCCGCCACCTAGAGACGAACGCAATCCGGCCTCTATCACAATTAAAACCCTCATCGTCACACCCACCTTCCATATTGGGACCTCATCCCTCCACATTACACCAATATATCATACCTCCGTTGTTTTCTGCAAAACGACCTACGCCTTTTACACCTATACAGAGATCAAAGGGTATCACAACATCGTTACCCCACGTATCCGGTCCACCTATCAACCCTAAACCAATCCCATCATCAAAGGATTTATTTTCTGTCACTCCCCTTTCTCCGTGGTTGTTTCCTCGCTACCATGCCATCTCGTAGCCTCATCATCTAACCACCGAACGTAACTTCGTGGTCTAAGAAACCACGTTTAGTGAAAAACATGTGTCAAGACCCTCGGCTAAACCACCACCCATACGAACTAAACACGCCAAACATTACCACAACCCACACAATCAATACCCTCATCTTCTTCTGATTTTGACCCACTCAAAGGATCTTACGCCAAAATCCTTGCTATGTTGGTGGAGAATGCGACCATCTCCCTACCTCCACTTAGACCTTATGACCCGTCTAAGCCCCGACCTGTGGATTATGATGAGTCTAAAATCTGCGCCTATCACCGCACACTGACATGATGTGAAGGATGCAAAGCTCTAAAACCATCCTTCGCCACCACCTCTTCCGGATACAAAGGTTAAGAAAGACAACTTACGAAGGGAGAAACTCTAGCGCCAATTCCTCTACTATACCATCTGTCCCCGCCTCACCAAGATCGATCATTATTACAACCCCACCTCTTAAAGACCATGAATTATCCCAACCATCTTCTTCATCTCAGGTCTACGAGATTAATATGATTAGTGTCGCTACTCGAGGACAGAAAAACAATGGGAAAGCGAAAGAAAACACACCTGCGGCATCTCTTTCTCCTTCAACCATCCCGATTACACCACCACCTAAAGTGGTTATTCGTGGACCCGCCTATCCCGTCTCTAATGGAGTTGCCCACCGAACCATGATCAAACAGCTTCATCAATCGCCCGTAAAATGACACTATATGATCTCATTCGCACTCTCAATCTCATCGACAAGCTCTCGTTGAGATCCTTCAAGGGATAGAGGTTTTACCCAACGAAACCCCGCCTGCTACCTCCATTCTAACACCCAATCACGTTGCTTCTCTCACCAAACAATCCATCTCCCCACCACTTCGCCTCAAAACAACAAGTCGCCGCGTTAGTTTCTCTAAGATGAAATTATCGACTTTGGTGCATGTAAGACCCCGACTCGCTCTTTTCATTTCCGCTTACGTCCGAGACATTCGAGTACGCCGGGTTATGATTGACGGGGCGCTAGCCTAAACATCATCTCTTCAAAAGCCTTCCAACAAATGAACATCCCTTCTAGTCGCATGTGTGCAACCCCATCATGTGCGATCATTCAATGACGCTTATTACTTCTACCTTAGGCACCGTGATCCTCAACATTCGCGTAGGCCCACGATTTTTGCCCGAACTCTTCTATGTCCTCAAGGAGAGTTCCAATATAATATATTGCTGGTCGCCCTCGATCCGGCCATGGGATGCGTTCTCAACATTACATCGATGTATAAAATTTGAGTACGAGGGGAAGTCCTACACTGTAAAAGCTGATCCTCCCCCCTTCAAAACTTGCAATATGTTATACCGCCCAAACGATGTGCTTATACCAATTAAGACACCCATACATTCAACCCAACCATCCTCTTCAAATGTACCTCAACCATCCACCTCAACTGCACCTACGCCTTCAATCGATGAAACCACCGCCGCACAAACCACTTCTCTTCCCGCAGCCTAACATCCCAACCTCCGACCCTTAGTAGATGTTTTTCATCGCTCACGCCGGGGAGTACCGCCTATATAACGTTAGTTCTTTCCCTACCCCGCAGAGTACGGACAATTACATGCGCATCCCACCTACGACCGCCGCGTGGGGAGGTAATCTCTACGACCACCCATCATTGCCGCACTAACCTAACGATGGGGGTGTTGACGCATCCTCCATTACCCCGAACCTCCTCTTGGTGTGGTTCCTTCCAATCCGATTTTCAATACTTGACAAATCGTCGCTTTCGCCTCACCTTCTTGACTCGCCAGGCGTGGAAAGGCTTTGGTTTTGGCCTTTACGAACAAGGCCGACATACACTTATTCCCGTGACTACACGCAAACATAATGATCGCAGTGGTCTCGGTTTTTCCAAACACCTACACAAGAGACACTCCCGTCACCGTATCTCGAAGAGGAAGACGTTGCCTCTACCGAAACATCATCACCCACTTTGCCATCATCTCCGCGTAATCGATGGACCCCGAATTTATCCCTCCTAACTTTTTTTTTTTTTTCATAAATGCTATCTTCATAGGTCCTCTCACTTATCAACGCGATAATGAGGACCCATCTTCTCTTCCCTTCGTATCCGCACATGATCAAGAGGATTCGCCTTTGATTAATGTTGTTGAATGCCAGATGACGACTCCATCCTCACTTACCCGGGCGCGATGATTCTTATATTCAACGTGCCTTACCATCTCAAACCCAAACTATGCCGAACGAATCTACTATAGAAATCAACATCCACACGGAGGAAGATCTCACATAGTGAAGATTGGACAATCCCTTAACACATCGTAACAAGCCGCCTTTACTACCTTTCTCCGTGCTCGCAACCAAGCTTTCGCATGGTCTTACGCCGACATGCCAGAATTGATCCTACCATCGCTCATCCATAACATCACCCTAAACCCCGATTCCAAACCAACCAACAGAAATTGAGAAAATGCATCCACGCATTGCTTCTCTTGGTCAAAGAGGAACTCCAACGACTCCTTTCTCGCTTCCTTCATTCTCGCCTATTGACTATCCTCAATGGATTTCTAACATCGCACTCGCCACGAAAGCGACGGGGACTTTGATATGCACGGATTTCCGGATCTTAACCTCGCTTGCCCTAAGGATGACTTCTCCCAAGTATTGATCAACTTGTTGATCTCATCGGGTCATGAAATGCTTTTCTCATGGATGGCTTTTCAGATACAACCAAATTTTGGTTGCCCTCGCCGATCAACACAAGATCGCTTCATAACTCCTCGGGAACCTTTTGTTATCGTGTCATGCCATTTGGCCTTAAGAATGCCGGTGCTACCTATCGCGGCTATGACCTACATTTTTCATGACATTATGCACACTATCCTCAAGACTATGTCGACGATCTTCTCGGCAAGTCCAAACATCGTAGTGAACATCTCGATGTTTTAACCATTATTTTTGATCGCCTCTATAATATTCTCGTCCGCCTTCAACCGAAGAAATGTGTTTTTGGTGTTCTTTCGGGAAAACTTCTTGGCTTTATCGTCTCTTTGCGTGGCATTGAGGTCGACCCATCGAAAGTCAAAGCTATCCTAGAAATGCCCCCACCCAAAAATCTCAAACAATTGCGTAGTTTACAAGGTAAGCTCCAATCTATCCGACGTTTCATCTCCCAACTCTCGGATCGGTGTCAACCTTTCCACCACCTCCTTAAAAAGGATATTGCATTCCAATGGAGCGAAGAATGTCACCAAGCCTTCGAAGCTCTCAAATCTTATCTCTTACAGCCACCCGTGCTTATCCCACCCCAAGATAACCGCCCTTTCTACCTTTACCTTTCCGCCACCGACCACGCTGTAGGAGCCATGCTTGCACATCGTGACTCTGAGAATCACGAACAAGCCGCTTATTATATAAGTCGATTTTGGTGGACTATGAGACTAGGTACACACATGTAGAAAAATTGTGCCTTGCCCTATCATTCGTTGCCACCAAACTCCGACACTACCTTCTAAATCACAAGACTTTCGTCATCACCAATACAGACTCCCATCCATTACATGTACGCCAAACCTCATCTCGAACCAACGATTGCTAGATGGCTCATGCTTTCGCCGACCTCGATCTCGAGTTTATCCACCGTAAATCAATCAAAGGACAAACCATCGCACCAACTAGCATGGACGCCCGCATCTGGGGAACAATTTACCAATTTCACATTTCCCGACGAACTCATCGCTACTCTTTCCTCACAGAGGAGTCGTACCCAATGACCTCTTCTTCTTCGATGGATCTAAATGCCACGGGTGAGGAGCCGGCGTTGTTCTCATTCCTCTCAACGCTGAACCTATGCCTCTTTCATTCCGACTTGATTTCCCTTGCACTAATAATACAATGGAATACGAGGCCCTTGTTCTAGGTCTCCAAGTTGCGTTACACTTAGGTATCAAATCTATCAACATTTTTGGCGACTCTCAATTGGTAGTCAATCAAGTTATGGGCGTCTACCAATGCAAAAACGAGGAACTTCAAAAATACAAACACTATGTGGATTCACTTCTAGCTTTATTTACCCACTATTCTATACAAACCATTCCCCGCTCCACTAACAAATTTGCGGATACTATGGCTTGCTTAGCCTCGCAAATTCCCGCCGCGCCAACTGACTCTGAATTATTCGTCGTGGTCCAACAACTTTTTGCCCCATCCTATTCAACCCCGGTAGTTTGTATGATAAATACTGTGTCTACTAATTCTCAGGATACCTGGTACCACCAATTTCATGACTACCTTACAATCTCTGTCCTCCCACCTGATCTTACTAGTAACGGCAAACGTGCTTTTCTTAAAAGTGTTTCGCGTTATGTTGTCATGGGGGGACTCCTCTATAAACGTGGCTTTGATGGTATCCTCCTTCGCTGTCTAACTAGCATGGAGGCCACTCATACCATCCAACAGGTCCATGACGGTATTTGTGGTGGACATTTTAGCGGCCTTGCCGTGGCCAAACGAATCCTTCGCCTTGGTTATTATTGGCCTACTCAATAACGATCGCTACGAATATGTTAAGCGTTGTGTTATGTGTCAAAGAACATGCCAACCTTCAACATACTCCTAGCCACCCGCCTCCAGATCGCCGAGATCTTTGGCCTTTCTCACAATGGGGTTTAGACCTTATTGGTGAGATTCACCCAACCTCTTCACAACGCCACCGCTGGATACTCACAATGACCGAATATTACACAAAATGGGTGGAGGCTATTCCACTCATTTCAATCAAAAAGAAAAAATTGTCGAAGTTCATTAACCACCACATTATCTGCCGCTTTGGTGTTCCTCATCGCCCGATAATGTATAATGGAAAATCTTTCAAAAACAAGTTGTTGCGAGACCTTGTCAGGACAACTTTGGTATCAAACTTAGTTTCTCGTCACCTTACTATCCACAAGCCAATGGGCAAGCCGAGTCTTCTAATAAAACACTAACCAAAATCCTCATGAAAGTTGTCAATGAATCTGGAAGAAATTGGCACGATCACATTCCCTTTGCCCTTTGGGCTTATCGTACTCAAAGCATTCGCATTTCTACTAATGCCACACCTTTTTCTTTGGTATACTGCACCGAGGCTGTTTTGCCTCTCGAAATACAAATACCTCCTTAGAATATCTCTTCAGATATTCTCACTAACGATGATTTCCGCCAAGAGCGGTTAGCCAATTGGAGCTTTTGACGAACGCCGCCTTACACTCTCTTGATCATCTTCAAATCTATCAAAACGCATCAAGCGTGCTTATGATAAGCGACTTCATGAGCGCATCTTTAAGGTTGGTGATCTCGCCCTCAAAGAGAATCAACATGTAACCAAACCGAAAAGAGCAAACGCGGAAAATTTGCTCCCAATTCGATTGGGCCTTATATAATCACTCACACCTATGGATCGTGCACTTATCGCTTAGCTTCGCTTAATGGTAAACTCCGAGCTCGAACCCTTAATGCCTTGCATCTTCGACCATTCTACCGTTGAAATTAGGTTATATCACTTATCCGCCTACCGCGTCGTCCCGAGCTCACATACCACCACATACACTTGTCTCTTACATCTCGAAATAAAATCAAGCTCACCCTCACCTCCCCTTACGATGCCTTCCCCTTCTTAGTCTAGTCCATGACTTCAAAGTATTAAAATAAGCCATATTCTTATGGGATTTTCTTGAGTCAAACTTCCTACTAAACTAGATGCTTCACGCCAAAAGAACATCTAGTTATCTAAAATTAAATATAGATCGCTTCCTCGAAGGACAAATTTATATGCCAAACTATTGCTATTATAAATAGATCGCTCCCTCAAGGACAAATTTATGCACTAAAATCATCGCGCTACTATAAATAGATCTCCTCAAGGACAGCTATACATGGGCCAGCCTTTATCAAGCTTCTCGCATTGATCGCCTTCGTGAAGACCTCAAGAATAATACAATCAATATCCCTTATAGACTTCCCGCATTGATCGGGCCTATCTTCAAGAAAATAAAAGCCTCATGCAAAAGAACTTTTTGGGTCATGGACTTGTCTATTTAGGGTAGGTTCTCTTCGTTGTAACAAGTTCTTTGTACCTCAGCCTATATCATCCACATCACCTCACCATTTGTTTCAACTCAAGGGACGTAACGCACACCCGATATATTGTGATCATACAACTCTTTTCAACTATGGACTTCTCGCCTATACACGGCACTTAGGCTTCGTGCCTCGCTCTACGTTGTGTGGTTTGTTTAGCTCTTTTCACCTATGGAGCACTCTTTCCGCTTTGCCTCGCATCTAGAATTGTGTGTTGATCTTAATCAGGACACTATTCCCTACTACTTGGGTATGCTAACCTTTGCTTTACCTATACCTACACCAACAACATTATCCTACCAGCACCAACACCATTACCCTACCAACATCAAATTTTTTTACCAAACGACAAATTGCCTAAACCATACCAAATTGCCTAAATTCACCCCTCCCTGATCCTAAGGGAGAACTACATCGGTCTGAGGCCCTTCCTTGCTTTGTGCAATGGGCTATGTAGGCAGCACTTCGGAGACATGGGGTCTCCCAAGGTTAGCTCGACCATCCCCTACCATAACCTATCTTGTGTGGTGAATATAAATATTTTTGTGTATTTTTATTTTTATCACATTTCTCTTTATCCTTTTTCGAAACACCGAAAATCAAAACACCGACAATCTTATTATTATCATAACTCAAATCAACATACATACTCAATTTTATTTAGATGTTAAACAAATACATCTTCTCTATCATCGACACGCAGGTCGGCATCCTTATTTATTCTCATACCTCGCTAACATATACTCAGACCATCACAACTCATCCCGAACTAGGTGATGATCGTGATCGCCGACCCTCTCGCCGGCCTCTCGTCCTCAAAGGTACCGCGGCTATTGGTACCGCCACCGATCCGCCAATCTCTCTCGTAACATATGAATACGCCTCTCGCATGGAGAACTCCAGCCTCTAGTCTCGCCGCCCGTGACTCCGCAACCACTACAATCCTCTTGTCTCATTCACTCGCGCTTGAGCTGCTGAACCAAACGCCGCAGACGATCCTCTCTCGCTGTAATCACCGCCGTGTCGTGGCGCCACGTACACCTCGCAGCTTCGCTACCCACCATAATCTATAGGCCTCTCGTCATTCCCGCATCCATTACCTCGCGATCGGCCGCTATCTCCTCGTGCCCTCTCGAGGTGTTGGCCGGGGGTGGTGAGAATGCCGCCTGCATCGATCCTCATATATGGTCTATAAGCCTCGTGGTATGTCCCGCACAAATCCAAATTGTCGCCGCACGCGATCTATAGGAATCCTCTCATATTCACTCGCCTCGTGCCCCGCGATCCACCTCAATCGCTCTACACCTCTCAACTCCTCGCCTATGTTCTGCTACTATATAGTTCCCGTAGGCCTCCAATGATATCCGCAACCGTCACTCTCTCCCATACTCGCCTCGTAATACTAAAATCACCCGCACGGCCTCGGGATCTCGCCTCTTGTTCGCTCGACCCATCGCTCAATCCCAACCTCTCGACTCGGCCTCTCCTCGCCGATGGATCGGGCCTATTGGTCGTCGCACACAAACAATGTGCTCATAGGCCCAACAAAGGTAATAAGTATGAACTATCCAAAGGTCGTCGCTCGTGATTTCGCCTACAAGCCCATAAACCCTCGTATAGCTCCGCCTAAATACGCAGTGCCCATGCAAAAGTCACATTCCTTTCTATCATCTCCCCGTATAACACACATCAATGCTTTGGAAATCTTTCCTTCCGCCTCTGAATGCATAATACCCTACCGCTATCATTAATATCATCGCTAACCTTGTCTCCTCGTGGTGTGCCGCATACATTACCCCATATGTAAACGATAAACCTCGCCGTGTCAAATCTCGCATATGGACCAAATATCATCAAGTTATCGCTCCCCGTGCCGCGCTAGGTAGTGCCTCGATATATCGGCTCTCCGTAATAGGGAGTCTCAAAATCCAAACACATCTTCCAATGTTATCGCTATTTCACCCGCTGGCGTATAGAAGGTATTTGTCTCGTGATTCCATCTCTCAATCGCGCTCAGTAACATACCATGGTTTCGTGCGATTCGTGAATAATAACGGATTCCACTTAACCCCAAACGATTTATCAATGTCCATTCCGCTGGTGTTACATCCGCCGGATTCGCATGACAACAGCTACTGCACGCTATCATTCATCTCAACCCTCGTTTCGCCGCATACGCCAAAACGATAAACAACCATTCAATCCATTAAAGTCTTTTTCAAACATTCTCGAAATTTCTCCAAGAATCTGCATCGTTATACACAACCGATATCGTTAAGTAACCGATACCTGTTCTCCTAACCGCACGGCCATCGCCAATTATATTCACCTTCCCTAAAAACAACCACCTACTTACAATAATTTGCTCGCTTTTCGTTTTTATACATATAAACATACCGAACCCCTGATTGCCTACCCCGTAACACTTAGCTCACCTGCAACCCTTGTTATCATGTTTTCTCTCTCATATCTACCCACCTACTCTCCCCCATCTTACTCACGAAACATGCAGTAATCAAATCACAAACAAAACAATACCTCTTGAGTTGCAGCAGCTTGCGGTGGCCCTTGTGCCTCGCCTCCTGCCCCTCGCTCGCTGATGCCTCTCTCGTTTCGCCATGATCACCACCTTTTTAACTTTGTCTGTCTCGCTTTCAAAATCTCGGATCACATTCACTTTCCTTGTCTCTTCCTTCTTCTCACCCAAATCTCTCATGCAAATACCTGCCTCTCGCCCTGCCAAAAAGCGCTGCTCGCGTATTTAACCTCTTGCATGGCTCTAAAATTAAAACTTAAGGTGCCACCCTAGCTTTTCTATTTTTAGAAAAGCTCATACCTAAATAACCGGTATCGGTCATAGAACCGATATCGGTCATATCTCTACCGACATCGGTTAGCAAACCGATACCGGTTATGCACCTGCCTTTTTGAAACAGGGTTCTTTTCTTCATTTCTCATCTAAATTTTTGTCGCGCCCGCCTCTTTGCCTGCATAAACAACAGAATTTACCACATTTGTTTATCCACCACACATAGCATTATAATTTCATTAAACATCATTTCTACCAATACACAACCATCAACTACGAATATCAAGAAACTATCAATCTATACATCATTTAGATCCAACTCATCAGTTACATATATTACACTGCCACAAAACCACCAATTTATCACATAACCTGACATTCATATATACGCACAAATAAACAAAAACATCAGCATCATCTATCTATCAACATGTCAATTAAACTCATCACACATTCTATATATTACCAACCATTTATTTCAACACATTTTAAACACAGCATGTGGATCAAAACATCATCTATATATATATATATATCCAGTTTTCAAAAATACAATGTGCCCTACATCGGGGCCTCTGTGATCTCATAATATACCAAAGCCGCACGCAGCCGCAATACCTACTAAAATATCGACTCGGCTCGCAGCCGGTCTCTCATATCAAAATATATACTGGCTCGCAGCCAGATCAAATGTACAACCTGCATTTCGGCTCGCAGCCAGTATATAATAAATAAATAAATCAAAACAATGAATAAGTGTAGTAGCACGCAGCCTCTATCAAATACAACTGCTCGCAGATCGGTGCCCATGTCCCTATACAAAACCATGTCGGGATCTATCGCCTCCCCACCCCCGCACCTCTCCCCGCTGGTCCTCGTGGTGCCTTCGCCCGCCTGCCACGGACACGCCACCGTAGCTGCCTCCTCGAGATCTCTGGCCGCGCGAGGTCTCCGCCTATGCGCCGCATACGCCGATACTCGACTCCGCTACTATCAAGAATATCTCGATAATAACGGCCTCTCGCTCTAACCTCCATATAACGATCTTCGCCATCAAGGAATCGGGCCGGGTGGTCTCGCACCTAACACCAATATCCTCGAGCTCGTACTCGCACTCGTGGCCGTGGTGCCGTGGAGGTGCTACTCGTGCTCGTACTCGCACTCGTGGCCGTGGTGGTATTCGGGCCGCGGCCGTGTGCCGCTGCGCTGTACGGCCGCCGTACTGCACTCGCACTCGCACGTGGCCGCTGGCCGTGGTGGTGGTGCCGCCGTGCTCGTACGAGCTCGGGCTAGCCGCCTCGTAGACTTCTATTCGTGCTCGCAGCAGCCTAATCGTCCCTCGTAATACCGCACTCGCCCCGAGCGATCTCTCTTCAGCAGATCGCAGCTAAGTCTGGCCGCGCAGTGTATTATCTCGCTGCTTTCTCGCCACCTACTGCATTCGTCAGATGCCGCTGCACCCGCATCATCCACACCTCACTCGCGGGTCTCTCCGCTACCTGGGCCTGATCCAAGGCGTGGTGGTGCCGGGCAGTGGGGGCTCTACATCATCCCTCCCTGATCGAGGGAAGGGAGGTGGCTCGCCCCGTGGCAGCCCCATCTCGCTCGCTGCACTCTCTCTAAGGGTATCCGCCAGATTTCCCGCCTACGCCCCGCTATCCGTAATGTATATCGGATCAGCGCACTGCACGCGGCTCCTCTCGCCAGCCGGTGACCTCTCGTAGGGTCTCCATATAATGTCTACCGCTGTAAGGCCCTCTAGCATATGTCTATAGAGGCCACATCTCGACTCGCAACAACCGCCGTGGCCGGCCCACGATCCCCAACCACCTCTCAAATCCATATCGGTACACGACCGTGGCCCTCGGGCCGCTGGGTAGCCCTACTGCCCGATGCATACGATGTGCTCGTATGCCAACAAAGGCAACAAAAATGTAGAACAAATACCAAATCGCCTCCTCCGGCGATAGCCCCATAACTCCTCAGAGCACCGCACTGTATACACCGGTGCCCATGCAAAAATGTGTGCTCCTCCACCATCTCCAAGAAGCACCCCATCAATGCCCGTGGGAAGCGGCCTCCTCTCAATCCGGGAGGGCGAAGCAGTGTGATCCTTTATCATCACATCAACACGGCAAGCCGTGTCTCATGTCTGTGCGCGTACATGTCACTATATCCAATGCTCGCGCTTATGATATGTCAAGCGCGGCCGCATCCCCAAAACCTCGCAGATGCTATCCATGGCGCTTCGATCTACTCGAAAACGGCCTCTCCTCGACGCAGAGCCGCAGGATGCGATACACATCCTCTAATGTGACCGCTATCTCCCTTGGCCGGGCAGATGGAACACATTGGCCGCCGGATCCCATCTCTCGATGAGGGCGACCATCAGCCGTGATCTCGCCGATCGCTCGCACCTCTCGACCCCGCCGAGCCCCACCTCGCGCATGATGGCCCAATGCGCCGCAGATATGTGTGGCCTCATCCGACTCAATAGTGGAGGCATCCTATCACGCATCGTCAACTGCTGACGTGCCTGCAAAACCAACCCACATTCTTAGACCCACCCTTTATTATAACACCTACTTTACCATCTAAACCCCCTTTTGTAACACCCAAAATCTAACCCCTCCTCCCACTCAACCCAACCCAACACAACCCACCCCACCAAGACCCCCAACCCACGTTAAAACCTAAACCCTAAACCCTAAACCCCTACCCCAATAAACCCCCCTACCCCAACTCAACCCAACCCCAACCACCCCCCCTAAAACCCCAACCAAGACCCCAA
This sequence comes from Taxus wallichiana var. yunnanensis, assembly GCA_018340775.1. NCBI lineage: Eukaryota > Viridiplantae > Streptophyta > Pinopsida > Cupressales > Taxaceae > Taxus > Taxus wallichiana. The sequence continues at coordinate 1,030,565,214 of CM031234.1, read as the reverse complement.
CCCACCCCCCAAACCCCCAACCCACTTAAAACCTAAACCCTAAACCCTAAACCCCTACCCCAATCCCCTACTCCAACTCAACCCAACCCAACACAACCCACCCCACCAAGACCCCCAACCCACGTTAAAACCTAAACCCTAAACCCTAAACCCCTAACCCAATCCCCTACCCCAACTCAACCCAACCCAACACAACCCACCCCACCAAGACCCCCAACCCACTTTAAAACCTAAACCCTAAACCCTAAACCCCTACCCCAATCCCCTACTCCAACTCAACCCAACCCAACACAACCCACCCCACCAAGACCCCCAACCCACCTTCAAAACCTAAACCCTAAACCCTAAACCCCTAACCCAATCCCATTCCCCACTCCCAACCCAACCCAACACCCCAAAGCCATACACCCTCAATACCACCCTCAACCCAACCCTCCCCCACCGATACCGGCCGATACGAGACCGATGCCGGTCCCCCATTCTCACCTTTACTGTTTTTTTTTCGACCGATGCCGGTCGCCTAGTGACCGACATCGGTCACTGTCCACTACCCGAGCCGAACCCGCGCACGGCCCCCAAAACTCATTTTTTACCTATTTCTACCCATCCACCCACCCAAAAACCCTAAAATTTTACACACCTAGCCGCCTTAGCCTATCTAACCTATCTACCCTCTCCCTTTCTCAAATTACCTCCATTTACCCATTATTTCCTACAAAATACCAATTCCTACCCAAATCCCAAAAACCACATAACTCAACCAAATCACCAAATTAAAGAGTTTAGAACCTACCGGTACGACGACACGCCGTCGTGGTGGGATGGGTGGTGGCGGTCCAGCTGGTCCAGCTCCTCCGGCCTCCTCTCGCTCGTGCTATGGCTCCAATCCCGATCCGCTGGGTCCCCGCCAATCACTCGCCGCCGCTTCTCAACTATTCGGGCCCACTATCAACTCTCTCCGCCAATCAAATAGCTCCACCTCATTCAATACCCCTCCAAATCAACTCTCCACGTCAGACAAGTCAATTTGGATTACAAATAACAACAGTGACAATGACAGCCGTATATTTCTTTTTATAGGTTTTTCGACTTAAACCGATGTCGCTTCTTCTTTGCTAGAAACCGGTATCGGCCCCTTAACCGATATCGGCCATGATGAATCGACGCTTGCTTGATACCCCTTTACCCCATTCTTCGCCATTCCTTACCTCGCCTCTTTTTCACCAATATCGCTCTCTGGCGTCCACCTTTTTGTTGCACAACATTTGTTTCGGTCCGCCCAACCCAAGGCCTCGCCCGCCCGCCCGACCAAGGCCTCGCCCACTGCCCGACCAACTCGCCCTACCAATTGGCCCGACCCAAGGCCTCAACCTACCTATTTGGCCCGACCAAGGCCTCGCTCGCCCGACCCAAGGCCTCAACCTACCTATTCGCCCGACCCAAGGCCTCGCCCTACCAATTCGCCCGACCAAGGCCTCAACCTACCTATTGGCCCGACCCAAGGCCTCGCCCTACTATTTGGCCCGACCCAAGGCCTCCCACTTATTCGCCCGACCCAAGGCCTCGCCCTACCTATTCGCCCGACCCAAGGCCTCGACTATTTGGCCCGACCAAGGCCTCGCCCAATCGCCCGACCCAAGGCCTCAACCTACCTATTGGCCCGACCCAAGGCCTCGCCTACCTATTTGGCCCGACCCAAGGCCTCCATTGGCCCGAGGCCTCGACCCCCGCCCGCCTACCAATTCGCCCGACCCAAGGCCTCAACCTACCTATTGGCCCGACCCAAGCCTCCCCATTGGCCCGACCCAAGGCCTCGCCCTACCAATCGCCCGACCCAAGGCCTCAACCCTATTTGCCCGACCCCCAAGGCCTCAACCTAATTCGCCCGACCCAAGGCCTCGCCCCTACCAATTGGCCCGACCCAAGGCCTCAACCTACCTATTGGCCCGACCCAAGGGCCTCGACCCACCTATTCGCCCGACCCAAGGCCTCAACCTACCTATTCGCCCGACCCAAGGCCTCGCCTACCATTGGCCCGACCCAAGGCTCCCCCAAGGCCTCAACCTACCTATTTGGCCCGACCCAAGGCCTCGCCCCACTCGCCCGACCCAAACCTATTTGGCCCGACCCAAGGCCTCCCTCAACCTACCTATTGGCCCGACCCAAGGCCTCGCCCTACCAATTCGCCCGACCCAAGGCCTCAACCTACCTATTTGGCCCGACCCAACCCAAGGCCTCCCTACCTATTCGCCCGACCCAAGGCCTCAACCTACCTATTTCGCCCGACCCAAGGCCTCGCCCCTACCAATTGGCCCGACCCAAGGCCTCAACCTACCTATTTGGCCCGACCCAAGGCCTCGCCCCACTTATTTGGCCCGACCCAAGGCCTCGCCCTACCAATTGGCCCGACCCAAGGCCTCAACCTACCTATTTGGCCCGACCCAAGGCCTCGCCCTACCAATTGGCCCGACCCAAGGCCTCAACCTACCTAATTGGCCCGACCCAAGGCCTCGCCCTACCAATTGGCCCGACCCAAGGCCTCAACCCACTTATTTGGGCTGACCCATGGCCACCACCCAACAACTTGGCCCGACCCAAGGCCGCATCACTTCCATACTATACCCACAATCAACGTTTTATTTTATCCATCCATCCTGTACCTTGTGTTCCATCGAGCTCATTTGTTCGTGTTTTAGCATGATTAGGGTCCTTGACTTGATCTGTCGACCAACTTTGCCTAGACCTAGACCGTGACGTTTATCTCAACCAAACCAACCATTCGCACCGCCGAACATGCCTAAACGCCTCGCACCTTACCCGTTATATACCCCGAGCTACTTCCTATGCCTCGATACCGTGATTATATCACCCTTGTTTGGATAAACTATCGACCTTTGCCTATACATTGCTGGTTTGCTCGCCAAATCATGTACCCTAGTCGCATTTATTGCATTTCAACATGCGTCTCGCTTCCTCGACCTACACCATCACCTTACCATCCTCTCTACCACATATACTCTTTATCAACCCTATCCCCGATTTCCCGCTCACTCAATCTGTGATAGATTTGAGGGGGATTACCTATATCTTTAACATGAGAAACCACTTCATATTATTGTCTCGCGCAGCCTTTACGTAACAAGCTACACGACAATAAGGGGCTAATGTAGACACCAAATTCGTGTCTCACGACCCTCGTGACCCGCATCCCATTTCGCAACCTAACCTCATTACCTAAACTTCACACAATTATTTATTAATTACCTTGTAATTGATAAATCCACATCACCTTATCCGCCACCTCACTTCGCCACCTCATCATGACCTAGCCCTAACCCTAAACTAACCTAATTAAGACCCGTGACTTGGTCTAGACTCACATCCATAACTAATGCCTCCTTACTCGCACTCCAAAGCCGACCTTCTAGCCACTTGACCAAGCCCGCAATCGATCTCTCTGAGAAAAGTTAGGAAGGTGGGCTATTTTACTAAAAATAGCCTACTTTTTCCTAACCGATGCTTGTTCCTACTCGACCGCCGCCGCGGTTACGCAACCGCCATCTGCCTCGTAAATGGGCTCCCCAAACCAAAACAACGGATCGGAATTTCATTTTGGAGATCAGTCGAAGGATTTTTGAATCAAAGGAGAGTCCAAAGCGATTAGCAGAGTCCAGAACTTCACTTGACCAAGCAGAGACGAGTGAAGAAACCAGAAGAGTTGGCAGCCAAGGAGATCAACTGGCACCTTCATCAAATCCAGTAAGTTACATCTTGCATGTCCTCCATTATAACATTTCTCTTGCCTTTGGAACCACAGTCCTCATAAATCCATCCCTGAATCCACTACCCAACGTGCCATTGCATCGAACTATCATTCCTTAGCTTCTAACCATCCCATTTCCCAATACCATCCAAAAATCAGCCATTACAAACTCCACAACCAGCCCAGAAGATCCTAGAACCCACCGGTATCGGTTATCAGTAACCGCCATCGGTTATAGGTAACCGGCATCGGTTCCTTTGATCAAAACCAGGAAAAACAGCCTTTCCCCTACCCAGTTCAGCCAAGCAATTTGATTGATATTTTACAATATTTTGTGTTAACTCATGTTAGCAGGGAAACTGACCACCTTCGAAAGGAAGTCTTACATTTCCTGGGCCCAAGGCAGTTTCCTCATTTATTATCTAATCAAAATCTTGTTGATTTTCATTGCACGTTGATAGGTTGCCCTTGCATTCTTAAGGCCAAAAGGCATGAACTTGTAACAAAAATTACCCTAGGGTGTTGTAAATGTTGTCTTGTGTTGGTCCTCTTCTATAATTTGAATCTAATTATTACTTGAAAATCCATCCATTTTGGATAAAATTTTAAGGCCAGTTTGTAGAATCAACTATTATGTTTACGTTTGACAAGGGGAAATCATCCTTTTGAAAAGCCTTGTTGATATCCTAAAAGTATGTACAGATCTGAATCCCAAGTTTCTTCTTTACAACATGCCCCATGTTAAATATCCACTCACGATAATCTATATATATAATGAAATGAAATTTGAGTAGTTTATGAAGTTCCATGTCAACTAGAAATAAAAATTCGGGATGCATATTCCTCAATTTCTATTTTATAGGTTTGTTTCTAGGTGAACCACAAGATTGTGCATGACAAGAGAAGGATATAAGCCTAACATATCCTTGTATGACCATGTGAAGACATCTTAAAACTTAGTAAGGAGTTCCATGAATACCTCTATTTATGAACCATAGATGCTTGCACCAAGTTGTAATAGTTTGGGGTTATCACTTGTTTTGATGTTGATTGTGATGGTATCCTCTACCAACATTTTTGATGTGTCATTATCTTGAAAAGATGTGGTAGGTTTATGTAAGTCATGTAGTTAATCCAATTGAGTCTCCTCTCTCGGATACCTCGGAATGGTTTTCAGCGGAGTTGCAACCATTTTATTTTCCTTGTTTTTCTCTTTCTTATTTTTTACTTCTCAAATAATGCCTCGATGAGGTTTTCACTATAAGATATTGTATTTTTATTTTTATTTTATTTATTATTTTTTATTTTTGATGGACTAGAGCACTCGAATTCCTCACATCAAGTAAGTTGAAGCATCAAGGTCTATATCAAAAACTTCTTGTGATACGATAGGGAATAAGGTCCGAGTCTCGAGAAAATCCTCAATGGCCTCATAGTTTTAAAATAGATACATGGTGATGTGATTTTTTTGGTCATGATGGATAAGATATGGGTAGATGATATCAAATTCAAGAGTACGAGATGGATAGGTGTTCAAGGAAGAGGTTGGTTCAAGTGAGGTATTTGAAAGGATATGTATGGAACTTGTCTCAAATTGGAGTCAGAGTCCTCTTCACTAGTCATTATGTCAAATATTACGGGCCTCTTTTCAAAGGTTTCATAACCTATATCATGTAAGTATTTATTTTTTCATATAGAACGAGTTTAAGATGACCTTGTTCTTGTGGAAAATTCCTCTTGCCCTTCCATTTTATGTTTTTAATCATTTTATGAGCTCGATTGTAGTATGTGGATTCATAGAAATTAGTCATGTAATCCTTGTATATCCAAGAGCCATCAGGGCCATAAATGTGTTCATATTTAAATTATCCACGCCATCTCCAAAGAGTTTTTCCAAGTGGTAAATATGAGCCTCCCCATCACGGATGTTAATTAACAAAAAATTGTTAGTTATAATCCTTTTTAATTAATTAATTAATCCTTTTAATCTTCTATTTAATCAATAAACCCTCTTATTGGTTAAATCCCCTTTCAAACCCTTCAAATTCTACTAATTTAAATCACCTCCAAATGGATTTTTAAGATTATCTTGGTCTATTAATTAATCCTAGTTGATTAATTAAATCATCTCCAACTCCCATGAGTTGTTAATCCTTTATTAATCTCTTCAAATTATACTCATCCCTTTGTAATTCTACTTTACCATTATCCCACATTCACTAGGTTGCAAGATTTTCCTAAATTGGAAAGCTATATAAAGAACCCAGTACACATTTTCTAAATTTACACTAATTTTTATATGGCATGCATTGTGGGACACCCCTTTGTCTCACACGCATTCTTTATTTTGGTTAAGTTTCTTTTTGCATACTAACCCTCTTTTTGAATATATTGACATAACTTGTGTTTCTAAGCATGTTTTGTTGAGTTTGCATGTGTTGAGTCTTCCTTGTAGGTATAAAGGAGGTGAAGTGTTGTCAAAATTAGATCTTGATGTGAAAAATTTAATATTTCTTCATTATTTCCTTTTAGAGCTTCATTTTTCATCATTTTACATGCTAGTTTTGTCAATTTGTTGAAAATGTTAATTTTTTGAGCATGTATCTTAATGTTTGATAGTGTTGAGTCTTATTTACACATATTAAGGAGGTGGGTTGTTGTCAAAATGAGATTTTGATGAGAAAAATTCAAGCTTTTTCCATGTTTACATTTTTAGAGCTTCATTTTTCATCATTTTACATGTTAGTTATGTCAATTTTTTTAAAATGTTAATTTTTAGTTGTTTGCTGGTGTTGAGTCTTATTTACACATATTAAGGAGGTGGGTTGCTATTAAAATGAGATTTTGATGAGAAAATATGATGCTTTTTCCATGTTTGCATTTTTAGAGCTTCATTTTTCATCATTTTACATGTTAGTTTTGTCAATTTGTTGAAAATTTTAAGTTTTTGAGCATGTACATTAGTGTTTGATAGCATTGAGTCTTATTTACACATATTAAGGAGATGGGTTGATTTCAAAATTGAATCTTTGTGGGAAAAATTTGATCTTTTTGCAGATTTTGGGACGTTTTTTTGACATTTTTTAGTATAGGTTAAGTGCATACCCGTGAGCATATGCGTAACCTATCTTCCGAGGCCATAAATTTTGCTCCCGAACTCGAAATGAATCCATTTTTTTGTGATGGAAAGGTCTTGAGGTGAAATATGAAATGCACACATAAATTTGGGATTTAGACTTTCAAAAGTGCAAGGTTTTCCTTTATTATAAATCATGTCATTTTTTTGTATTTTAGATTTGTTTTAATTTGATAAACATTACGCATGCTCTTATCTTTTTCTTTCATTCGACATTGAGAATCAGAAATGGATATGATTATGGATATTATTCTAACATTATGGTTATCATTTGTTTAGAAATGGTGTTAGCATTTTAAATATTTTTTGGAAATCTCCTTTTGTTATAAATTCATTGAGACCGCGTATGCTCTTCTCTTGCACTTTCGAGTGATCTTGAGAATCGAAACATAAAATATTTTAGATGCTTTTATAACATTTTTATTTTCATTTGGAAATATGGATAACACTTGATATTTTGATAGTTTTCATGGAAAAACTAATCATTTGAGTTGTTATTTAAAAATTAGTTTCTAACACTTAAATTCTTTGATTACACTTGTTTTCCATTTTATTAAGTTAGATCAAGTGTCATGTATGCTATTATCTTGCACTTTTGAGTGATATTGAGAATCAAAAATGAATTTGATCTTCATTTATAACATTTTGGTTTAATTGGAAAAATTCATCATTTTTTATTAGTGATAAATGGTTTCTAAAGGGACCATATCTGAAGTACAAAACTACCAAAGGCCAAATATAACAAGAGATACACAAAGTGGGTTTTGACATGTGGGGACCACACCCTAGAAGAAATTCCTAGCATCCAGATAAATCAAAAGGAAACATAGTAAATGGACAAACTTCCAAGATGGAGCCAAAAACAACTACATTGCGACATAACAACAACTAAAGAACTGCCAAAAAACAACAAAAAGACACAAAATAGAAAGAACCAAGAAACCTTTACTTAAGAGCTTTGTTAATTTTTTAAAAACTTCCTCTAGTGATTTGAAGAGATTAAGAGCTATCTGTTGTGTTGGATCCTTTCTATAGGAGGAGATTATCTATTTTCTTTCTTTCCTCCTTTCCAAATACCACAGGGAATGCCACTGATTTCACAAACCTGTTTAACTTGTACTTGAATAGAGTCTAGGAAATCCTTTTACTTAGTGAGGTTATTAATTTGTTTTCTCACAATCTTATCTAATGCGTCCTCCATGGAATTTTGCTTCTGACTGATTTCTTTAAACCTTCTCTCGATGGTGTTGGCCATGCCTACTTATATTTTTATCCCTCACTAAGAAGAATAGCCACATCCTCCTAATGACCTTAATTTTATCTGCATGTTCTTGTATTCGAGTACTCATATTCCTACTAACTAAGGGATTTAATCTAGTCTAGGTAATTGACATCAAGATTTCATTAACATCCAAGTCATTGTCTTTAGAAAAGCTTTTGAGAATCCTTTTTTCCGGTGGGGAAGAGGGATGCCTAAAAAATTTATCATTTAAGTTGTTTAGAAATTCATTTTTGAAAGCACTTAATTGTCATTTGTAAAATTTTTCATATTTCTAAATATTTGGATCAAATGTTGTGTATGCTCTTCTCTTGCACTTTTGAGTGATCTTAAAAACCAAAACACAACCTTGATCCTCTTTTATTTACATGGAAAACTACTGATCTTGAGTGCAAGACCTTTCTCTTGTCAAAAACTTAAAGTGAGAAAAATACTAATGAAACTATATGTAGGTTTCAATGGTGTGCTAAACCACATTAAGATCAAAACATTAAAAATACACCATTTTATTCAAAACACTTGTATTTACAGGTTTGGATAACGTCTTAAACCCGTCCACTTTAACCAATGGGAAGTATCTTGGCATAATCCATAAAACTCATTATGAGGATTACCACAAGAACCCCAAAGTAGTCAACACATTGAGGGAACTGGTTGACAAAACAGGAAGTGCCCCATCACCTACTTGACTATAAATTCCCATGAGGAGTGATAAAATTTGTCCGTATGAGGCCTCTTTCATTAAATTGATTGTGGGGTAATGGTCCTTTGTCTAGGAGTTATCTAGTGAAGCGTACCTCTCTTAGAAAAGTTATTAGAAAGTGTTGAGAACAAAATCCTAGGTAGCCATTTGGAATTAGGATCAACTTGACCATTATCCAATCGTGTTTCAAATATCCTTTACAAAGAAAAACTTTCTTGGAGTCCAAACCTTTTTTTTCAAACAAGGGGAGAGTCCATAGAAGTTGCATCACGTATCATTTCATCACAAAACTTACAATGTAAAATTTTGTCCTAGTTTCTACCTTGTTATCAAACAAGGCAAAACTCTGCCAAAGTTGTGCCACATATTTTTCATCACCAATCATAAATTCCCTTGTTATTTTTTTGGCATTATTGGTTAAAATAAAGGAACTCGAAGTGCTGTCAAAATTGTGTCCACAAAGATCCACTTAAATATGTTTTTCCTTAAAAATTTGATTTAAGTTTTGATAGTGTGTTGGTACATATTAAAATTTTGGTAGTTTGTCTTAAAAACAACTTTAGGATGTATCACTTGTAGAAAGATCTCACCTTGATCTCACTTTGCATTGTTATGCTATCCACATTATATCAATCTATTTTTTTATACTTACATATTGTTTTCTCAAACTTGATTTAAGTGTCCAAATTGTATTATTACACTGCTCACATTGTATCGACCCATTATTATACTTAAAAATTTGTTTCTTTCAAAATTATGTTGAGTGTTAAAAGTACATTGTTACATTGCTCTCCTTGTGCCAATCCCTTTTTAATACTTACATCTTGTTGTCATAAACTTGATATAAGTATTGAAATTGTATTGTTACGCTGCTCGCATTTGTATCACCATTTTCAAGACTTAAACCTTGTTTGTATTAAACTTGATTTAAGTGTATAATTTGTGTTATTACGTTATCAAAATCACTTCAACCCCTTTTTAATACTTAAATCTTGTTTGTTCAAAAACTTGATTTAAATATTGAAATTGTGTTTTCATCTTATTAAAAACAACCTTTGAGACAAATTTGAACAATAGGAAACAATTTCCTTTTTGCGGTCGTTCCTTTGTCTAGGAATTCATATATTTTCCTTGGTGACCTTCATCATACACTTCACATATAGGAAAATTTTCCTTTACATTTGTTACGCTTTCATCAACCATTTTTGACTATTCACACTTGTAACTTGTTTTCCAAACCTTGCAGATTGTCAAAATTGTGTCATCATGATGTTTGTTTTCCTTATATTTCCTTCAGAAAATCACATGAGCATCCCCATATTTGTAAAATGTCTAGTTGGTTTCCATTATGTTTCTGAATCGAAATGGAACTTCCTTCCATTTGAAGGATTTCAATCATACAATATAGGGCTAGGAATTTGGTCCCAACAATGCCAACCATGACTAACTATCACATGGTTCCTCATACTTATGACAATAGGGAACCTAGGTTTTGGCATTCACATCAAAATATGCCTATCATGATTAAACCTCGATTGGTTCTTCACACTAGATAATCTGTTCGGTTACCCATTTCCCCACCTTCATCTCATAGTCGGTGGTATGATTATGATGCTTCTAATCTATGTTATTCTTATGATTCCTCTCATTTTCTTGGTTATTCTATTCCATGCTACTATTTTGATTCCCCTCAGTCTCTTGAGCCTCATCTAATCAAATTTCTTCTAAGGAATAACCAATCTCCTAAAATACAATTTTCTTCTCCAAGGATTTATGTCACCAAAAATCCTCCCCATCATTCCTCTAATTCAACTCATGAGTCATGGTCCACCCTTTCTTTGCAGGACCCCTTTATCGGTTTAGTTACCCCTTTCCCCACCTTCATCTCATAGTCGGTGGTATGATTATGATACTTCTAATCCATGTTATTCTTCTGATTCCCCTCATTCTCTTGATTATTCTAATCCATGCTATTATTTTAATTCCCCTTAGTCTCCTGAGCCTCATTCAATCAAATTTCTTCTAAGGAATAACCAGTCTCCTAAATGACGTTTTCCTCCTCTAAGGATTTGTGTTGCCACAAATTCTCCCCATCATTCCTCTAATTTGAATCTGAGTCGTGGTCCTCCCTTTCTCTGTAGGACCCCCTTTATCAGTTTCCTTAATAATGTCTTCCTCCTTTGAAGATCCATGTGACTTAAAATTCTTCTAATCATTTCTCTAGTTCGTTTCTTGAGTTGTGGTCCTCCCTTTCTTCGTAGGACCCCCATTATCAGTCACCTTAATGACGTCTTCCTATTTTGAAGATCCATGTGACTCCAAGTTCCTCCAATCAAACATCTAATTCGACTCTGAGTCATGGTCCTCCCTTTCTCTAAACCCACCCTCATAGGTAGAATGGATAATTGGATCATTCTACTAAGTGAATTTCACATAGAGTTTGTGCATCGAAGTCATTTAAGGGACAAGTACTCATTGATCAATTAACGAGAGGCACCTTTGCAAGGCACTAAACCTTTGAATCTGGATCTGCTAGATGCCTCATTACTATACATTGAAGAATATGTCATGTGGCAGATACACTTTGATGGGTCTTTTACTTTTCATGGTTCAGGGTAGGTGTGGTCCTCATTACTCGATTCTGGCGACCCTATACCTCAAGATTTTTGCAGGTTTTCCTTGCACAAACAATATCGTAGAGTATGAGGAACTTATCACAGGGATGAAGCTCACCATCAAATGGGACATTCACCATGTTAAGGTTGTGGGTGATTCTCAGTTAATTATCAAGCAAGTTAATGATGAATACAAGGTTAAGGATGAAAAAATCATACCTTACAAGAAGCTAGTAGAAACTCTAAAAGAGTATTTTGTGTGCATCACATTTGAAAAATTCTAAGATCACAAACAGATATGTAGATCTTATGAAAACAATGGATTCTATGCCTTTGTATTCTACTAGGAGATAATGGCATTCCATTCTTTGTGGAAAATTTATGCCACCTACATACGACATGCTAGAATCCTGTTTGGCTAGTGATGTTGTTGGTCTTAATACCGGTGGTATGAGCCCATATTTACCTATCTCAAAGACAACATGTTTCCTCTCGACATATCCCATTTTGAGAAACAAATACTAATTCGCCAAATATCCCGTTATACCCTTTTAGGAGGTATGCTTTATCATCATGGGTATGATGGGAATCTATTACGTTGTCTAAATTGTAGACACCTAAAATTGATTATCTAATTTAGTGTCCCTTGTGCGAGTTTGCTCTCTCGGGTAACACAGGGCACGTTTATATCACCACTATCCCCTTGGGGTATTATTCAATTTGCATTTTAAACACCTATCCTAAGTTTAATTCACCCCTTTATGTTTTACCCATGAGTAATTAAATATTAACTATTTAATTACACCTTTTCACATGTATCCTAACCACTTATTTACCCCATATTTATCCTATCCATGTGTCCCTCCTATTTCTCCTCCTCACAATCAAGCAGCGGGATATTTCCGTATTTGAGGTGGAGGGATAACTCTTATCTTTCTAGAAATCATTCATTTTGGCCATCTCGGGTCTGCATTCGTGATCGGTGCCGGCCAGTCACGGTCGACGCTGATTTTTAGGAGCAGACCGATTATAAATAGAATCCTAGAACTCGGTTAAGGATAGAAAAAAAAAAAAAAGAGACGCACGAACACGAAGGACAGGACAGAGATAGATCGTAAAGAAACAGGGACATAGTGAAAGAGAGAGAATGAGAGATCTTTGAGCATCTAGTTTCAACATTATCTATCAAATGAGAACGGATCTCGTCCAAATCAATCCCTGAGAGGAGCACCGTTACTCTGTTCTTATCACATCAACATCGCACGTATCCATTGATCTTCTGGTGACTCTGTTCCAGTATCTCACCACCTTCAGCATATCCAGCAGACGTTGATGATCTGGCCTTCACTTTCTGATTTCCAAATCTTCTTGCACTGCCCCCGATCGACCGATCTTATTCGGATCGACACCAATTCTTCATAATCGACGCCGATCACATCAGTCGACGCCGATTCTACATAATCGACGCCGATCATCCTGCAGACAGGTAAAAGGACATAGGTAACACAAATCTAGCTTTGTTTTCACAGTTCCCTATCTTCTGTTGCTTTCTACCCTCTTGTTTAGATTCATTTATTACCTTGATCAGAAAATCTAGTCTTGTACGTACATATTTTATCATGTATGCTTCTTTACTTAATTGAAAACGTGGGCTGACATCCACCGAGGGAGCTCATCGCTTCCGGACCCGCTTCTTGGGCAGTCCACCTAAATATCTTTTAACGTGGTCTTTTTCTGTCAAGCATCGGTGTCTCGCAGGTTACTTGGATCTATTGTGCAGAATTGCTCGTGTGCGCCCGTCTTATCCACATCGGCTTCCTCATCCATCTACATCTTCGGATCTTGTCTATCAGGTATCAATTTCATTGGAGTTTTTCAGGGTTTTTGTGTTTAGTTTGGTGCATTAACTTGGATAGGTAACAAGCACAAAATTATTGATCTACATTCTGGCACGCCGGTGGGACGTAACCAAAGTCCCTTATTGGTAAGTTCATTTCTTTTCTAGTTTTGAGCTTTGTTCTTTTTCTTCACTGATTTCTATCAGTTCTACTTGAGCATTTCCTATCATCGTTTTAATCTTGCTCTTTATGTGAAATTGTTATTTCCTTGAAATTTTTCTAGTTCCTTGAAATAGAAATTTTCGTTTCACCATTATCTGGATATATCTTTCTGGATTTTGTTTGGTGTTTGCTTAACCTCTTCTTGCGGAGCACTTTGCTTGTTCGTGGGATGGTTTGAGGGGAAGAGCTCAACAATGTGCTTTTTGAAGTCCACACACCTTGGAGAGCTAAGTCTACAGGTATTTCTCTTTTACGGTGTTTTCTCCTTTTTAGGAACTAAAAAAAAAAAAAAAAAAAGTTCTTTGTTTGTTGTCCATCACATTCGAACATTTCAATTTTTGGTGCTTAAAAAGAATTTAATCGCATTTGGGAAAGAATCTGTTTGGCTTGTCTTCATTGAAATCAAACACTTCGTTTTTAAGTGCTTATAAAAAAAAAAAAAAGAACTCTTTCTTTGTCATTTATGTTGTATGTTTTTCATCTAGTTTTAATTAGGTGGAAAATCGATCAAAATCGAGAGTGACACTATTTGATTTTTATTTTTCACCCTTGCACACAAAGCCAAAATCATTAGGTGTAAAGGAATTAAACAAAAATTCTTTCCTGGCCTCGCCTACTTGGAAGTGACATCTAAGAGGAAGAGCTAAGATTCACCGGAAGCTCATGCGGTGTGTGAATTACAGGGATTAAGCGCGGATAGCTCCCTATATCAAGCCACGCACTGGTCTTAGCAATCGGGA
>CM031234.1:1030491067-1030550818 GCA_018340775.1 Taxus wallichiana var. yunnanensis | reverse complement strand
ATAAATCCTTCTTAATTAGATGATAAGTATTCAAAAATATTGAATGGCCACCCACTGTAGAAGCATGTGGCTCATTAAGAACATGAAGTTTAAGGTTAGAGTTCTTGCATACATACAATCTATCCTTGTACCATAATGCATCTCCATTCCATATATTTTTTCAGACATGCTCAGATCTTGTTGAAGTTTTTAAATGAGAGTGATGGTCTATGTGTCATTCTGCCACTTTGATCTTTCCTGATCTATCCAATCTTCCTATAATACATATACATGACATATAATAATTCTTATGTGCACTTATTCATCTTAGATAGAGCATTAACCACCATATTTTCCTTTCATTTCTTATAAATGATCTCAAATTCGCAATGTAACATTTTTTGATCCATTTATGTTGTTTTTTAGATGATATCATTTCTCTAAGATGTATCCGAGACTATCATGATTTGTCTTCACCTTAAAGTGGAAACACATGAGATATGGCCTCTACTATTTGATCATGTGAAGTATAGACGTCATTGCTCTCTCATAAATTGGTTTTGAAATATTATTACCTTTGACTTGATGAATCTCAAATGCAATGGGAGGACCATCTTGTATGAGTAATGCAACTATACCACACCCTAAAGCAACACATTTAACTTAATAGCATGATCGTGATCTCTTGGGAGGAAACCCTTTCAGTATATCCCCTATAATAACATAGTTCTCATTAATAATTGTTTGTAGATATGATGGTAAAGAACATTTTGATTTATGAGATTCTAGTGAAAATAGTTATTCGGGAAAGTGCACCAAAATGGGGAGCTAAAAATTGGAAAAAATCCAAAAACTCGAAATCAGCTAAAAACGCATACGCATTTTTGTTTGTAATTTCCAAACCTAAGCGTTAAAATATCTTTTATTTAACGGAAGATGACAAACACAAATTCAATACCTAATACTTTATACAGAATCGAGTTTGGAGACTAATACAGTCTCCTTATTACAAGTTTTATAAATCTAATGTCAATACCAGCTAATGGTGACGTTAAACTTAAAGCTGAGAGTCTGTCCAGACTGTACTAGAAAATCAAGGAGGGCATAGCCGCGAGCATATCTGAAGCGTCCAGTTCCTCCAACCACAGATAACTCCCTTTGAGGGAG
Organism: Taxus wallichiana var. yunnanensis; assembly: GCA_018340775.1. Taxonomy (NCBI): domain Eukaryota; kingdom Viridiplantae; phylum Streptophyta; class Pinopsida; order Cupressales; family Taxaceae; genus Taxus; species Taxus wallichiana. Next base: position 1,030,549,672 of record CM031234.1, on the reverse strand, counting down.
ATTAAATCGATTAGTCCCCTGTATTTCAAGGCTGCTGCCGTTGTATTTTCCAGTCTGAAAGAGTATGGAGGAAAGCATATGAAAACCGCTGTTGACGGGATCTGGCCTGGCCTCCACTCCTTGCATTCTTCCCAAAACCGTGGAGGAGGGATGAGGTCCTTGGGTTACCAGGTGGTTTATAACGTTTACTGTTCCATAAGAGAGCAGACCAGAAGAAGTTCCATTCACTCCTCCAACTGTTTCTATCGTCGCATCGACTCCACTCAGAGTCTCTTGCAGGTATAACACCATGTTCACTTGCCTACTCGCAGCAACCGCCAAATTAAAACCAGAAGAAGATAACATTACAAAAATGAAGGCAAAGAACAACGCGAGTGAAGATTTTGAAGCCATCACAAAGGCAATATCAGATTTTGAGTCTTGCGAAAAGAGTTTAGTGGCATTCCTGTGATCCACGCGAGTATATATAAGCATTTCTGCGGATACAAACTCAACTTCTAATTTGCTATGAGGAAAAATCAAACCATATGCTTGCAGTCAAATCACGTGAAACAAGTCTTAATTACGCCGAAAGGAATTTCTTACAGTGGGAAAGCCCTCGGGCTTCTGACATGCACAGACAGATCCACGTCCCATAGTTTGACGTACTTCAACGTCATGTACGGTTGCACATCGACCGTTGATTTGTGAGATTTACTTGGGTGCGATAATCATCCATAAGCCTACAGTTTTGAAATATTGCAAAACGAAAACAATCACCTTGGTTTAGTCACTGGGCATCATGTTCGGTAGTCCACACTTCACACTTTCACCGTGGGTGCAAAGAAAGTATCTGAATGGGACACCGATATCAACCAGTTCTTCTCCACCTTTGATGTTTTAGACTTCACCATTCCCGAGGGAAAGAGTCGGTTTGGAACGCCTCATCCACAACATGACTGACTGTCGAACATACCACTGAATGTAACAACATAAATATTTTCATCGATGAAATGGTCGAACTGTCTATCAGTGGTGCCTATTCCCAAGGAGGATGACCATGTTCATAGATACCAAATTCCTTCATACAATTACTTTGCTCATTTAGAAATCCAGTTGAAGAATTTCAATCCTTCTGCCATGGTGGAAGGTGTTTTGGGGTAGACTTGCAGGCCTAATTTTAAGAATCCTGTGAAGGTGGAAGTTCCAATGCCTACTATCATGGGCGTTGAAGACAAGTATAAAATGTCTACTCTTGTTGTAGCAGATTACAAGTCCTGCATTTTCAAACCTTATTATTTCGTTTCCCACTTTGAAAGCTTGCTGGTAGAATCTACTCCTACAACATTTGACTGTGCTAGCAAAGTGGGGATCGAGCAAGTATTGTGTGTCATAGATAGGTAGAAATAGGCTATTGTAGGAAGCAAACATATATTAAAACTTGCATATGCATTATTTAAGGAATTTTGGGGACAGGTTCATAAGTTTGAAGCAAAGCATGGGTTACATGCTTTGATCTCCTGTAGCAGTAAGTTTTTCTTGTCGACTGAAAACTTGTATGGAGTGAAACCTATGTTATTTTGAATTTGTTTCATTTCGTATTTCTTGAATTTATTGTGAATTTGTTTACCCCTCTATTGAATTAAACAACACTCTATTAAGCAATGAATGCTTACTCTCTATATTATGTGAACCTTAAATTAAAGTTTGTAAGAATTTGTTTTACTAAACAGAAATATCAAAATGCCCTTAGAATTATGTAAAAAATGATAAGTTGTTATATTGATGGCTCGTAGGTGATGAGTTTGATTCTTGATTTATTTATGATGTATGGAGTCGGATAATTGTATGTTGCATTGTGGTTATAATGGTTATGGGACAATTTGAGTTAGGGGTCGCACACTTCTATATGGACAAACCAAAATATAGTATAATGTTTTGAATGTGGATTGTTCATCAAACATTTAGGATCCAATCGCACATCCATGTTCCACAATCACTTTCATTTTGAAAAAGTGCCCCACAATCATGTCACAACGGTAAGACATTGCATATCATTACGTTGGTGAATGATAGGTCATGAGTTTGATTTATGATGTATTCATGATTTGTGGAGTGGGGTATTGGCATGCTACATGGTAGCTATAGTGACCCGAAAAGACGTGTTTATAACAAGAAAGCCCGAGGACATCTGACAACAGATATTAATCGTCGTTGTCCACGTCTTCGTATTCTTCAACGTGCATGTACTATCAAAATCCTCGACATTGATGTCCTCATCGTATCAATGTCCATGCCAGTATCATGTACCTAGCTTGGACTTCAATAATTTGTGATCATTTTTTGGCAAGTGTACAAATTGAGGCAAAGTGGATCAAGGGCGTGCTAAATCAGGATCCGTCCCAAGTAGCGGCACGCGAGAAGCAGGGACACATCATGTTTAGAGATAAAGCAAAGGCATTTATCAACAACTATTGTATCGTAAATTTGCTTTATTTTAAATATTTTATGTGTGTGGTTGAGGAAATATATGATTATTTAAATAGACACATCCTAATATGGATGAAATTTATTTTTTATTTTTATTTTAGATGTATAACCAATCTCTAATTGAATACAATATAATGTCTTTCATACTTTGAAGCATATTGATTATGTTGAGAAAAACTTTTTTCCATTTTTAACTCATCACATATGTAATGACAAAATTACATATGTAATAAAGATACATTCATACCCTTATTACGACGAATCTCTTGGGAAGCATTAACGACCATCAAGAGAGGAGTAAAGGCACGTGAAACTACCAAAAACATTGCAGCTTGGATTTTTAATATCGACGGAGGCACTATTGATAGGGAATATGTCGTCGCCTTGAAGTTGGACAATACCAGTATTGTTGTTAAGGCATTGTCTTTCTTCCTTGATGAGGGGAACACTTTCGCATGGATATCCCATGCTCCACTCATTCTCGATTTGGGGACCACCAAAAAAGAGGAAGTTTTTTTGTTGTAGGGCGAAAATCACTTAGTCGAGTTTTATTATTGCAGTTCTATTGTGGAAGACATATTACACGTTCTTTGTGGTTGGTTGTTGAATATACCTTAACACTGTGAGTTTTGATGACAAAGTGTGATAAATAAAGTAATCGTTCCATATTTGCATTGAATGTTTGTATCAACATCCACGTACCATCAAAATCCTCACCATCAACGTCCTCATCTATATCAAGTTCCCTATTTGACCTTCAACAACTGTCATTCATTGTTTGACAGGTGTGTGAATTGACACAAATTGGATCAAGGGCATGAGTGATCAGGATTTATCCTAAGTGTTAGCATGCGGAAGTAGGGAAACGTCATGTTTAGAGAGAAAGCGAGGGAATTTATCATCGATTATTGCATCGTAAATTTGCTTTATTTTAAATATTTTATGTGAGTAGTTGAGGGAATATATGATTATTTAAATAGACACATCTTATTATGGATGAAATATGATTTTTATTTTTATTTTAAATGCACAAACAATTTCTAATTGAATACAATCTAATATATTACATACTTTGAAGCATATTGATCATGTTTAGGAAAAGCATTTTTCATTTTTATCTTGTCACATATTTAATGCCAAAATTACGAATGTAATAAAGATACACTCTTATGCTTATTACGACAAATCTCTTTGGGAGCCTTTGCAGCCATCAAGAAAGGACCAATGGTGGTTTGTTCAGTAGGAAATTATAGACCCTCATAACTGTCGAAAATGTTTTAGCTTGGATTTTAATATCGGTGGAGGAACTATCGACAGGGATTACACCACTCCCTTGAAGCTGGGAAACAACAATGTTGTTGTTGAGGCATTTTCTTTCTTACTTAATGAGGGGAACACTTTCACATGGATATCCCATGCTTTGCTCCTTCACCGATCCTGGGGACCTTACGTGCACCAAAAAGAGGGAATTTATTGTTGTAGGGTAAAAAGTGGTTAGTCTAAGTTGTATTATTGAAGTTCTATTGTGGATGATAAATTGTGCGTTCTTTGTGGTTGGCTATTGAATGTACCTTACCATTTGAGTTGTGATGAAAAACTGTGAGAAATAAAGTAATTGTTCCAGATATGCATTAATTATATATAACTCAGAGCTTATATATCATTGCCTTTCAATTTAGTTAGATTTTTAAATGTTGCTTATTCAGTTTGTAATTCTGAATTTATATGATGCCATTAAAATCCCATTGTTAGTCATCTTTTCTTTCTATGTAGCATTAGACACGCCAACGTTGCAAATAATAGTAGAAAATGCAAACAATGAGCAAAAATTTGTCAAGAAATAGGATATGAAGCTCGACAAATCAACTTCAATAACACCCACGTCCAACTAATTTTTTGTCATTTAGGTATGTATTTAGTTGTTTCATTGGAATTAAATGATATTTGTTTTAAGATTTTTAACACGTTTCAACTCTAATTTAAAAATTGATATTATTAATATATTGCATATTTTTAGTAGCTAATTATTCGATAACTATAATTTGCAAGACATGAACCGCTTAAACATAGACTAAATGCTATAGATCTTAAATTAAGAAAATAAGCAACCCCTTTCCACATGTACATTGCATGGAACACTTTGATGGTTTTATTAGTTCGATCCCTCTTTCAAATGGCAAATAAAAGTCACATTTCCCTCATTTGGCCAACTACTTGAAGGACTTAGACACGTAGATGCTCTTTGAGCATTTTTTATGGCGGTAATGACGAAAAGTGTAAGGAGATTAAATGATGCATATTGCAGCATGAGATCTTATAAAATATCAAATGGGGTGTTGTTTGTTGTAGGTGTGTTTCACGACCATGAGGGAAAGTGGATAGTCACGTGTGTTCAGGCGATTGCTAAGTGTAAGCCACACTTTATGCTTTCATGTGGTGCACTTTTATTTTACCATCTCTAAACCTAGATGATGTTGTTGATGTAATTTTTTGCCCCTTCTCTTCCACATTGATGTGTATATCTATACACACACATACATATATATTACATAGGGATTAGTTACTAATCAAATCCTCTCCTTAAAATCATTTGAAAATCTATGTGGAATAAATGTGGAGCTCTTATTACATCGAAGGTGTTTCACAATTGGGTTGGGGCAGTGGGGCTCCAATGAATGTCAAGAGAGACGGATAGATGAGATGGTACAGGGGGAGGAGGATGTCGATTACAGAGAAAGCAAAGCCCCTCAGAATGTTCTTTGCCAAGAAAAAGGTTTGGCAGCAAAATGATGCAGGATTTAAGGATATATAGATAATTGAAAGAAGTGTTGTGAAATGAACCATGTGGGGGACATTGTAGCAATATGTGTGCCAAGCTATGATATGACATTACGTATAGTCATGCCATCATAGTAGCTAGGGAGGCAAGTTGGGTGTTGAACAAGAAATAATAAGGCCGCAGTAAGGAAGCCTTGCTAAATACTAACACAAATTTAGATTTAATTTTCATTAGTCCTTTGATAAATTTTGTGGAAGCAAATGACTCATTGTTTAAAAACTAATCTCTTCATTCACGAGAAAACGTGATTAAGATAGAGATGTTTAAATGACTAGGCCCACTTAATAATCTCAAAGATAGGTTAATTAATATCTCAAAGAGAGCCAAGAGAGAGTAGAATACTACTAATAAGATTCTGAGATGGTAATGAAAGATTTAAGAAAACTGAAAGTAGAGATGGATGATAAGAAGATTGATTTTTCTAAATTTGAAGATGAGTCTAAAAACACAAATGTGGGTGCAAAAGACGAGGCTTTCGATTGCCATATTTGCATGGAACCATGTAATGAATCAAGAAAGCATAACATTTGATATGTTTTGAATTAGGAAAGGCATCACATTTGGTATGTTTGGGTGTTTGTGCAGATGTGAAGAGACAAAATGTGCAAGTGATGAGACTTTTGCAAGTTCTCAGATATAGTAAGGTGCGAATCATCACAAAATTAATAAAAACTTAAATTAGTCCATTTTTTATGCAAAAAAAGTGTTCGCTTAAAATTTGTTTGGACTAGAAGAAAAACATTAATGTTGGACTATAATATCAATAATGTTCACTTTGTGCATTGTCAAGTTGAAGTAAAAAACTTTGATTAAAAAAACATAAACAAAGGTAAATAACATTATTTCCCATATGCTCTACATATATGCTAACATTATCTATTACGCAGTTTCTCTGGATCCAACTTGTAATGCTCAATCCTAGCTTCGACTTTGACATCAACCTTTTAGCACTGAATTCGTAGCCTCTAGGATTATGATTGTATAGCATGTACATAATCACATTTGATTTTCCTATAATATTTTTCACAATTTTTTTAGTGTTCATGCCATTTGTTAGTACCTCGCAATTTACCAACAACTTTATTGCGAAGAGTAAGTGACCCCGCCATATGGCTTAACATAGATGCAATACAATGTTATTCTTAACCTACCTCTTTGAGCCCGTATGAGGCTATTTGCGCTCTGTTTAACTCTATTATGAGCGAATATGTTATTATTCCTATGTGAGAAAGGGTTTTAACTTATTTTAAGTTTTGGGCTTTATTTGTAACTTTTGGCAATTTTTCGTGTTTTTGTGGTGTCCGTTTTGTTTTACGTGAAATTTCTCTGGAAGCAATTCCTTTGGCGGGTAAGCCCGATTTTGGCTTGGAGCGGTGGAAAACATATACGCACATTATGCCGGAGGAAGTCGCCATCGGAGTGCGGATCAGCTGGGAAAAAGCGAAGTCGTGCTGGAAAAGCCCCTGTGGGGATGGGCGCATTTTGGAAAACAAAGGATTTAAGCTGCGATGGGAAAAATAAGCCGCGGCGATGATGGGAATTTATATATACTTACTGCGAGTACTTTTCCATGTTATAAAATTCACTTAAGGCTGCAGTGGGAAAAATAGAAGCGGGCGGTGGGAATTTATGCACTGCCTTGCGAGGTACGTTTTCCGTGATATAAAATTCAAAGGTGGGAAAAATGGAAAGCGGGTGCTGGTGAGGTACTTTTTCAGTGATATAAAAACTTAAGGCTGCGGATGGCAAGTGAGGATTTTGTACTTAAGTGAAATCATGGGAAATTTTATTTTTACTTGCAGGGTAAAAATTCCCATGGTGAAATAAAAGAAAAGTGACTTAAGTGAAATCACGGGATTTTATTGCTGCCTTGCAGGGTAAAAAATCCCATTGTCGGAAATTCTTTAAAAATAGAATTCTATTATGCAAAAAAGTCGACCCACCTTGGGTGAATAATAATGCATTAAATAAATATTTGTTAATATTTATTCACCCAATTTGGCACTAGGCTTGTGGAAAAGTCAACAAAAGCAAAGGGGAATAAATCAATTGGAAATAGAATTCTAAAATTAAATAAATTTAATTTATTTAATGCAGCCCCTTTTGAGAAGGAATTAATACTTTTTAAAGTATTAAATGATTATATTAATTCCTATTTTCAGTGGCTATGGTCAAAGCACACTGTGAAGCTTAAGTGAAGTGATGTGTGAAGGATTAAATTGGATTAATTTAATTTATTGGATGGTTGTCCTTAAACATGCTATTTTTAAAAGAGAAGAGCATGATTTTTAATTAATTAATTGCCTTTAATTGTTAGGGCAATTATTAATTATAGAATTGTGAAGGTTATATAAGCATGGGCAGCCATATGGGTGAATTATTTAATTCACAGGTAAAGAATTGCAGCCAGAGGAAAAGTGTGCCCCCATTGAAGGAAGGATTTTGCTCGGGCAAAAGTGGAAACAAGGCTAAAAGCTTCAAATTTGGCGCATGCTTTGAAGGAGGTTGATCTTTATCTGCATAATTGTTTGCACGGGTGTTACGGGAGCTCGGGTGTTGTTGAAAGGATTCATGCTCTCTTTATGTGCAAATTAAACACCATTTTTGGGGGCGAGGCTTGAAAAGTGCAGAATTTTACAATTAAAATTCACTATTCATGCTCGGTGGCCATTTTTGTCTGAATAAATTGCAGGAATTCATTACGGGTGCTTTCTGAAAGGAAAAGGAGCTTTTATCGATGTCGATACATTGCATATATCCTCTCGAATCTGAAGAATTTTCCAGATCTGCACCAGTTTTGAAGAATTCCAGTTAAATAAGAAGAAAAAGAATTATTCAGACGAAGATAGACAAAGCTATGGCGAAGAAAGATGAAAAAGAAAGCACAACGGAGTCATGCATCACTTCTAAATTTGCAGATATTGGAGACACGGATCTAGGCTCGGAACCTCTTGCTAAATTGATAGACAGATCCAGAGCAGGAAAGACTTCACTCATGCGTGCAGATTAAAAGCAGTGGAATTATTCGAGTTGCAGCTTTTCCATCCATAGCCCAGTTGCCAAAGTTTGTTATGCAGGTGCAGATCCATATCTAGATGCAGATGCGATGTAAATGCAAATCCATATGCAGATCCAGATCCAGATCTCATAGTTGCAAAAGCTTCCAGCACAAAGGCTTCATCCTCTTGTTTCGAATGCAGCCCGTGAAGAAGTCAGTGCGTGGAAAATTCCTTCCAAGATCTTGTGCATGTGCTCTCATCTTCCAGTTGAAGCCTTCATTGAATTTTCATTCACCCTGAGTGCTTTCCAGAATTTTTAATTGCTCATATGCAATTAAAAATAAGGATGATGAGTTATCTACGGCCAACCTTGCACTGATGCATGTACAACAGAAGAACTGCAAAAGCTTCAAGGATAAAAGAGAAGACAATGCGAAGGCAAAATTCCAGCTTGCTTCAATTCCAGCGCTTGCAATTCGAGCTTGTTTCCAGCCGCCACGAGATCACTAATTCGGCTTGTTTCGAGATCTAGTTTGAATCAGTTGCATGCAGACATGAAAAAGGACAAAGTCAGCTTTCCTCTTCCTTCTTCTTTCCTCGACAAAGTCAGCTTTCCTCTTCCTTCTTCTTTCCTTCGACAAAGTAATTGAGTGATCAATTAAATTATACTGACTTAAGTGATTGGTTTAAAAGCCATTACTTGAAGAAGTCAACTACTTGGAGATAGGTGGCGGCGTGCAAAATAGAAGGTTCTATTTTCGAGTTTGAAATCATACATGTCATGCAAAGAGGAATTCGGGAGGAGATTGCGAGTTGTTTCTTTCCGACTTCCACATGTGCCGGTTCAACTAAAGCTTCCAACTTGTAATTGCCCCTCTACATTCATAAGTAGAGGAAGAACCTTCGGGTTAATAATCAATCGAGAATTTGTAAGAAAGCAATCTTGTGTTCTAGACTTTGTCTTTGAACCCTTGAGAGCCACTTGTAGCGAGAGGAATACAAAAAAGCAGGTTTAGGAGAACTTTGTGTCACGGTGTCTTGTGTTTCTTGCTTTTAAATCTTAGATCTCTTAAGTAAACTTTGTGTTATTTTAGATCGGATCTAGAGCTGCCTTTGCTTTATAATTGTGTGTGTTCATATCTATTAAGTTTCTTCTATGTGCATGCAATTAGCTCTGCTTATCTACTAATTGGGATGCACATCTTCCCCATTTTTCTCTGTAATCCTTTACTTCCTTCTTCTATAATTTTCCTTTCTTAAGCATTTGCTTACTTTACTTGCTGAGAACTTCTTAGTTATGGTTCATGAACTAAGTGGTTAAAGTAAAACCACGATAGATAAAAACACATTTTATTGACAAATCGACACGGGAGCCTCCAGGTTAAATGAGGAGATTTATCTCATGACTTGCCTAGGTTTGATCTATGCGAGAAAATCTAGCATATGATTTTAGCGACTCATTTGAGAAAACTATCTTTGAGATCAAAGCTTATCTATTGAAGATCGAGTGTTTTCCATACAAATCTCAACTTTGGTGACGTCCATTCACCCGATCCGTGAAGGCGCGAGGAAGGGTGATCATTTCTTGATTGCGAGAGCAATTCAATTTGATCATCCTCCTCAAGTTAGAAGCCATGAGATCTAGTCTCTCACCGGGAAGAAGAGTGCACACTCATCAGATCGGATCATCTTCAGCATAATCCGGCAGCTGGAATTATTCATCAAGTCTACTCTTGGAGAGGACGTGCCCCGTTCATCATGCTGAACCGAAACCCACTTGCCCCTGCAGCGCCTGTTCCATGGGGTGCAGCCTTTGGACCTTTGAATCTAACTCCTCCTATGCATGATCTACCTAAAGGGACGAGAAAGAATTTTCCAAAATTCTTTGGAGATGGCAAGCAAAATCCAGATGACCACTTGGCTGCGTTTTTCATATCCTGTGGAGTGCTTGCAGTCGAACATGAAGATGTATCTGTCAGACTCTTCATAGAGACTCTGCATGACTTGGCTGGAGAATGGTTCTACCGGCTAGCTCCTGGCACCATAACCAACTGGGCTACTATGCGGGATGCGTTCCTGAAAAGATTCAAGGCAGCCGAAGATTCCAGCACTTTGATAACCCAACTGACTCAGTTGAAGAAGGAACCACATGAGCACATGCGGGATTTTATTGCAAAATTCCAAAGATTACTGTACAAAATTCCGGCTTCTGCTTCTTTGAATGATGAGAATCAAAAGGTGTTCTTCATCAATGCTTTGCTTCCTGAAGTAAGCTATCAACTGCGAAGAGCACGTCCTGCTGATTTGTTAGCAGCTCAAAACATGGCGGTTGAAATTGAAGACGACCTCATCATGGCTGGAAAGATAAAGAGCAACACTTCTAGAGCTGAAAGTTCATCCTCTGCTACTACTTCCGATTCACTCTTTGCAAAAGTTAGCAAATGAGATGATGCGAGATGAAGAAACAAATGGCTCAAATGGCTCAAGGCAACAATATTGCCCCTGCTCGGAATTTCAACAACAACGGAACCGCATTGCTGGTTCCCAAAGATTAGCAATTGAAGCTGCTCCCAGAAACAACGTGGAGATGAATGAAGAAGACCAGGAAGCTGATGCTGATCAGTTCGAGAATGATGATTTTGTAGCTCTTGCTGGCGACTCCAACATTAATTTCCTAAACTACAAATCTGAACATGATGATGAGAAACTTCATGAAGATGATCATGGTCATGCATATGCAGTACTTACAAGATCACAAACTCGCCAAGCTGAGGCATTAGCTGATGAACAAAGAAGGGGCAGCCCTTTACCTTCTTCTTTAGCTCCTAGAGATAAGAATGCGAGTTCTTCATCTCAACCACAGAAAGCGGCTCAGGTATCTGAATCTATTTCTTCTTTTGACATTATTGATCATGCCAAGAAAACTAAAGTTCAAATGTCAGAAGCCGAATACCTGAGAGCTTTTCCTGAGCAATTAAATATGCTAGTCAAATATGTGCAATCACGAGACAATCGAGTACATCAAAAGGCCTTTGCCTAAGCCCAAAGATACTCCTCCCGAACAACACTGCGGTTGTTAAATCCTCACCATCTTCTGAAAGAGTGGAACCATTCTATGTTTCTCTATTGCTTAATGGTTTCAAGTTAAGCAATTGCGTTTTAGATTCGGGTGCTTCTGATAATATCATGCCAGCTAAAGTTGCGAGATGCTCTTGGGCTTACTTGTGCAAAGACCATAAAAGGTCTTTACTCCATGGAGAGACAAGTCCCTTTAATCGGACAAATCAAAGATGCACAAAGCTGTTACATTGCGCAGCTTTTCACGATAAGAGATTAAAGATGACAATCTTAGTTGCAGATATTCCTGTCTCCTACGGGATGTTGCTGAGTAGAAACTTTACTGTAAAGAGCTGGGAGGAGAAGTAAAGATGGATTGGTCTGTGCGCATATTCCTATCAAAGGGCTTAACCATAAGTGGGCCGGAAAAGAAGTCGGTACGGTTACAAAATCGAGGATCCTAGATCTCAGATTCTTTTCATGGAATCGACGTAGTGGGGTCTATTTCTTGGAAATGGATAAAGATGTTCAGAGAAAAGAAGAAGAATTGGAACATGGAACAGAGGCGAGAACTTGACCAAAGCCAACAAAAAGAAGAAAAAGTTTGGACTACTAGAGTTTAAAGGCACATGTTGTTCTTTTGGATCGGGAGGTGGCGCTCTACTAATATCTCCGAGATCATGAGGTATTTCCATACTCCCCTGGTGATGTTCGAGAACACCAATCATACGGCGGAGTATGAAGCATTGCTTCTTAGGAATGGAGCAAGCTAAAAAGAAAGAGTAAAACTCCTCAAAGCCCGAGGAGATCTTGAACTTCTAGTAAAGCGGGTTCGAGGCAAAGTCAAATCAAAAGAGATAAGCTGGAGCATTACGAGAGATAAAGTGCTTTCCGCCACATTCGATTTTGTAGCCTTCTCTATTGACTTCATTCAATAAATCAAAACTCAAGGCGATTCTTTGGAGTCACATTTGTACTATTGAATCCGGATAGACCACCGTCCATATTGAGACAAGGAAACTATAAAGTGGAGATGGTCTACCACCCCAGAGTCCCTGAACAAACATCTGCATGTATGCGTATGTTGAAGGAGTAAATCACCACCACGAAAAGATCAAAGGAAAAGTTGATCCGGGTTATGGTGATAGCGGTAGTGGAATAGTCGACCAAAAGGTAACAAAATCCCCAGGGTTTAGTTTCCTTAGTGGAGACTTTCAACAAGCATGATCGATACCTGAAGAAGAACAAAGAATATGGTGATAGTTCTTCCTCAAAAATGCAGCAAATAAATGCGGGAGCGAGAGAAGTTGATGCGAGACTTACCCACCACGAGAGAGAAGAAAGGATGAGCCACCACGGATGAAGTTGATAAGGACTTGCCCAGAGTATTTGACAAGAAGGCCAAAGAAAGGAAGTTCGAGATCGGAGATTGGGTACTCTGGTGGGACAAGAGACATGAACCGAAGGGCATACATGACAAATTTGATCCACTCTGGAAAGGGCCCTTCGTGATCAAAAGAGCTGCAGGAATGGATACTTTCTTCCTTGCCTACCGGGATGGAATTGAGTTACCATTTCCTTTCAACGGGCAGCATCTGAAGTTGTTCATCAACTGAAAAGCAGGGTAAAACCTGTATGTACATAAATAAAACTTTGTTTTTTTTTCCTTTTTTGTTTTGTTTTTTTTTTTGTGTTGTTTGTTTTGCGACCCCGTGCCCAAAAAAGACAAGATACGAAACCAGAGATCTTTGGGATCTCATCTTTTCCCTTTGTCATTCTGACAAGAGAAAAAGATGTCCACAGACGGAGCCAAGTGGTGTCACTCAGATTTCACCCTGAAATCTGTGACTACCCTATCCGAAAAATTTTCGTACTTTTAAAATAATGGGTCGTTTTGTGTTTTTATTGCCTGAAAGTTCTTGTATTGCGTCAAGATAATCCCAAAGAGCCATATTAGCCTTTTTCGCCAAATACCCAGATGCCCAAAATTGTTTTATTCTGTCGTCGGGATTTGTCTGCGGGAAATTTGTATTTAATTATTTTGAGCCCCGTATGAGGCTATTTGCGCTCTGTTTTAACTCTATTATGAGCGAATATGTTATTATTCCTATGTGCCAGAAGGATTTTAACTTATTTTAAGTTTTGGGCTTTATTTGTAACTTTTGGCAATTTTTCGTGTTTTTGTGGTGTCCCGTTTTGTTTTCTGTGAAATTTCTCTGGAGCAATTCCTTTCTTAGAGTAAGCCGATTTTTGGCTGGAGCGGTGGAAAACATATACGCACATTATGCCGGAGGAAGTCGCCATCGGAGTGCGGATCACGGGAAAAAGCGAAGTCGTGCGAGAAAAGCCCCTGCGGGGATGGGCGCATTTTGGAAAACAAAGGATTTAAGGCTGCGATGGGAAAAATAGAAGCCGCGAGGCATGATGGGAATTTTATACTGCTAGCAGGTACTTTTCCCATGTTATAAAATTCACTTAAGCTGCGAGTGGGAAAAATAGAAAGCGGCGAGGCGGTGGGAATTTATTGCACTTGCCTTGCGAGTACTTTTTCCGTGATATAAAATTCACTTAAGCTATGGTGGGAAAAAAAGAAGCGGCGGGCGGTGGGAATTTTTTTAACCTTGAAAGGTACTTTTTCCGTGATATAAAATTCACTTAAGCTAAAAAGTGGGAAAGTTAGACTTTGTGGCGGCGGGAATTTATTGCACTTGCTTGGGTAAAAATTCCCATGGTGAAATAAAAGAAAGTGACTTAAGTGAAATGGGATTTTATTGCTGCCTTTAGAGGTAAAAATCCCATTGTCAAAAAATCTTAAGTGGATCATGGGATTTCGGGGCTGCCTTGGGGTAAAAAATTAGAAATTCTTAAAAATAGAATTCTATTATGCAAAAAAAGTCGACCCACCTTGGGTGAATAATAATGCATTAAATAAATATTTGTTAATATTTATTCACCCAATTTTAGCACCTAGGCTTGTGGAAAAGTCAACAAAAGCAAAGGGAATAAATCAATTGGAAATAGAATTCCAAAATTAAATAAATTTAATTTATTTAATGCAGCCCCTTTTGAGAAGGAATTAATACTTTTTAAAGTATTAAATGATTATATTAATTCCTATTTTCAGTGGCTATGGTCAAAGCACACTGTGAAGCTTAAGTGAAGTGATGTGTGAAGGATTAAATTGGATTAATTTAATTTATTGGATGGCTGTCCTTAAACATGCTATTTTTAAAAGAGAAGAGCATGATTTTTAATTAATTAATTGCCTTTAATTGTTAGGGCAATTATTAATTATAGAATTGTGAAGGTTATATAAGCATGGGCAGCCATATGGGTGAATTATTTAATTCACAGGTAAAGAATTGCAGCCAAGAGGAAAAGTGCGCCCCCATTAGAGGAAGGATTTTGCTCAGGCAAGGTGGAAACAAGGCTAAAAGCTTCCAAATTTGGCGCATGCTTTGAAGGAGGTTGATCTTTGTCTGCATAATTGTTTGCACAGGTGTTACAGGAGCTCAGGTGTTGTTGAAAGGATTCATGCTCTCTTTATGTGCAAATTAAACACCATTTTTTGGGGGCAGCAGGCTTGAAAAGTGCAGATTTTACAATTAAAATTCACTATTCATGCTCGGTGGCCATTTTTGTCTGAATAAATTGCGGGAATTCATTACGGGTGCTTTCTAAAAGGAAAAGGAGCTTTTATCGATGTCGATACATTGCATATATCCTCGAATACGAAGAATTGTCGAGATCTGCACGTATTGAAGAATTCGAGTCAAATGAAGAAAAAAATTATTGAGACAAAGATAGACAAAGCTATGGCGAAGAAAGATGAAAAGAAAGCACAACTGGAGTCATGCATCACTTCTAAATTTGCAGATATTGGAAACACGGATCTAGGCTCGGAACCTCTTGCTAAATTGATAGACAGATCCAGAGCAGGAAAGACTTCACTCATGCGTGCAGGAGAAACTTCACTCATGCGTGCAGATTAAAAGCAGTGGAATTATTCGAGTTGCAGCTTTTCCATCCATAGCCTTGATTGCGAGAAGTTTGTTATGCGAGTGCGAGATCCATATCCGAGATGCGAGATGCAGATGCTGAAATCCATATGCGAGATCCAGATCCAGATCTCATAGTTGCAAAAGCTTCTGGCACAAAGGCTTCATCCTCTTGTTTCGAATGCAGCCCGTGAAGAAGACAGTGCGTGGAAAATTCCTTCAAGACCTTGTGCATGTGCTCTCATCTTCTAGTTGAAGCCTTCATTGAATTTTCATTCACCACGGTGCTTTCAGAATTTTTAATTGCTCATATGCGATTAAAAATAAGGATGATGAGTTATCTACGGCCAACCTTGCAGCTGATTGATGCATATACAGAAGAAGAAGCTGCAAAAGCTTGAGGATAAAAAGAAGACAATGCGAAGGCAAAATTCAGCTTGCTTCCAATTCCAAGCTGCTTGCAATTCCAGCTTGTTTTTCGAGATCCGGCCAGCTTCAAGATCAACTAATTCCGGCTTGTTTCGAGATCGAGTTTGAATCAATTGCGTGCGTACGAGACATGAAAAAGGACAAAGTCAGCTTTCCTCTTCCTTCTTCTTTCCTCGAAAAGTCAGCTTTCCTCTTCCTTCTTCTTTCCTCTGACAAAGTAATTGAGCGATCAATTAAATTATACAACTTAAGTGATTGGTTTAAAAGCCATTACTTGAAGAAGTCAATTACTTGGAGATAGGTGGCAGGCGTGCAAAATAGAAGGTTCTATTTTCAGTTGCAAATCATACATGTCATGCAAAGAGAATTCGGGGAGGAAGATTGCAGTTGTTTCTTTTCGACTTCCACATGTGCCGGTTCAACTAAAGCTTCGACTTGTAATTGCCCCTCTACATTCTATAAGTAGAGGAAGAACCTTCGGGTTAATAATCGATCGAGAATTTGTAAGAAAGCAATCTTGTGTTCTAGACTTTGTCTTTGAACCCTGAGAGCAACTTGGAGCGAGAGGAATACAAAGAAGCGAGGTTTCGGAGAACTTTGTGTCACGGTGTCTTGTGTTTCTTGCTTTTAAATCTTAGATCTTTTAAGTAAACTTTGTGTTATTTTAGATCGGATCTAGAAGCTGCCTTTGCTTTATAATTTTGTGTGTTCAATCTATTAAGTTTCTTCTATGTGCATGCAATTAGCTCTGCTATCTACTAATTGGGATGCACATCTTCCCCATTTCTTCTCTGTAATTCCTTTACTTCCTTCTTCTATAATTTTCCTTTCTTAAGCAGTATTGCTTACTTACTTGCTGAGAACTTCTTAGTTATGGTTCATGAACTAAGTGGTTAAAGTAAAACCCACGATAGATAAAAACACATTTATATTGACAAATCGACACGGGAGCCTCACCGGTTAAATGAGGAGATTTATCTCATATTTGCCTAGGTTTGATGCTATATGAGAAAATCTAGCCAACGATTTTAGCGACTCATTTGGGAACAACTATCTTTGCAGATCAAAGCTTATCTATTGAAGATCAGAGTGTTTTCCATACAAATCTCAACCTGGCTGAACGTCCATTCACCCGATCCGTGAAGGCGCAAGGAAGGACTGATCATTTCTTCAGATTGCAGGAGCAATTCAATTTCAATCATCCTCCTCAAGTTAGAAGCCGCAGATCTAGTCTCTCACCAGGAAGAAGAGTGCACACTCATCCAGATCCGGATCATCTTCAGCATAATCCGGCAGTTGGAATTATTCATCAAGTCTACTCTTGGAGAGGACGTGCCCCGTTCATCATGCTGAACCGAAACCCACTTGCCCCTGCAGCGCCTGTTCCATGGGGTGCAACCTTTGGACCTTTGAATCTGACTCCTCCTATGCATGATCTACCTAAAGGGACGAGAAAGAATTTTCCAAAATTCTTTGGAGATGGCAAGCAAAATCCAGATGACCACTTGGCTGCGTTTTTCATATCCTGTGGAGTGCTTGCAGTCGAACATGAAGATGTATCTGTCAGACTCTTCATAGAGACTCTGCGCATGACTTGGTGGAGAATGGTTCTACCGGCTAGCTCTGGCACCATAACCAAGCCCAGGCTCTTATGCGGGATGCGTTCCTGAAAAGATTCAAGGCAGCGAAGATTCCAGCACTTTGATAACCCAACTGACTCAGTTGAAGAAGGAACCACATGAGCACATGCGGGATTTTATTGCAAAATTCCAAAGATTACTGTACAAAATTCCGGCTTACTGCTCTCTACGAATGACGAGAATCAAAAGGTGTTCTTCATCAATGCTTTGCTTCTGAAGTAAGCTATCAACTGGAAGAGCACGTCCTGTTGATTTGTTAGCAGCTCAAAACATGGCGGTTGAAATTGAAGACGACCTCATCATGGCTGGAAAGATAAAAAGCAACACTTCTAGAGCTGAAAGTTCATCCTCTGCTACTACTTCCGATTCACTATTGCAAAAGTTAGCAAATGAGATGATGCAGATGAAGAAACAAATGGCTCAAATGGCTCAAGGCAACAACACTGCCCCTGCTCGGAATTTCAACAACAACCGGAACCGCATTGCTGGTTCCCAAAGATTAGCAATTGAAGTTGCTCCCAGAAACAACGTGGAGATGAATGAAGAAGACCAGGAAGCTGATGCTGATCAGTTCGAGAATGATGATTTTGTAGCTCCTGCTGGCGACTCCAACATTAATTACCTAAACTACAAATTTGAACATGACGATGAGAAACTTCATGAAGATGATCATGGTCATGCATATGCAGTACTTACAAGATCACAAACTCGCCAAGCTGAGGCATTAGCTGATGAACAAAGAAGGGGCAGCCCTTTACCTTCTTCTTTAGCTCCTAGAGATAAGAATGCGAGTTCTTCATCTCAACCACAGAAAGCGGCTCAGGTATCTGAATCTATTTCTTCTTTTGACATTATTGATCATGCCAAGAAAATTAAAGTTCAAATGTCAGAAGCCGAATACCAGAGAGCTTTTCCTGAGCAGTTAAATATGCTAGTCAAATATGTGCAATCACCAGGACAATCCAGTACATCAAAAGGCCTTTTGCCTAAGCCCAAAGATACTCCTCCCCGAACAACACTGCAGTTGTTAAATCCTCACCATCTTCTGAAAGAGTGGAACCATTCTATGTTTCTCTATTGCTTAATGGTTTCAAGTTAAGCAATTGCGTTTTAGATTCGGGTGCTTCTGATAATATCATGCCAGCTAAAGTTGCAGATGCTCTTGGGCTTACCTTGACAAAGACCATAAAAAGGTGCTACTCCATGGAGAGACAAGTCCCTTTAATCGGACAAATCAAAGATGCACAAGTTGTTCTGGCAGCTTTTCCTGATAAGAGATTAAAGATGACAATCTTAGTTGCGAGATATTCTGTCTCTACGGGATGTTCTTTGAGTAGAAACTTCGCAAAGAGTGGGAGGAGAAGTAAAGATGGATTGGTCTGTGCGCACATTCCTATCAAAGGGCTTAACCATAAGTGGAGCCGGAAAAGAAGTCAGGTACACGGTTTTACAAAATCGAGGATCTAGATCTCGGATTCTTTTCGGGAATCGACCGTGGGGTCTATTTCTTGGAAATGGATAAAGATGTTCAACCCGAGAGCAAGAAATTCAAATGGATAAAGGCAGAGCCAGAAGCAAAGCCAAAAAAGAAGAAAAAGTTTGGACTCTGGAGTTTAAAGGCACATGTTGTTCTTTTGGATCAGGAGCTGGCGCTCTACTAATATCTCCAGATCATGAGGTATTTCCATACTCCCACAAGCTGATGTTCGAGAACACCAATCATACGGCGGAGTATGAAGCATTGCTTCTAGGAATGGAGCAAGCTAAAAAGAAAGGAGTAAAACTCCTCAAAGCCCAAGGAGATGTTGAACTTCTAGTAAAGCAGGTTCGAGGGCAAAGTCAAGTCAAAAGAGATAAGCTGGAGCATTACAGAGATAAAGTGCTTTCCGCCACATTCGATTTTGTAGCCTTCTCTATTGACTTCATTCCAATAAATCAAAACTCCAAGGCAGATTCTTTGGCAGTCACAGCTATACTATTGAATCCGGATAGACCACCGTCCATATTCAGACAAGGAAACTATAAAGTGGAGATGGTCTACCACCCCAGAGTCCCTGAACAAACATCTGCATGTCTGCATGTTGAAGGGAGTAAATCACCACCACGACAACAAATAGTCAAAGGAAAAGTTGATCCAGGTTATGATGATAGCGTAGTGGAATAGTCGACCAAAAGGTAACAAAATCCCCAAGGGTTTAGTTTCCTTAGTGGAGACTTTCAACAAGCATGATCAGTACCTGAAGAAGAAGAACAAAGAATATGGTGATAGTTCTTCCTCAGAAATGCAACAAATAAATCTGGGAACGAGAGCAAGTTGATGCAGACTTACCACCACGGAGAGAAGAAAGGATGAGCCACCACCAGATGAAGTTGATAAGGACTTGCCCAGAGTATTTGACAAGAAGGCCAAAGAAAGGAAGTTCAAGATCGGAGATTGGGTACTCTGGTGGGACAAGAGACATGAACCGAAGGGCATACACGACAAATTTGATCCACTCTGGAAAGGGCCCTTCGTGATCAAAAGAGTTGCAGGAATGGATACTTTCTTCCTTGCCTACCGGGATGGAATTGAGTTACCATTGCCTTTCAACGGGCACATGAAGCTGTTCATCAATTGAAGAAGCAGGGTAAAACCTGTATGTACATAAATAAAACTTTGTTTGTTTTTCCTTGTTTTGTTTTTGTTTTTGTGTTGTGTTTGTTTGCCTGACCCCGTGCCCAAAAGACAAGATACGAAACCAGAGATGCTGGGATCTCATCTTTTCCCTTTGTCATTCTGACAAGAGAAAAAGATGTCCCAGGACGAGAGAGCAATGGTGTCACTCAGATTTCACCCCGAAATCTGTGACTACCCTATCTGAAAATTTTTCGTACTTTTAAAATAATGGGTCGTTTGTTGTTTTTATTGCCTGAAAGTTCTTGTATTGCGTCAAGATAATCCCAAAGAGCCATATTAGCCTTTTTCGCCAAATACCCAGATGCCCAAAATTGTTTTATTTTCGTCGGGATTTGTCTGCGGGAAATTTGTATTTAATTATTTTGAGCCCCGTATGAGGCTATTTGCGCTCTGTTTTAACTCTATTATGAGCGAATATGTTATTATTCCTATGTGCCAAAAGGATTTTAACTTATTTTAAGTTTTGGGCTTTATTTGTAACTTTTGGCAATTTTTCGTGTTTTTGTGGTGTCCCGTTTTGTTTTCTGTGAAATTTCTCTGGAGCAATTCCTTTGGTAAGCCCGATTTTTGGCCTGGAGCAGCTGGAAAACATATACGCACATTATGCCCGGAGGAAGTCGCCATCGGAGGTCTGGATCACTGGGAAAAAGTGAAGTCGTGCACGGAAAAGCCCCTGCGGGGATGGGCGCATTTTTGGAAAACAAAGGATTTAAGCTGCGATGGGAAAAATATAAGCCGCAGGCATGATGGGAATTTTATACTTGCCTGGCAGGGTACTTTTTCCCATGTTATAAAATTCACTTAAGCTGCAGTGGGAAAAATAGAAGAGACGAAGGTGGGATTTTATTTGCCTTGCGAGGAAGTACGTTTTCCGTGATAGAAAATTCACTTAAGCTACAGTGGGAAAAAGGCAGGCGGTGGGAATTTTTGCTTGCTTGCAGGTACTTTTTCCCGTGATATAAAATTCACTTAAAAAGTGGGAAAGTTAGACTTAAGTGAAGCGGCGGGAATTTATTGCTGCCTTGCAGGTAAAAATTCCCATGGTGAAATAAAAGAAAAGTGACTTAAGTGAAATCATGGGATTTTATCATGGGTAATCCCATTGTCAAAGTCAAATGCACTTAAGTGGTAAAAATCCCATTGCGGGTAAAAAATCCCATTGTCAGAAATTCTTAAAAATAGAATTCTATTATGCAAAAAGTGCGACCCACCTTGGGTGAATAATAATGCATTAAATAAATATTTGTTAATATTTATTCACCCAATTTTGGCACCTAGGCTTGTGGAAAAGTCAACAAAAGCAAAGGGGAATAAATCAATTGGAAATAGAATTCCAAAATTAAATAAATTTAATTTATTTAATGCAGCCCCTTTTGAGAAGGAATTAATACTTTTTAAAGTATTAAATGATTATATTAATTTCTATTTTCAGTGGCTATGGTCAAAGCACACTGTGAAGCTTAAGTGAAGTGATGTGTGAAGGATTAAATTGGATTAATTTAATTTATTGGATGGTTGTCCTTAAACATGCTATTTTTAAAAGAGAAGAGCATGATTTTTAATTAATTAATTGCCTTTAATTGTTAGGGCAATTATTAATTATAGAATTGTGAGGTTATATATAAGCATGGGCAGCCATATGGGTGAATTATTTAATTCACGGGTAAAGAATTGCAGCCAAGAGGAAAAGTGCGCCCCCATTAAAGGAAGGATTTTGCTCAGGCAAGGTGGAAACAAGGCTAAAAGCTTCCAAATTTGGCGCATGCTTTGAAGGAGGTTGATCTTTGTCTGCATAATTGTTTGCACAGGTGTTACAGGAGCTCAAGTGTTGTTGAAAGGATTCATGCTCTCTTTATGTGCAAATTAAACACCATTTTTTGGGGGCAGCAGGCTTGAAAAGTGCAGATTTTTACAATTAAAATTCACTATTCATGCTCCGGTGGCCATTTTTGTCTGAATAAATTGCAGGAATTCATTACAGGTGCTTTACAAAGGAAAAGGAGTTTTTATCAATGTCCAATACATTGCATATATCCTCCGAATCTGAAGAATTGTCAGATCTGCACCAATATTGAAGAATTCCCAGTCAAATAAGAAGAAAAAAATTATTCAGACAAAGATAGACAAAGCTATGGCGAAGAAAGATGAAAAAGAAAGCACAACGGAGTCATGCATCACTTCTAAATTTGCAGATATTGGAGACACGGATCTAGGCTCGGAACCTCTTGCTGAATTGATAGACAGATCCAGAGCAGGAAAGACTTCACTCATGCATGTGCGAGAAACTTCACTCATGCGTGTGAGATTAAAAGCAAGTGGAATTATTCGAGTTGCAGCTTTTCCATCCATAGCCGATTGCGAATTTGTTATGCGAGTGCAGATCCATATCAGAGATGCGAGATGCGATGCAAATCCATATGCAGATCCAGATCCAGATCTCATAGTTGCAAAAGCTTCTGGCACAAAGGCTTCATCCTCTTGTTTCGAATGCAGCCCATGAAGAAGACAGTGCGTGGAAAATTCCTTCCAAGACCTTGTGCATGTGCTCTCATCTTCCAGTTGAAGCCTTCATTGAATTTTCATTCACCCTGAGTGCTTTCCAGAATTTTTAATTGCTCATATGCAATTAAAAATAAGGATGATGAGTTATCTACGGCCAACCTTGCATTGATGCATGTACAAGAGAAGAACTGCAAAAGCTTCAAGGATAAAAGAGAAGACAATGCGAAGGCAAAATTCCAGCTTGCTTCCAATTCCAACTGCTTGCAATTCCAGCTTGTTTCCAGATCCAGCCGCTTCAAGATCCAACTAATTCCAGCTTGTTTCCAGATCCAGTTTGAATCAGCTGCATGCAGACATGAAAAAGGACAAAGTCAGCTTTCCTCTTCCTTCTTCTTTCCTCCGACAAAGTCAGCTTTCCTCTTCCTTCTTCTTTCCTTCGACAAAGTAATTGAGCGATCAATTAAATT
Source organism: Taxus wallichiana var. yunnanensis (assembly GCA_018340775.1). Classification (NCBI taxonomy): domain Eukaryota; kingdom Viridiplantae; phylum Streptophyta; class Pinopsida; order Cupressales; family Taxaceae; genus Taxus; species Taxus wallichiana. The sequence goes on along the minus strand of CM031234.1, from coordinate 1,030,526,595 downwards.
ATACAACTTAAGTGATTGGTTTAAAAGCCATTACTTGAAGAAGTCAATTACTTGGAGATAGGTGGCAGGCGTGCAAAATAGAAGGTTCTATTTTTCAGTTGCAAATCATACATGTCATGCAAAGAGGAATTCAGGAGGAAGATTGCCAGTTGTTTCTTTTCCGACTTCCACATGTGCCAGTTCAACTAAAGCTTCCAACTTGTAATTGCCCCTCTACATTCTATAAGTAGAGGAAGAACCTTCGGGTTAATAATCAATCAGAATTTGTGAGAAGCAATCTTGTGTTCTAGACTTTGTGCTGAACCCCTGAGAGCCACTTGTAGCAGAGGAATACAAAGAAGCAGGTTTCCGGAGAACTTTGTGTCACGGTGTACTGTGTTTCTTGCTTTTAAATCTTAGATCTTTAAGTAAACTTTGTGTTATTTTAGATCTGGATCTAGAGTTGCCTTTGCTTTATAATTCTGTGTGTTCAAATCTATTAAGTTTCTTCTATGTGCATGCAATTAGCTCTGCTATCTACTAATTGGGATGCACATCTTCCCCATTTCTTCTCTGTAATTCCTTTACTTCCTTCTTCTATAATTTTCCTTTCTTAAACAGTTACTTACTTGCTGCAGAACTTCTTAGTTATGGTTCATGAACTAAGTGGTTAAAGTAAAACCACGATAGATAAAAACACATTTATGCAATTGCTAGTTTTAAATTCAAACAAGGATAGCGAAGACATTCATGGTACGCGCCTATTTTTCTTTCCCATAAATTTTGACTTAGTAGTTTCATTTTACATTTATTTGGGGCCGTGTTCCGAAAATAGTGTTTGAAAAGTATTCTCTCCTCCTCTTACTTAAGCGGTCTAGAATTCTCTCCTCTAATTGAAGCGGTTGAAAAGGATGTCTAAAGTCAACTTGTTGGGTGGATTCAAATTACGTTTCTTAGAATTCTAATTTTAAAGACTTTTCAAACCAAAAAAATTAATGGTATATGTCTCATTGTAAATTGATCAAAATTAGGTTGATTGTTATTATTAGGTTTTTTCCAACCACCATATATAAGGTTTTTCCCTTAGGAATAGAGTCTCAAGAAGTATTGAAAGTGTTATTAGCTTTTGCCAGATAAAGTTTTTCTAGCCTTATGAAATAAGTGTAGTTGAAATTTTCAAATCCAAATAGGTAAACATGTCAAAGTGGGGTAGAAGTGCCCACCAATCATGGTATGGAGGCATAAAATCCCAATCACCAAGAGGAGAAGGAAGATGAAATCTACAACGTGGAGAAGAACAACTCACATTTTCATGGGAATAGTAAAGAGAATGACCTTGCAACATCCTCTTCCTCTCATGGCATTTTTCCTAACCCTCACGCACATTTGCAGGGGTCGATAAAGTCAACGAATCACTAAATTTAACAAAATAAATGTTGCAGCGCACTAGTGGGGCATCAGGCTATTTGGTTGGAGGTCCTGGGTTCCCTTTTGGCCAACTCCCTCACAAATATACGTGAGGGATAGGCTCTTCCCTCTTAGGGTACCCTCTTAGAGGACAATGAACATGAGACACAAGTAACCATGCAAGATACACTACCCCAATGGACCAAGTTGATATGAAGGCGAGAAATCTCCAAAGCCACATTGTTAGCTTCCACTTGAATATAAAAGAATACATTTGAAATAACCATGGATTCATTGATGTATAGAGTTAAGAAACAAAATAAGAGCTAGGAAACACAATTGAATTTATTCCTTTCTAAATAGAGAAATGGGTTTCTACCCTAAAAGTAAGCCAAATTTGTATATTATGAAAGAAACATGGGCCAATTCCTTTTAAGAATATTTTCCAAATGAAAGGCTCCAATATAAATGGTCTGGAGAACTCATGGATCCCATTCCAAGCTAATTAGGCCCTATTTCAAAGAAAAAGTAAATGTATGATAGACTTTGAACAACCCCATAATTTATATTTGAGTTGCATGACCACCATATTAACATTCTGACATCCAAGGACTTGACCATGATAAAGTAAGCACAATGCAAATTGGACCAACGTAGGCTCCATAATATAATTCAATATGTTTTTAATCATCGGATCCAAATGTTAGAATTTATGTGAAGAGAACAACAAGAATTAGGCTTGTTATCTTGAGGAATCATGATATCATCAATTCATATCCCTTGTTGGGAAAACAGTTTAATGAAGACATTTTAGGATATCATTTCCAATTCTTCCCAAGTTCGAGAAGAATTGAGTGTAATGTTTTGAAGGAATATTGGTCATTGTTATTTAATCAAAACTTGTGAATTCTTGCTAAGAGATAAAAATTTTAGCCTTCTTACAAAAAATATCATATATATTGTATGAATTCCTCTTTTGTAAATATTTAGCACATTGATTCATGGGACCTCTGAAAGAGGCATATTATGGAAATTAACAACACAAGACCACTATAAAAAGTGTTGATTAGTAGAAAACCCATCTCTAAACTAGTTTCCAATTGTTATAATCTAGAAGATAGTTTTTCAAAATCTAATCTAGTCAGTACATACTTATTTTTAGGATTTCATCAAGGACCTAAGCTTTCAGGGCATATATATTGTATTTGGTCTTTGTTTTAGGAAAACATATAATCATTTTGTAGGTTTTTTGACCTTTTGGATTGGTTGCTAACATTTATAGGAGTTTTGGATGTGTCAAAATTAAATTTTACAAACTACAAAACACCCAAAGATAATGAAACTTGCTTGAGTATATGGAATCATGATTTTCCCCATGAGTGTGGAGTTGAAGCCTTAATTTCATCTTGGAAGAAGGGTAACATCATATTAGGGATGAGTACATACTTTATAAGACTAGAAATATCTAATCAACTATATAAATAAGTCTAATAGGTGAAGTGGATCTTAGCTATCTCACCACACTAATCCATACATTCATCTCGGGAGGGAGCCATAGATATTTTCCATATGATACGAGGGATTGATGATGAATAAACATACTCAAACCCAAAAATGACACTCTTTCTCGAGAAATATTTCAGGTAAATAGGATATAGGGAGCCCACACCATATCTATATACATGGGATCCATCTTTTGGAATAATATTTTTCACTGCAAACACCTTCTGCTTCAAGGGATAATGTGGAATATTGGAAAAGGAAATGAAGCAAGGATCTAGGAGGATTCTTGGATTGATAAGAAACCATTGGGGGAGAGTGAGCCATGAAAATTTCTCAAATTCCACTTTAGCTAGCTCTTTGGAGATAAGGTTCAAAACTACTGGAACCATGATCCTCGAGAGACAAAGTGGGTTACTATCCAACCTCCTGCTAGCTATGGTGGACCAATCAAACCTTTTGAAGAGCTCAATAACAGATTATGAAGAACTCCTATCCCTAATAGAATGTTGGAGGATGAAATAATTTGGAGCAACACAAACTTAGGGGAGTATGAAGTTAAATGTGGGTATGTTTTTTTTTTTTTTAAATGAGGAGAACAAGGACTGTGCTAGAGTTTGGAATAAATATATAACTCCTAAAGTAAATTTCTTCAGGTGGGAATCTATTCTAAACAAAATATTGATTGTGGACAATTTGAGGAAAAGGGGTATGATCCTCATCAATAGGTGTTATCTTTGTAAGAAGGAAGCTGAGTCAGTCCACCATTTGTTTATAAAATGCAAGTTCTCTTTCCAAGTTATAGCGGACATAATGAATATATTTAATGTCTAACTCCCCCTCCAGGGAAGCTTAAATAATTTTGTAGAGCAATAGAAAGGTGCCTTCAAGCTTGAGATCATCAATCTAATTTGGAAGTGTTCACTCCCACATACTTTATCATGTATTTGGCTAGAGAGGAACAATAGGATTTTCCAAAATAAGGCAACAAGCATAACTAAGGTAGTTAGCAAGATTAAGCAAAATATCAGAGATAACATTGAAATATACAAACACAAGTGGGATAACTCATTTTATGAGAAATATATAACTATTCTCCAAGCTCTAAGAATAATTCTGATCAAAACTAGAGGGAAGAACGAGAAAAGAAGGATAGGACAAATTCCAAATGGAAACCACCACCCAAGGATTGGGTAAAACTAATTTTTGATGGTTCTACGAATCCAAGGGAGGTAAAGGTAGGTGGGGGTGGTCTAATTGGGGATCATCTTGGAAACTGATTAATTGTGTATGTTGTCCTATTAGGGAATAATTCTAGCAATTATACGGAGGAATATGCGGACGTGAAGGGAATTAGAATTGCCAAGAGACTCAAGTATATGAAAATCATGATAGAAGGAGATTCCTTGTTAATCATCAAAGCCATTGAAGGGAATTATAAGTATGGGTGGAACATAAAAAACATGATACTTGAATCCCAAAGAATGATGGAAGCTTTCAATGACATGGTGGTGTGCCATGTGTTTCGTAAGAGTAATTCCAGCGCGGATGGGCTGGCCAATCAAGGTAATGATTTGGAAGATTGGGGAAAATGGAGGGGAAACATGCTTTGGAGTCATGTCAAAAAACATATTAATGATGAAAAACAAAACCAATAAAGCTTGCATGAGCCATAAAAGATTAAGACAAGTTAAGAGGAATAAGGTCATCAAAATTAAGTGCTCCATTTTGATGGCAAGAAAAGATAAAGGTGGTTTTGAGGGGAACAAAACCAATAAACAAAGGAGAAGAAATTTGACATAGTAGAATGAGCTGAGCATGGGTGGTGAGAGGTTATGGATTGAGCCCACTTCATTCTAGGCAGTGAAATAGGATGCTACGATTTGGTGGATCTTGAAGAAGGGGGGCTTCATTGAGTACATCAAGCACATAAAAGGCGGTGATCCCGACCTTGCTATTGATTTTTCCAAAACCTCGAACCAGGGGAGGGTTAAATATATGTGGTTTATCTACATCCATATTGTAGAGGCCTATATTGTGTGTTGTGTGAAAATAACATATAGGATAAAACGACTTAAAGTTAGATATAAAGTATCTAAGAAAATTTTCCAAATACTTAAGGTGAAATATTCATTGAGAAAAAAATTAAAACCATTAGAGAAACTAATAAATGGTTCACATAATTTCCATAAATGTTTCAAGCCTTCAAATTTCATTACTAGTAAGCGCTCAATCTCAGGAACCTTCTCATAAGAAACAAGTAATTAGCCAATAATGTTTTACAGTCCCCTACAAAACCTCTCAAAACCAATAGGTCTTCTGTAATAGGGTGCTCAACATTGATGAATCAAAATTCGAATGTTTAATGAAAAAAACTTAATGTTATAGGAATTCCTTTCTACCCCAACTTATTTGGTTGAGAAAGTATGATTCTAAGTGGATATTTCAATGTGAAGTATTTTTGTTTCTTGGAATTTATTTTACTTTCCAAGATACTCTATCCTTCATGTGGTAGTATGTGGTTTATCACATGTAAAAAGAATCTCATATTGGATTATTAAGACTCTCTATTTGGCAGGGAAGTTTCCAATATATTGGAAAATTCTTACTTCAACCTATGTCTATTATTATTCATATTAGTTCCATCAAAAACCTTATATCATCTATAAAATTTGGTTATAGATATGCTTTATGAAGTTTATGAACTCAATGAATGTACTACGAAATAGTAGATTTCCATTGTCATAGATGCTTTGAAATTGGACATTTGATTGTGGACTATGGGTGATCTAAGTGAAAACTCTATGCTAATCCAGCCTTGTGGAAGGATCACGCCCTTCTCACTTTACCATTAATTCCTCATCTCATCATTCTGATGATTCTTCTCTTGAAAAGATCCCATTAATGGTGGAAACTATTGTGGATATTCCCCTTGGGTTCCTATTCACAAACCACATTCATTGACACATATCCCCTAGGTCACTTCTAGGTCACTTAAGGAGAGGGAAGCCCCACTTCTCCTTATAAGTCCCTATTCCAACCCATTTCTTCTATTGAGGTTCTTCTCCCGTGTGACCTTAACACTGATGACGATGTTAACAAGGTGGAGATGACGATTGTATAAAACAAGAAAATATCCCATTCTAAGTTGCATTCATCCCCAATCCATATGACTCTCCGATATCAATCTTATTCTTTGGGGATGATTGTATATTTTACTTTCTTATGTTGTGTAGTTGATGTTCTTTTGCTGCAACTTGGCTGCCTGTTTCTATCTTGTTCCTTTTAGACTTTATTGTTGTATCTTGGATTTTGTCCTTTCTATACCTGGGTAGGATCCTTGTCAAAAACCTTTATCCCTACCTAAAAAAATGTATGAACATGGGAAGGCTTTTCTTTGAGTAAGTTGGGAATTTTATTTTTCAACCTCTAAGGAGGCTACTAGATTAGGTATTTTAGACATTAGTCACAGAATAGGTTCTCCTTTTTCCAAATGGATTATTAAGTCTATCAAGGAAAAAGGGGTTTGAAATATAGAGATTATTCAGTCTATAGCCAATAAGGTGGCTATAGAGATTTCTCACCTTCAGACTAACTTGGAATATTGGGGAAATGTGTCATGAGTTATTTGTCATGTCCCATTTTCTTCAACCTCTAGGGAGGGAACCTTGCGAGGAAAATGATGACGCTAAAGGAACTCACCTTGTTGATCCCATAGTAAAGTTGGCTGGTCTGATCTGCACTAAAGCTAGAATTTTCCTTCTTAGCTCAATGGTATGGCTTATCCACCTCCACACCATGATGGGTCAGCACCTATACCCCACTCAAATAAGTTTTCCCATTTGAATTTAGAAAAAAATCCTACCCTTGTTTCAAAATCCATCTAGGAGGATACTATAAAATTGACTACGACTAAAAAATTGTTGTTTATTTCAGTTTGGATCCTATCATCATGGAGAAATATGTTATAGATGGTGCTTTGAGCCATCCTAATGATAATGATTCAGATCTTTTTGGATAATTATTATTTTTAAATAGGCCATTCTAAACTTGTTTTGTTTTCTTTATTTCCCAAACTCTTATGTAGCTATGACAACATACTCTCATGCTATCAAAAGTTTTTTGAATAGTCTACAATATTTTGCTAAATTAATATAGCTCTATGTGATGTTTAAATATTAAATAATGTAATTTTAAGCCACCCAACATGGTAGATCTAGATATCATTTTAAAAAAATTGATGCATGATATTTTTTGTTGATAGACTAGAAAGTTTCTCTCTATGCTAAAAGTCCACACCAAGTTTTGGTTGAATAAAAAGGATCAAGATCCCTACCAAGGGATTAGGTACATTAAAGAGAACGAAACTTAAAAATTCCATCTATTTAATTGTTTTTTTGGAACGATAACCTTATGGTCATAGGAGTTGGAAAGGTTTAATATTTCACAACTTTATTATACTAAACAACCTAGTTTTAATCTTTTTACAATAGTTGCCCAATATTACATTCTTGTTAACATACTTTTACATAATCTATTATAAACTTGTATTATAAAGTTTTATATACAATTAATTTTTTTGTTTGAAAAGTCTTTAATATTAGAGTTGTAACCACCCTACAAGTTGAGTTTAGACATCCTTTTGAAAATTCAAGGCATACACAACAGGTGTTAAAGAAAGAATGTACCGCATACACAACACGTGTTAAGGAAAGACTATTAAGTCAAACACTATTTTTGGAACACAACCCCAAATAAATGTAAAATGAAACTACTAAGTCAAAATTTATGGGAAAGAAAAATAGGCGCATACCATGAATGTCTTCGCTACCCTTGTTGAATATAAAATTAAGACTCGTTTCACGTGATTTGACTCCAAGCATATGGTTGATTTTTCTGCATAGAAAATTAGAAGTTTAGTTTGTATCCGCAGAAATGCTTATATATACACTCGTGCATCACAGGAATGCCACTAAACTCTTTTCGCAAGACTCAAAATCTGATATTATTGCCTTTGTGATGGCTTCAAAATCTTCACTCACGTTGTTATTTGCCTTCATTTTTGTAATGTTATCTTCTTCTAGTTTTAATTTGGTGGTTCTTTGTGAGTAGGCAAGTGAACATGGTGTTATACCTGCAAGAGACTCTAAGTGGAGTAGATGCGATGATAGAAGCAATGGAGGAGTGAATGGAACTTCTTCTCGTCTGCTTCTCGTTATAAAACCCAAGGACCTCATCCCTAATCCACTATTTTGGGAAGAATGCAAGGAGTGGAGGCCAAGCTCGAACCGGTCAATAGTTTTCATATGCTTTCCTCAATACTCTTTTAGACTGGAAAATACAACGGCGTAAGCCTTGAAATATGGGGACTAATCGATTTAATCTCCTCAAAGGGAGTTATCTCGTGGTTGGAGGAACTGGATGCTTAGATATGATCATGGCTATGCCCTCCTTAATTTTAAAGATAATGCGGATAGACTCTCACCTTTAAGTTTAATGTTACCATTAAGTATTGAGATTAGAAATATAAAACTTGTAATAAGGAGACTGTATTAGTCTCCAAACTTTGTTTTCTAGAGCAGATATCTGAATTTGTGTTTGTCATCTTCCATTAAATAGCATTAGCGCTTTTAGCTTCTCTTCAAAATAGCAACTCACATCTCTTCTTACTAGAAATTCTTTTCATACCTCTTATATCACTGAATAAGTGTATTATTCTATTCATACATAATTTTTTTATTTTCATTGTTCACGGGTCATTTTGTTCCAGTCCTCCAATATAATTTTATGTTATTACGCCAAAGGCATTCCCTCTATGGGAAAGGCACTGTGGACGTTTCTACGACTGTGTTAAATTTGACGGTTTGATGGCCATATTGACTTTTGTGCTTTTCCTCCATATTTTAGCTTTTCTCTATTATTTTTAATAATTTTGTTTCTAATAATTAACAATTTTGCTTTTTTTTTTAATTAACAACAATTTTAACTTTTATTTTTAATAATTTTGTTTCTAATAATTAACAATTTTTGCTTTTATTTTTAATTAACAATTTTAGCTTTTGGTTTTAATAATTTTGTTTCTAATAATTAACAATTTTAGTTTTTGTTTTTAATTAACAATTTTAGCTTTTGTTTTTAATTAGGTTGAGCTGAAAATAGAAAAAGAGAGATCAATAATAGATTGCAAATGCTAGAAAAGAAAGTATACGCACACAGAAAAAGGGAGATCAAAAGGAGATTCAGGAATTTAGAGTGATGAAGAATATATAGACACGAGAAATAAAAGAAAACAACAGTGGAAGCACGAGAAGTCAGATTGATGTTTCAGACACTTCTTCTGGATTGGTAAGTTATGCTCCAGATGCCTTTACACAATTCCTTTAAGAATTTGTGGATGATATTGTTAGGGTTTAATCTTTGTTGTTTAAAATAATTTGTTTTTGTATGCACTGGTCTGGCACCATACTGTATCTGTAGCATATTCATTTAATTGACAGACATGAATCTGAGTTGTATTATCAACATTGCGAGATCATGTAATTGACAGACATGAATCTGAGTTGTATTATCAACATTGCGAGATCATGTAATTGACAGACATGAATCTGAGTTGTATTATCAACATTGCGAGAGCATGTTTCGCCAAGCACTAGTTGGCAACTTGGTGTTTCATATGTAAAGTTGCTTTTGAATTTTGCATGAGATAGTCAGCCACATATCTGATCAATGATACTCTCTCTTGTGATCTGAATGATTGCCTATAAGCAAAGTTGTGTTTCCGTCCCAAATATCCCTGGTTTAAAATTAAATAAGTAAATGAAAATTACGATAATCAACTCATAAACAAACAAATGGTTGATTTGTGGGCCTGATATAGTTGATGAAATTGGTTATACAACAAATATGGATGTGAATTAGTTTATCTCAATTATTTCTATTTTATAGGGAATAATTAGCTTATCTTATTATTTCTATTTACTAGGTGCTCTTAGGCGTTTAATAGTGCTCAATCTAAAAAATAACTTGCTTTCTGGAAAAATTCCCAATTCTCTGAATAACTGCACAAAATTGCATCACTTGTCGTTGTCTAATAATACGCTTGAGGGACCAATTCCATCTGAGATATTAACAACATTGACCAGATTAGAACATCTGCTTCTAAATTCCAACAAACTCAATGGTAGTATCCTAGAAGAGATTGGTCAATTATGGAAACTGAGAGAGCTCAAGTTGAAGAACAATATCCTTACAGGTGCCATTCCCAAGGCACTAGGAAACTATTCTTTCATGGAGGAGTTAAATATATCTTCTAATTCCTTGTATGGCTATATTCCACAAGAATTGGGTTCACTTTCCCAACTACGAGAACTGTCGCTAGATAATAACAACCTAGGAGGGTCCATTCTATATTCTCTCATGAACTGTACAGAATTGAAAAAGTTGAACCTATATCACAACAAGTTTGTGGGGACAATTCTAGAGGATGTAGGCCATAAGCTAGCCAAATTGCGACTGGTGGACCTGTCCATCAATCAGCTAAACGAAAGCATCCCAAAATCCATAGGAAATATTTTGGCGCTTAATTTTCTTCAAATAGAAGACAACCAATTAAGCAAAATGGTACCCCAGGAATTGGGAATGTTGGGCTGCCTACAACAACTGACGTTTGGCAATAACAATCTGAAGGGAGATGTTTTTTCCATTCTCTTGAACTGTACAAAGTTGTAAACCATTGGGTTGGAATTCAACCAGTTTTTGGGCTCTGTTCCTCGCAGAAATTGGCTTCAAGCTCACCAAGCTACAAGAACTTGCTACAACACGTAATCGATTCAGTGGGAGGACCCCACATTTCAGATACTGCACTTGTCCTCCCTAAGGTCCATTCTCAACACTGGTGCCCAACATCATGTTGACTTCATTCTCAACTAATTTCTTGATGTCTTTGCCTCTACCTTTTAGTTTCTTTATAGCCACATCTTTATCTTTCAAATTACCCTGATACACTCTTCCAAAGCTTCCTTGCCCAATTTCGTAACACTGGTTACAAATCTATGGGTTGACGCAGGCCTCGTGAATGGTGCCACATGAACAATCACTCGACATTGTCTACGACGCATCAATGCAACCACCAACATTACCTTTATTTTTTGTTGTCAAATTTGATAGATACAACGGCCCATGTTGGGATCCCTCCAACCCGTTACATATTCCCATACCCCCTATTTCAAGAGGGAATCGAAGACAATTGCCGATTAAAATGGCCTGGGGATTAACTATCCACAAGTGGCAGGGACTTACTTTGCATAGAGAAACCGTCAACATTGGAACCACTGAAAGGTAGGGTCTGACATTCACAACTTTCTCCAGAGTTCCCTCGCTTGCAAATCTATGTATTTCACCTACTTTTTCATTCGAGAGATACTCAAAAATGGTGTACGTAACAACACTTGGAGCAAGAAGAAAGGAGGAGTCAAGACTACTATCACTCAGCCTATCGTAAAAGCTACCCTCTGCTTTGATAGCACCTCCACCACTACTATACTCAACACTTCTTCTATCCAAAGTGGCATTGTTGTTCAAGGGGTATCAAATGTAATCATGTTTATTGAAACTAAAATTGCCCACTAAAGGCTACCATTCATGATATAAATACTGCAAATGTATACATGTCTCATTATGTGCACGCAGATCTACATTTATTTGATGTTTTGAAATATGATATGCAACTTTAATTGTATGAATCTGTAACAAAATTAAATGTACACATACAACATTTCAATGTAATGTTTCAACTAAATTCCTACACTACAACTATCAATCACACACATTATCAACTGTACAATAAATGTTTTTCCAACAAAACACCAACCGAACAACCGATGCACAACTAATAAACACGAATTAAATACATACAACATCAACTATAAAATAAATTAACTATCGAAAATGGTATCAAATGTATTCATATACGAATTTTCAACAAGTTTGAAATGTAGAAACAACCTTCAAATTAAGTGGCCCATCTATATTTCTACACTTACAAAATCAATCACACCTCTAATCAACATCAACTACAAAAGTAATAATTATACCTCTAAAACAAATAACATATACCATTCGGCGTTCACATCTCATGAAACACATGTGATTGCTAGTAATTATTACAATTATAATCACTTCTATGCTTGAGACATGGAGTTTTCATAGTTTAATGTTATGTCCATCATATTCCCGATTTCATTTAAGAGCATAATCATAGAAATGTTACTCATGTCATTAAATTGAATAACCTTTTATGATTTTATTTTTCAATTAATTTATTTTTCAATTATGAATACTTCGCTGAAAAAAAATAACTTTCAATGTAAATATCATGCAAAAAAATCTTCTCTGCCTTAATTAGTTCATGAATAGAGGTGGTATTAATTTAATAGTGAAGATGTGGATTCAAAACTACTTTTGATAGGCTATTGATAATGTTGTTTAGTTTTTTATATAAAATTATAGTCAAATCTCTCACACTACAAGTCTACCATATCCAACTTTTGATTATTAGTTAAAGAGAAGATTGCCCCAATGAAATGTAGATGTATTATTGACAAGATTATTGCAATTTGGGAAGGCATGGTGTTGGCTCATAGATCTAATCAATTAGAAATGAGTTTGATGAAAGGTCAAAAATTCACAATTGCGAAAGCATAAACATCATATATCTTTGCACAAACTAGAAACAAAGACACAAAATCTTGAACCTTGACTGTGACATGTAAGTCCCACAACCTACCACTATGTTGCAAGTATTTTTTACAATCCATAGAAATGTTACTTATAACATTATATTACACCACCTTATATGTTTTTTTATCTTTAATAATTTATATTTTTTAAATTATGAGAACTTCTCTGTAAACATTTTTTTCAAATGCAACTATCAATATAAACCTAACTTTGCACAGAGAGATCTTGAGATTAAAAAATCATTGAGAAACACAATTTTTTTTTTTCTGATCTGCCTAAATGCTAATATAAAATATTTCATTACTTGTATATTTACATCACACATTTAAAATTCATCTAGACAAAATCCAAATCTTGGATATGTATCCTTCTACAAATTCTAGGCATTTATAAATTCTCAAATTGCATTATTCTAACATTTTGTATACTTATCAATTATTAGTCTAAATCCTATATTTTTGATAAATTTTTCTAATTTTTTTAATAGTGCTTAACCCTTTTCTTAGCCTCATTTAGTTTTGTTATTCTCAATAAAAAATTAACAATGTTTAATTTTGAATATTAACTTTAAAATTTTGATGAATTTAACTTTGAATATTTTAAGAAAAAAACATCATTGTTTTAGGCACTTCAAAATTACCCAACTTCTTTGGTTGAGAAAGTATAATTTGAAGTGGATATTTCAAATGAAATATTTATGTTTCTTGGAATTTCATTTACTTTCCATTTTATTCTATCCTTCCTGTGGTAGTATGCGGTTGATCACATGTAAAAATAATCTCAAATTGGATCATTAAGACTCTATTTTTGGTAGGGAAGTTTTCAATATATTTGAAAAATTCTCACTTCAACCTATCTTTATTATTCTTCATACTAGGTTCCATCAAAACCATATATCAATTATAAAATTTGTTATAGATATGCTTAGTGACAAAGGAGATGGTCCTTTTTCCAAAAGGATTATTCAGTCTAAGGAAAAATGGATTTGAAAATCATTATATGGAATTAAATTTTCCAATGATATCCTTATGGTCATAGGACCTTGAAGGGGTTAATATTTCACAACCTTATTATAGTTCATGCTCTTATCAAATTGGTTAGATATTTATTTTATAAAGAGTATTTGGAAACCATGAGAAAAATATCGAATTCTGGCTAATATGGAATGACAACCGGTTTAAATATGTGTTTTATATTAATTAATTTCTTCTATGGTGGTGTCATATTATTAATCTCCATGATGTGCCTCTTGCATAGGTCCCATGAATTAATATACTAAAGCTTCAAAGAAAAGGAACTCATAGAATGCAACATAACTTATCTAAGTAGACTAGAATGAACCCTTGACTAGAATTCAACACCATGTTTTTCTTAAATAAAATTGAAAAAAATTACTACTAAAGGATTATGGATTTTGTTCCTAAAAAAATACTCCAAAACAACAAACTCAATTATTCTTGACCTTAATAGAAGGATTGGAAGTGGTATCCTAAAAAACATATGCCAAACTAATCTGAACAAGGGATGTGACATGTTATGACCATACTTTCTTATGGTTAAAAACCTTCTTCTTATTGGCCTCTTCATGTAAATTATCAATTTTGGAGTGAATGATTTCAAACACTCTTGAATGTTATTTTAGAGCCCAAGTTGACCTTATTTTCATACTACTTACCTTATCAAGTTTATCCACTTGGTCCTCAACATATAAATGTAGGGATCCCAAAAAAAATCCATTATGTGGATACTCAAAGACTCGTGCATTTGTTATTTCTTTGCAATCGTGTCTAGGTAGTGTGGACACTGATAAAAGATTTATCCAAACCCTTGAGACTAGATCCTTTCATTTGGAAAAATAATATCTTAAGGGATTGACGCATGCATATTATATAATAAACACATATTTGGAAATTTATTAGAGGAAATTATTTTTGATATTTTGAAAGAAAATAATTCAATCACGCGTGGTAAATATTTTTTTGATACTCAATTATATCCTTACAATAAAACCATTATCATTTCAAGTGAACACTTATTTCAATAAATCTAGACATATTCTAGTGAATCTGGACTCCAGTATTACAAGTATTGGAAGAAATCGATTTCCATTTCCATTTTAGCATATATTGGATTCTGATTTCATTATTATTGGATTGCAATTTCCCTATTATTGGACTCCAATTTCGCTATAACTGGATTCCAATAATGCTATTATTGGATTGCAATTTCACCACTATTAGAATCCAATTTCTAAATCCTGATTTTTGGATTTCAATTTCACTATTTTAGGATTTATGTTTTATTATTATTTGATTCCCCCACATAAGCCTGGTGGTCACCAACTTACATAATCTTGGCAGGTTTGCCAACTTACATAATCCTGGCGGTTGTTGTCTTACATAAGCACAACGTCTGCTAACTTACATTATGAAAGCACATACTCGGTGAAATAAGCCTAGTGGCATCAAAGTTACATCTGCCTTCCTGCGACTAAGTTACATGTACCTTGCGGTCACTAAGTTACATAAGCCTTTCATGGCTGCTAAGTTACATAAGAAGCCGATAAGCTACATAATCCTTGTGGTCGATAAGACACATAAGCATATCATCCACTAAGATACATCTTCTCAACACTTATTTGATAAGTTTGTAAAATGGAAATCATTGTGATGAAAATTAACGGTTGTTAGGTATTTCAAAATAGAATATAATCAAGATAATGGGACCTAATTTTATGCTTTTGCAGTTTACAAATAATATAGAACAAGAAAGAGTTAAGAATTACGTTAAACACGTTGTTTTGAAACATGGATTTCATAGTTCCTACCTATTGCAAGTTACCATACCTTTCACCACAAGTCATTAGTTCTTATCATATCCTCCAATCAAATCCATTTATTTTTTCTAGTGTCTATATTTAAAATGATGGAATATAAATTAAACTATTTCAAAATTTTAAACAATCAATAAAATCGATTTTCTTGATTTTCTATTGGTTACTTTTTCATGATAAGACAAATTATTGGTCATATTTAAGTACATATTTTAAACCAATATTTGAAGGAAAAATCTTCAATTAACAAGTGTCACAACAATTATGACAACTTTAACATCAACGTTTTATAATTTTAAAAATGAATTTTTTCTTCATTTTAAACTAAAATACTAATAAGTACATGCTACGTATTTAAGAATGCATGATGTCATTATATTTATTATTTTTTCTTATCAAGCATGTCACACTCAATATTTTTCTAAATCGTTTATCATAACTTTATTACATTATAATTTTTTTACTATTGGTAAAGGTTTTTTGGGAGGGACCATACCCCAGTACAAAGAGGGTCAAAACCCAAATACAACAAAAGAGCAGAGAAATGAAAAGTCTAAAAATGTAGATGTTCAATAAAGCCCAACAAAAACAAACAACATATTTTTAACTAGCCAACGAATTGTTCGCAATAGGAAAACAACTAAGAAATAGTAGGCCTTCAGTTCAGATACAATGATAAAAGCATAAGTTGGGACAAGACTTAGGCCTTTCCAAAAGATCTAGAGTGGTTTTGTTTTGTGAGGTCGTAACAAATTGCAAAGAAAATCACACTGATAATATTCAATTCATTCAATACACCAAATAATATTAATGCTCTATATTGATACGAACCATTACATAGTTATATAGGAAATGTCTTTCCTATATTCACAGAGATCATATCTCCAATAATATCTCACTAACAATATACACATAACTACTAACTTAATATTACGAGTTGTTTTAACAACTTGTAACATACATAACAATATAACATCTTTAATTATATAATAATTACCCAATGAAGCACTAATAATTAATATTATTCCTAACATTCTCCCCTTAGTGCGAACATGGGAAAAACACCATCTTCAACCAAACAACATTCCTCTCCGTAGCTTGCACATGGTCTTAATCCTCATCATTGACTATGAGAACTACATCATCCAAGGACCGATAAACCTATTATATGAATACATGAATTGGGATCATTCAACCAATTCACATCAACCATCAAGTCAATTTGATCAAGAACACTTCTTGCTATAGTATCAATGATACAAATCTCCACATCATTATCATCACAGGGGAAAATAAATTACTGCACGACACACATGAACATGGTTGCTCATATGTTCTTATTTATCACACACAAAGCAAAAAAATGTAACCAAAGTAGTATGTGATCTCTGAGGTAGTGAAGATCTCGAGGACATTGATTTTCCTCTTGCCTCCGTTTCCTCCATCCTCCAATGGTTTGCGCTACTTAGAAAATTTTCAATGAAACCCATTCTAAAATTCTCTTGGGTATCAGGTTCAACCAAAAATGCACCCCCTCACTATGGATGTCGCGGGAAAGTGAAAATGTGTCCAATTGTTGAAAAGTGAGGCAATTTTTTTTACTCTTTTGAGACTATTATAAAAGTAATTAAAGATTACTTTTAAACACACACTGATTTACAAAATGATAATTTTCAATATCTTATTATGATATGAACCACCAAAAAACAAAGATTCCAAAATAAATGACAACAATGATTACGTTATGAGAGGGATCAATGCATTATGTGAACGATTGTACAAAAGTACACACTCGGGTATTGATACTCCAGAATCCTGTCATGCAACGATTTGGGTGGTGAGGATTTGGATGCTCCCAATCGAATAGCCACATGATAGTCAATTCAATTATATCTTCTTGCAGTTATGAAGGAATATAAGAGCTCGTAAAGGTATCTACCATGTAAATATGTGTGGAGGTGCGTGACAAGTTATGTTTCGAACAGGTGTTCTCATAGTTGCAAATCTCGGCTAAACACATTTTCACCATAAGCAACATGCATAAGACTTTGTAATATTCTCTTCTTTGAATAACGAATGTGTGAACTACTCCTCTCACACCATCAACATTAAATTTGTCAACGTTGTGATCTCAAAAATGGAATGAGCTATAAATGATTCACAGGCTAAGTCAAATCATCCTTATGAACAATAAATATACACTTGTTATAATCCATTGACCAAAATGACTGGTTTCTCAGGGACAGAGACTTAAGCGGGATTAATAATCTATTATTACTACTAATGTAATTAATGATGACGAATCACAGCACCCCTGAATGTCTGTAACTCGATGGGTTGAGACTCTCAGTGTCATTGCATAACATGGAGCTTCTCCCAAGGTGTGGGACTTTGTGAATCGGGAGAGCTCTCGAATGAAGGTCAGTTCCTATTCCTCTGTTCAGGTGCACACATAAAATTTGTAGAGGGTCTACTCTAAAGTCTACTCTAATTTTCCAAGGAGACAAGGGTGAGAAAGATGTAAGAAAATAAATCTAAACTAACAAAGGTGATGCACCAAAGGAATGTTGAACACCTACTTTGCAATTAAACACAAACCATTAGAAGTAGTACAATCACCATGCATAGTTAACCAAAATGCAATGAGAGATCAGAAGGATGCAATGAACACAAGAGAGGGTTGAAAATCATCCATAGACATGCATTATTGCTCCAGAGTTGATACAATACACTACAATGGCCAAGAGGCACAAACTTGCATTATAGTCTAAATGGGAGGCTTGTAAGTCCACAAATTCACCTTCAAAATAGAGAAGAAGGGGGAATGAAAAGTAAAAAATATTCACCCTTGAAGGATGCCCCTCCTTACAATATATAGGAAGAATTAGAGAAGGAGATAGAAGAAATCTGAATTCTTGTTCAACCACCCAAAAAGAGTAATGAATTCACCTGCAACAATGATGGGTTCTACTACAAAACCCATGCCTTCATGTGTTGTTCCCTGTTGGGAAAGAAAGGAACCCCATACTTCATTATGGTGGTAAGTGAGAAGCTTGACAACCTTAAAAATGATGAACTTTATTTTTCATTTTTTAAGAACTTAGTCTTACTAATTTAAAGATATCCTGTAGTAATTGAGTACGAGATGTAGAGATATTTCCAAAAAGTCCTCTCTTGCTCAAATCGAGCTCCCAGTCAAAAGTTATGGCCTTTTGAAGGTCGAGGTCGGGCGCTCTACGCGGGCTCTTAAGATTTTTGTTGTTTTTAGGGTCTTGGGAATGCGACAGCTGACACTTGGCATCGTCCGCGAGTTTCTTTTTTCTTTCTTTTGTGCTTTGGCTAAGTCCCTTATGTTTAGGAGCAACTATGTCGGACCCTAGACATGTGGAGGGACAGTGCACGTTTGGGATCTTGCCTTTGGATTTACCTTTGGAGTTACGCCGATGAGGCACGTGGAGGCTTCTGCTGGCTCTTTTGCTTTGCTTCGAATTTTCAATGGCCGGTTCTTCCTTTCTTAAACTTTGACCACGTGGCGATCTTGCACTCATTTGGGGACTGCCTTTGGATTTTACCTTCGGAGTTGCACCGATGAGGCACGTGGAGGCTTCCGCTGGCTATGTTGCTTTGCTTTGACTTTTCAATGGCTAGTTCTACCTTTCTTAGACTCTGACC
Organism: Taxus wallichiana var. yunnanensis; assembly: GCA_018340775.1. Taxonomy (NCBI): domain Eukaryota; kingdom Viridiplantae; phylum Streptophyta; class Pinopsida; order Cupressales; family Taxaceae; genus Taxus; species Taxus wallichiana. The sequence goes on along the minus strand of CM031234.1, from coordinate 1,030,507,466 downwards.
ACGTGGCGAGCTTGTGCTCGTTTGGGGACTGCATTTGGATTTTACCTTTGAAGTTACACCGATGAGGCACGTAGAGGCTTCCGCTAGTTCTCACTGCTTTGCTTCAACTTTTCAATGACCGGTTATGCCTTTCTTAGACTTTGACCACGTGGCAAGCCGTGCTCATTTGGGGACTACCTTTGGATTTTACCTTTGGATTTGTGCCGATGAGGCACGTGGAGGCTTCCGATGGCTCTTTTGCTTTGCTTCAACTTTTCAACCGCCAATTCTTCCTTTACTCGAACTCTGACCAAGTGGCGAGCCTACGCTCGTTTGGGGACCACCTTTGGATTTTACCTTTGGAGTTGCACCGATGAGACATGTGGAGAGCCTGCGCTCATTTGGGGACCCCGCATTTGAGAATCATACTAAAAGTGCACTGAAGAGGTGCATGGAAGCTTCCGCTAGCCTTTTCTATACTTAGCCAATTCGGGCTTCGAGTGAACAAATTATATGCGCTGAAATCCACGTGGGGGTCAAACACATCCCTAGGGTATCCTTTAACATTGTTTGGCCACTAATTTTCTAACCTTGCTTCTCTATTGTTGAGCCTTCATGTAACTTGATTGTTAGATTTGAAATTTGGGCTCGCATGACTGAACCGACCCTTCAATTTTTTCTCGTGCAAGGTCATGTTTGATTAATTTTTCTTGATGGGAAAAATTGGATAACAATTTGGTGACTCGCGGGATCGCTTGCCTGCTAGGTGGAAAGATCAATTTCCTTGTTGCATCCATTGGGCATAGAGTCATGAATGATAACCTGATACTGATATTTTCCTGAAAATTCTCCTCGACTACTTGCACTTGCTAATCCTGAACCTGTTCCACTACTTGCACTCGCAATTCTCATAAGAAAATCTTGAAGGTGAGATTTTTGAGAGTAGAAAATTGTATTGACCTAAAGCTTTAACCTATTTCTGGAATGCACTGTTACAATGTTCGCTGGAGGCACACTGAACCACATAGTGATAGAACCTTGTAGCAACAAAACTTGTGTCGAAGCACTAGGGAAATTGACACCTACACTACAATAAGACAATGTGCACACGCACTTAGAGGAACTAAAATATTAGGATAATATTTACAAGGGTGAAACCTTTCCTTTAAGTAATAATGTTTAAGATAGATTTCGTTAACCGGAATTGGAAGTTCCTCTCCCTCCAAGGTAGACAATTGGAAGGCATTGCTACTTTTACATCCTATGACCATGTAGGGGCCACTGCAAATGGCATCAAACTTAGAATGGCTGCCCGATTTTGCCCCAATCGCATCCCATTTCAGAACTAGGTCCCCTTCCTGAAAGGTCCTCGCTCTTTCTTTCATATCATACCATCTTTTGACTAAGGCTTGATCTTTCTCTATCATTTGAACTGCATGTTCTCTGATCTCTTCTAGTTCCATCAGCTCTGCATACCTAGCCTCCATTGGTTCAAATTTAGACAACTCCAACTGCTTCATGAGCTCCAATGTAGGTAGCTCTAATGATATAGGAAACACGCCTCTTTCCCATAAACTAATTTGTAAGGGGAATTACTGTTGACCTCTTCGGCGTGATCCTGTCAACCCATAATGCTGATTTTAGCTTGGTATGCCATGTCCTTTGATTTTCATCTAGAGTCCTTCTGATGATTCTTAGCAAATTCTTGTTCGTGGACTCTTCCTACCCATTACCCTGTGGGAATAGTTTGAAGAGGTGCTCAAGTAGATTCCATTCTTGATGGCCCATTCTGTAATCTTGGAACCTAGGAACGCTAATGCATTGTTTGATATGATAGTGGCTGGTACACCAAACCTAGTCACTATTCCTTCATAGAAGTCTAGTATGCTAGACTCATTGGCCTCTTTGAGCACTACCGCCTCGGTCCATTTGGTGAAATAGTCTATAGCTATGAGAATCCACTTGTGACCTTGGCTTGAGTTTGGATTGATGACCCGATGAAGTCCAATCCCCATTGCATGAATGGTTGGTCAACTGAAATTGGGTGCAATGGAAGCGCTGCTAGTCTTTCCTTTCCTATGAAGAATGCACATTTCTTACACTTTTTGATCCATGTGTAGCAGTCATTGAACACCGTGGGCCAATAATAACCCACCTTCATTATCTTGAGGGATGTTACTCATGGGGAAAAATGACCTCCGACCTCTCCATTGTGAAACTCCTGTAGCAATTTCTCAATTTGGTTTGTTCCAATACATCTCAGTAAAATGCCATTGATGTCCTTCTTGAACAAAACACCAACAATAAGCACATATGGAATGGCTTGCAATCTGAAATACCTTCTCTTAGCTTTGTTCCATTCTGGAGGGCACAAACCTGTTTGGAGATAATGCACTAATTCTTGAGTCCAACATGGAATGGGAGCATTATCCGTTGGTTGTTCTTGCTCATTTTGTAGTAACAGGACAACCTCTTATGCATCTGTTGACTCACTTGTTGTTTGTAAGCGATCTGCTCACACAAGCCTTTGCCATGAACCAACTTGGTCACTCGATTTCAATGTCATATTCCATGACTTGAGTGATCCATCCTGCACATTTCTCATTTAGATCCTTGTTCAAAATAAAGTCTTTGACTCCCACATGAGAGACTAGCAGTTGGATCTTATTATTTGAAACTAGGTGCTTGAACTTCTTCAAAATTCCGATCACTGCAAGGACATGTTTCTCGATGAAGGAGTATCTCACCTCATAGTCCTCCAAACCTTGACTGAAGAAGGCAACTGGATGTTCGGATCCCTCTTTGTTTTGTTGCACTAGAATTGCAAAATTGTGTCCCCACCACCAAAGGTATAGAGCATAAAGTCCTTGGAGAAGTTTGGATTGACAAGAGTTGGAGCTTGGGATATGGCTTCTTTGATAGCTTCAAAACTTTATTTTCCCTCAGTTTTCCACCTAAATGCCATGATCTTCTTCAACATCAGTGTTATTGGCTTCACAAGAGCAAAAAAATTTGGCACAAACCTGCGGAAAAATTGATTCTTCCTAGAAAACTCTGAAGAGCCTTCTTATGACTTGGCAAGGGAAATGCTTGAATTGCTTCAAGTCTTTTTGGGTCAATTGTCAATCCCTCCTTTGACACAATATGGCCTAGAAGCCTGCCTTCATGAGCCAAGGATATGCATTTTTTGGGATTCAACGATACCCCAAATCTCCAACATCTTTGAAATACTTGTCTCAGATGAAAGAGGTGATCTGCTGTGTTTTTGGAGAACACAATGATATCATCAAGATATATCAATACTATTTTGTTGATCAACCCCTTGAATGCCATGTCCATCACCCTTTGCAATGTGGACCTAGCATTAGACAATCCAAATGTCATCATCCTGTAGGCACAGGTGCCCCACTTGGTGGTGAAAGCCATTTTGAACTGATCGTCTTCTTTCACCATTATCTGATTGTACCCTGAGTAGCCATCCATGAAAGAGAATCTTTCTGAACTATCCACTACTTGTAGGATTTGTTCCATTAAATAGAGTGGGTAGTGGTCTTTGAGAGATGCCCTATTTAAGTCTTAGAAGTCCACGCACAACCTAATTTCTCCATTCTTCTTTCTGACCGGGACCAAGTTGGCAACCCAGCTTGAGTGCTTGATTGTAAATATAATGCTTGCCTCTATTAGCTTGTTTATCTCTTTCTTCATAAGAGGCTCAATGTGTGGGTTGACTGGACTTTGCTTCTGCCTGATAGGCTTAGCGTCTGGATCTAGTTCTATGGTATGTTGTGCCAGCTTCGGATTGAACCCACGTAGGTCCTCATAGCCCCAAGAAATGACATCTAAGAATTCTTGACAAAGATGAATGAATTCAAATTTTTCCTGTTGGGTACTTACCTTGCCAATTTGTAATGTCCTGCCTTCAGCTATTAGAATGGGCTTCGAATCTTCACCCTTTACCTGCATGTTTGCCTTCTCTTTCTGAAACTAATCATTCCAGTTGAAGACTAACTCCAAGGTTACAAGGACCTTTGGTAATTTGTTGGTTCTCAGCTATACCAGTTGGTCACCATACTACTGTTCCAGCTTGTCTTGGTTTCTGGTAGAGAACTCAACTTCTTCTTGTAGAAAATTAACAAGTTTGTTGATCATTCTTGATCCGAAAATGGGTGTTTGAAATTAACACTTTTAATCGTTTCAAAGGATCATTAAATCTAATCAAATTAAGAGGTCTTAATACCCAAAATTATTGATTAAAAATATGATTTATGGACTGAATTTAGAACTGAAATTAAGTTTACAATTTACTCAAAATTTCATTGTTTGATCAAAGCCCAAATTCATTGTTTCTTGATTTTAATCAATTTTTCAAAGTTGTCAAATACTGATTACCATTGCATCCACATTATTTTCATGAACTTCAATTATTGCAAATAATCAGAAACTGAAAATAAGAATTAGAACACAACACTAGATTGTTTACGGGGTTCAGAATTCCTACGTCCCCGGGTTCATGGTGAACCGATCCATTAATAATGTTAAATATGTAAATACAATAACCTTTACATTAACCAATAATGAATCAAAAACCTACAAAACTATGTTTTAGACCTTGAAAGACATTAATGGAGCTCAAGCCTCTATCCTTCACCTTCCTGATCCACTTGCAGCAGTGTCTCCCTTTGGTTTTATGCCTTTGTGTGACTTTAACAACAAATAAATTTGTCACAAAAGCTCCAAATTAAATGAATGATCATGCCATCACGATTGTCTCAAAATTATGAGAAATTTTCATATATAACTCGAGACCTGGATGTGAACAGAAGTGCCTCAAAATTGCATTTTCCTCCAAGTACCCCTATTCTACCTATACACAGACCTGACACTATCCATTACAAATACAAGTGAGCTTTATTTATACCACTTACAAGAGGGTGGTAGGTTGGTAAGGCCTCTTATCTTTTTAGATGAGGTGCTGGGTTCAAATCCCCCTTCCATAGGTTTAGGTGCCCAATTTAGCCATTGACCCCACATTTGGTGGGAAAGGGATAAGATAAGCCTTTAAATAGCCTTTTGTCCACAAAATTCTCCTTATCCCATGGGATTAGGCTTATTCTCGTTGAATGGATTAAATAAAATATTATTATTATTATTTTAAATCCAAAACCACTAAAAACCTACCAAGTGTCACACCCATAATATGCCATTTGTCCACATCAGAGTGTGCCACATCATCATTTGACCATAACTTTGACTATGCATATCTTTCGCATATGAACTCAGGTTTGGTCCGTTCAAAATGCGTCAAAAAGCGTGCGGACAAGCTCTATACCATGGAACTAATTTTTAAAAAATTACAGGACCATTAATTTTGCCTTGTCGCCAATTGTCACGTGTCACCTTGCCATTGGTCCACTTGTTGACCTGTTGACCAAAGTTGACTTCCCTATTGACTGAACTTTGACCAGACATAACTTGAGCTCAAAGTGTCTAGTTTTTATGTTCTTACATGTGTCAGAAAGATATCTGAAAGCTCTACTGCACTGACATGGTTTAGGGAAGTTTAGGGAACTTTTGACACTGAAAAATATCCTTGATCATTCCTCCCTACTGAGAAGGCTTTTTGTCCACAAAAAGCTATGTATCAACCCAAAAAACATGCTATCTCTTCTTGTATTGCAAAAACACATACAATAACCCGAAATAACATTATAGGTTAATAAAATGCAAATATTTGATTAGCTAATTACATAACCGATCAGATAATAACACCCAATTAAGCTAGTGTTCAACTGAAACGCTGCAACCTTGTCAACTCTGCACACAATTGTGAACTATCATACCCCACTGTAATGCCATCACAAATAATTGACTAGATAATAACACCCATTCTATTATAGAAAGCTAGTGTTCAACTGTCACTTTGTGATATGGCTGATTACTTAAATTACAATTTCATAAACATGATTAGTATACTAGACATCTAAACTACCCACAATTAGGCTAGTGCCCATTGTCCATCTGAAATTATAACAACTGCAAGTATTCACTATCCAAAATAAAATAGACTATCAACACCCAAAAATATCTATAGTCAACAACTGAATCCACGTGAATCTGCCAAAACATTGTATTGCCATCAAATATAATAAGTCAGATAATAGTTCACCCATCTATAATGGAAGCTAGTGTTCAACTGACACTTTGTGATTATGCTGATTACAACTACAAATATTCACTATCCAGAATAATTAAACCATCAACACCCAAAATGGCTATAGTCAAAATCTGAATCAACGTGAATATGCAAATATTTGATCCATACACTAAATTGTAAAGGGATAGATTATAAACTATATGCTTACCCAAATTGGTGAACTACCATAATCTGCAAAATGATCACCTGGTACCTTTGCAAACCAATTTGTTAGTGTAATAAATTTACACCCTAATTGTAACCACATCTGATAGTTACAAAAATCAAATTTTCCCAAAATGAGGGTCTTATAAATTAGTGCAAATAACACATGTGGATACAACAAGTTTTTCTATTTATTACAATATCAAACAAGTGCTCGAATGGGTCTTATAAGCATCCATAATATTTACACAAATGACAACACTATAAAACTGCAAGTTTCAAAATAGACATTCTGATGATGCCCATATCCCTACATACTATTGTCAGAAATGGAATAACCAACCAAAATGTGAGAAGATGAATATGAGTATGATGAACCTATCACTCAAATATTCTCTATGGCTACTTCCAAATTATTTCAAAGATAAATATAAACATAGGATCAAATCCCTAAAATATAGCTTTGAAAATGTTTGCATACTATCACCAGTTACTGCAATGCAAACATAAAGTTGAGGAATGTTTTACCCATCCAATTACTTGGATTTCTCCGTTTAGGTGGTTTTATTTCCCCAGTACCAAAATGAGCATTTACATGAGTTAGATCAACAAATTTTGGTTTGACATTATTTTCCTTTTTAACAACTTTCCAATGTTGCACTGAAGGAACATACCAACACATCTTAACATCATGACCATTCCTTTTACAATGGGAACAAAATTTAACTTCCTTGTTTTTAGGAGTCTTACCCATTTTGTTATTCCCGAACTCTGTCTAGGAGAATGATTCCTTTGTTTAGGAGAGGTAACCTTTTTCCATTTCTCGCCTTACCAGGGAGAGATTGGTCTTTAGCACCTGCCTTATCATTCACAAAAGGCATTAACTTCTTAACCATTATTTTTCTCTTCCAACAATATGCTACAGAATGATTAGAACCTTCACAAAACGTGCAAGGAAAACCATACTTTTCCTACCAAAGCTATATTTTTCAAACTGAAAGACTGTTTTAGAAGTCTTAGGATTTAATTTCCCCTTAGTGCTATTTTTAGTGTAAGTGGGAGGAGGTGGAATTTCATTACCTTGTTTACCTATTTTCTTACACCTTTCATTGTTCCTCCTGATGGCGGAATCCTGTAATTCTAGAGGCGTAGATCCTTGGCTATTGGAAGCTTGTCTTCCTTCAGATGCTTTGGAACTTTCTCCAATTTCCATATGCCTACTAGAATAACCCAAACCTACAAATCGAGGCTGATCCTCTACCTGTATTGGGTTAGCATCACCTTGTTCATTTTTACCAAGGCCCTTTCCGTATATCCCATTTTAACCATTAGCTTAGACCCAATTCCCTTAGTGTGTTTTTCAAATTCACCCAAAGAAATGTCTGAAACTAAATTAGAGGAAGTATTTTCATGTGAACAACTTATAGTGCATTTTTCTATCATACTACTGCATCTGCTTTGGAAGGAATTTCCTTCTTGTGTTCACCTTGTTGCATCTTTGCCAAGAGGTCATCCTTGGTCCGTATTTCTTCCTGCAACTCTTTAACAAAGCCCATCAACTTCTTGCTCTATGTAAGCATCTCATTGACATACTTCTCTTTCTTGGTTATAGAGGATTGTGGCTTAGATTGTAACCGCACTATTTCCTCTTCCAAGGAATAAAAATTAGCTCTAGGAAAGAGTTTTCTTCCTAGAGCTAATGGTTAATGGCTTCCAACTCATCAAGATTCTCTTGCTTAGATAGCTTTCCCATGATTTCCCTGTTCCTGCAAACACAACTTTCCTTCCACACAACTGAATTGCACAATAGAAAGTAAGTCCAAAATGTCTGCAAATATGAAACTGAAGCCAAATTTTCAAACACAATTAGAAGCTAATCTGGCAATCTAACTGCTCTGATACCAAACTTGATCCAAAAATGGGTGTTTGAAATTAACACTTTTAATCGTTTCAAAGGATCGTTAAATCTAATCAAATTAAGAGGTCTTAATACTCCAAATTATTGATTAAAAATATGATTTATGGACTGAAATTAAGTTTACAATTTACTCAAAATTCTGAAATTAAGTTTACAAACACATCTTACAAGATTGTGACATTGGGACATGCATGGTGTGTGAGGCTCAAATATTTGATTACTCCGACCATTGTTACTGTGGTCCCATCTAATTTCTCTACTCCTTTCAGCACTGGCTCATACTTTAGACCCAATTGATCTGTTGTTTGCCTCGGCATCACTGAGCTACTTGCACCCGAATCGATCATGTAATTATGTACTAACTTTTCTCCTATGATCAATGAGATATAGAATGGAGGGGGCTTCAAGATTTTACCTTGATGACCTCCATGAATTCCTTCTTGTTGAGTTGTATTGGTGAGCACTTTTTCTTGTTGATTGGGTGGCTGATTTGATACTGACCAATTAGCCATAGCAGCTTGTAATAAGTCTCTTTGTCTTGGGATAGCCAATGACTCCCACATTGAGATGTTTACATTTTTTTTCTTCGTCTTCTCAATGATGTTGAATGGAGATGAGTTATCTCTCTGCTGCCCCTTGCCTTGCACATGGGTTGTTGCAACCAGCACTTGAGCTGGTCTAGCAGGTGGCTTGGGTTGGCTCTGCACATTCAGGGCTGCATTTGGTCTACTAACTCCTTGTTGTGTAGGAGTGGGCTGAGAAACAACTGGATTAGATAATTTTCCCTCCTCTACGTTCCTCTTCTTTGACCATGTGTTAGCAGTACACCCTGAAAAGGAGGTTGATTAACTCCACATAAGTCTTCTATTTTCCAATTGACCAACGTGGTTTCTGTTAGAGGTGCCTCTTGCAGAGTTTCGTGTTGTCAATTTCCTTCTTGACTTGGTTCTTGGGACACACTAATGGTCTGTACCATCAAGGCCTGGTTTAGTGCACCATTGAAACACGTTGATTGATTGTGAGGTAGATTGCAAGGGTAACACTAGTCATACTCCTATGCCATGTTTTTCGTGTTGGAACCAAGGCTCTTGACGTTGAATCCACATTTGGATCATATGGTCGGAATGGTATGATAACCTGAGGTTGTCCCTGGTTCTGGTTTCGATTTCTGGCCTGATTTGGTGGTCTATTTTACTGATATGGAGGTCTATTGGGTTGATTTTGAGGCTAATATGATCTGAAATTTTGAGCTTGTTGTCTCTTTGGTGTCACTAACGCATTACCCAAGTTTTGTAGTTGCTTCATGACTTCTTGGAGCTCATTTGAGGTACTAGGAGATGAGGTAGAAGATTCAGTTGAATTCTGATTTCTTGGGGTAGGAATAGGAGCTAATGTAGGTGTTTGACTAGTGCTTAGAGCTCCTAGTTCTAGATATAGAGGCATAGGTGGCCAAGGTGTAAGTTTACCAACTTGGATTAAGCAATTTTCAGCTCTAATAGCAATGTTATAAGATGCGGGTAAGGTTATACCTCCCATTGATTGAATCATCATGACAATATCAAAATTTAAAGCTTTAAGAAAGTATAGGAAAGAACCTTCAGCTGTTGGTCTCACAGCCAATGGAATCCTTGTCCGATGTCCTCTAAAATATGAAGTTGAAGTTAGTCAACTATTCATTAGGATCCCTCTTGATTTTTGTCAATTGTTCCAATAAAGAAAGATTATCTCCCTTTTCTTCAAATTGATTATGGAGGGATGTGTATAAATGATCCCAATTCTGGATAGACCTTGCTATGAGGCTCCTAAACCATTGCAAATCTTTTCCTTTAAAATATGAAGCCAAAAGCTTGACCACAATATCCATTTCATTGATTTCATGGATTGTACAGACATTTACAATGTTCTAGATGTGGTCAATCAAAGTTGTCTAGTTCTCTCCAATGAAATATGGGATGTTCTTCAATGTTGCAATTGGGACCTAATTTTGAGCATTTAGGGAAAGTGGGTGGAGGTCAGTGAAGTTGACACAGGGGTTGGGCTATGCTATTCGATTGGTCGAAGAATTCTAGTTGATTGAATGAAAGGCCTACCAGGTGGAGGTGTTGAAAAAGTTCTGTTTGGTGGAGATGGAGACCTTTGAGCTCTTCTTCCTCTCCTTGCTCTTTCGGGAGACAAGTGAAGATAGATGAACAATCCTTCTTCTCTTATTTTTGACCTTGTTTGAATTCTTCTCACTAATCTACCAAGCTTGGACTGTTGAAACCAGTGGATTCTACCCTTTTGGAGTCGCCATATGTGTAATTTTAGAGCTTATTACAAGCTAGGAACCTACAACAAGTGCACATCAATCTTGCTGCAATAAAATGAAGATTTCTTCGTCCCACTAGGCGCACCAAAACTATTGATGACGAATCACAACACTCTTGAATGTCTGCAACTCGATCGATTGAGACTCTCAGTGTGATTGCATAACATGGAGCTTTTCCCAAAGTGTGGTAATTTACAAATCGGGAGATCTCTTCGGATGAAGTTCGTTTCCTATTCCTATGTTCAGGTGCACACATACAATTTTCAGAGGGTCTACTCTAAAGTCTACTCTAATTTTCCAAGGAGACAAGGGTGAGAAAAGTGCAAGAAAATAAACCTAAACTAACAAAGGTGATGCACCAAAGTAATGTTGAACACCTACTTTGCAATTAAACACAGACCATTAGAAGCAGTACAACCACCATGTACAATTAACCAAAATGCAATGAGAGATCAGGAGGATGCAATGAACACAAGAGAGGGTTGAAAATCATCCACAGACATGCATTATTGCTCCAAAGTTGATACAATACACTACAATGGCCAAGAGGAACAAACTTGCATTACAGTCTAAATGGGAGGCTTGGAACTCCACAAATTCACCTATAGAATAGAGAAGAAGGGGGTGCAAAGTAAAAATGTCCACCCTTGAAGGATGCCCCTCCTTACAATATATAGGAAGAATTAGAGAAGGAGATAGAAGAAATCTGAATTCTTGTTCAACCACCCCAAAAGAGCAATGAATTGGCCTGCAACAATGATGGGTTCTACTGCAAAACACATGCCTCCATGTGTTGTTCCTTGTTGGGAAAGAAAGGAAGCCCATACTTCATTATGGTGGTAGGTGAGAAGCCTGACAACCTTAAAAATGACGGACTGTATTTTTCATTTTTTAAGAACTTAGTCCCACAAATTTAAAGATATCCAATCATAATTGAGTAGCATACATCGAGAGATTTCGAAAAATTCCTCTCTTGCTCAAATACGAGCTCCCAGTCAAAATTTATGGCCATCTGAAGGTCGAGGTCGGGTGCTCTACGTGGGCTCTTAAGATTTTTGCTACCTTTTAGGGTCCTTGGAATGTGACGTGCCGACACTTGGAATCGTCCGCGAGTTTCTCTATTTTATTTTATGCTTTGGCTAAGTCCCTTTTGTTTAGGAGCAACTATGTCGGACCCTAGACACATGGAGGGCCAACGCATGTTTGGGAACCTACCTTTGGATTTACCTTTGGAGTTGCGCTGATGAGGCATGTGGAGGCTTCCGCTGGCTATGTTGCTTTGCTTCTACTTTTCAACAACCGGTTCTACCTTTCTTGGACTTTGACCATGTGGCGATCCTGCACTCATTTGGGGAATTCCTTTGGATTTTACCTTTGGAGTTGCACTGATGAGGCACGTGGAGGCTTCCACTGGCTTTGTTGCTTTTCTTCGACAGATTGAGCCCACTTCATTCCAGGCAGTGAAATAGGATGCTACAATTTGGTGGATCTTGAAGAAGGGAGGCTTCATTGAGTACATCAAGCACATAAAAGGTGGTGATCTTGGCCTTGATATTGATTTTTCCAAAGCCTCAAACCAAGGGAGGGTTAAATAGATGTGGTTTATCTACATCCATATTGTAGAGGCCTATATTGTGTGTTGTGTGAAAATAAATATAGGATAAAATGACTTAATGTTAGATATAAAGTATCTAAGAAAATTTTCCAAATACTTAAGGTGAAATATTCATCGAGAAAAAAATTAAAACCATTAGAGAAACTAATAAATGGTTCACAGAATTTCCATAAATGTTTCAAGCCTTCAAATTTCATTACTAGTAAGCATTCAATCTCAGGAACCTTCTCATAAGAAACAAGTAGTTAGCCAATAATGTTTTACAGTCCCCTACAAAACCTCTCAAAACCAATAGGTCTTCTGTAATAGGGTTCTCAACATTGATGAATGAAAATTTGAATGTTTAATGAAAAAAACGTAATGCTATAGGCATTCATTTCTACCCCAACTTATTTGGTTGAGGAAGTATGATTCTAAGTGGATATTTCAATGTGAAGTATTTTTGTTTCTTGGAATTTATTTTACTTTCCAAGATACTCTATCCTTCATGTGGTAGTATGTGGTTTATCACATGTAAAAAGAATCTCATATTGGATTATTAAGACTCTCTATTTGGTAGGGAAGTTTCCAATATATTGAAAAATTCTTAATTCTACCTATGTCTATTATTATTCATATTAGTTCCATAAAAAACCTTATATCATCTATAAAATTTGGTTATAGATATGCTTTATGAAGTTTATGAACTCAAGGAATGTACTATGAAATAGTAGATTTCCATTGTCATAGATGCTTTGAAATTGGACATTTGATTGTGGACTATGGGTGATCTAAGTGAAAACTCTGTGTTAATCCAGCCTTGTGGAAGGATCACTCCCTTCTCACTTTACCATTAATTCCTCATCTCATCATTCTAATGATTCTTCTCTTGAAAATATCCCATTAAGGGTGGAAACTATTGTGGATATTCTCCCTTGGGTTCCTATTCATGAACCACATTCATTGACACATATCCCCTATGTTACTTCTAGGTCACTTAAGGAGAGGGAAGCCCCACTTCTCCTTATAAGTCCCTATTCCAACCCATTTCTTCTATTGAGGTTCTTCTCCCATGTGACCTTAACACCGATGACGATGTTAACAAGGTGGAGATGACGGTTGTATAAAACAAGAAAATATCCCATTCTAAGCTGCATTCATCCCCAACCCATATGACTCTCCGATATCAATCTTATTCTTTGGGATGATTGTATATTTTACTGTCTTATGTTGTGTAGTTGATGTTCTTTTGCTGCAACTTGGCTGCCGTTTCTATCTTGTTCCTTTTAGACTTTATTGTTGTATCTTGGCTTTTGTCCTTTCTATACCTGGGTAGGATCCTTGTCAAAAACCTTTATCCCTACCTAAAAAAATGTATGAACATGGGAAGGCTTTTCTTCGAGTAAGTTGGGAATTTTATTTTTCAACCTCTAAGGAGGCTACTAGATTAGGTATATTAGACATTAGTCACAAAATAGGTTCTCCTTTTTCCAAATGGATTATTCAGTCTATTGAAGGAAAAAGGGATTTGAAATTCACTCTATGGAATCAAATTTTGCAACGATATCCTTATGTTCATAGTACTTGGAATGGGTTAGTATTTCAAAACTTCATTATACTTCATTCTCTTATCAAATTACTTAGATATTTTTTTGGTAAAGAGTATTTAGAAAGCATGAGAAAAATAAAATTGTGGCTAATATTGAATGTTAATGGGTTTAAAGATGTGTTTTCTATTAATGAATTTATTTTATAGTGGTATCATATTATTAATGTCCATGATGTGCCTCTCGTAGAGGTCTCATGAATTAATGTACTAAAGCTTTATAGAAGAGGAATTCATATAATGCAACATTATTTATTTAAGTAGACTAGAATGAACTCTTGGCTAGAATCCAAGATCAAGTTTTTCTTGAATAAAAATGAAAAAATTACTACCAAGGGATTATGGATTTTGTTCCTATTGAAATACTCCAAAAACACACACTCAATTATTCTTTACCTTAGTCGAAATATTGGAAGTGGTATCCTAGAATACCTATATTAAACTAATCTTTAAACAAGGGATGTGACTTGTTATGACCATGTTTTCTGATGGTTAAGAAATCTAATTCTTGTTCCAGTCTCTGGATGTAAATTATAACTTTTGGAGAAAATGATTTCAAACACTCTTGAATGCTATTATGGAGCCGAAGTTGACCTAATTTGCATACTAATTACTTTATCAAGGTTATCCACTTGGTCTTCACAACATAAATCTAGGGGTCCCAAATATAATAGCCATTATGTAGACACTCAAATACTTGTGCATTGTGTTATTTCTTTGCAATAGTACCTAATTAGGATGGACATTGATAAAAGAGTTATCCAAACCCTTGAGAGTAGATCCTTTCATTTGGAAAAATATTATTATATGGGATTCGCCCATGCGCCTTATATAATAAACACATATTTGTAAAAATTTTAGAGGAAGTTATTTTTGATATTTTGAAAGGAAAAAATTCAATCATGTATGCTAAATCTTTTGTTGATCCTAAATTATCTCCTTACAATAAATCCATTGTCATTTCTTGTGTATTCATGTAGTTTCAAGTGCAAGCCAATAAGGTGGCTCTAGAGATTTCTCACCTTCAGACTAACTTGGAATATTGGGGAAATGTGTCATGAGTTATTTGTCATGTCCCATTTTCTTCAACCTCTAGGGAGGGCACCTTGCGAGGAAGATGATGACGCTAAAGGAACTCACCTTGTTGATCCCATAGTAAAGTTGGCTAGTCTGATCTGCACTAAAGCTAGAATTTTCCTTATTAGTTAAATGGTATGGCTTATCCACCTCCACACCATGATGGGTCAGCACCTATACCCCACTCAAATAAGTTTTCCCATTTGAATTTAGAAAAAATCCTACCCTTGTTTCAAAATCCATCTAGGAGGATACTATAAAATTGACTACGACTGAAAAATTGTTGTTTATTTTAGTTTGGACCCTATCATCATGGAGAAATATCTTATAGATGGTGCTTTGAGTCATCCTAATGATAATGATTTAGATCTTTTTGGATAATTAATTCTTTTAAATAGGCCATTATAAACTTGTTTTGTTTTCTTTATTTCCCAAAATATTATGTAGCTATGACATGACATACTCTCATGCTATCAAAAGTTTTTTTTTGAATAGTCTACAATATTTCACTAAATTAATATAGCTCTATGTGATGTTTAAATATTAAATAATGTAATTTTAAGCCACCCAACATGGTAGATCTAGATATCATTTAAAAAAATTGATGCATGATATTTTTTGTAGATGGACTAGAAATTTTCTCTCTATGCCAAAAGTCCACACCAAGTTTTGGTTGAATAAAAAGGATCAAGATCCCTACCAAGGGATTAGGTACATTAAAGGGACCGAAGTTTAAAAATTCCATCTATTTAATTGGTTTTTTTGGAATGATAACCTTATGGTCATAGGACTTGGAAATGTTTAGTATTTCACAACTTTGTTATACTAAAAAACCTAGTTTTAATCTTTTTACAATGGTTGTCGATTATTACATTTTTGTTAAAATACTTGTTGATGCAAAATCACAGCACCCCTGGATGTTGATTAGATTTCTAGGTTGATCATTCTAGCATCCAGTGTGATTGCACAACATGGAATCCTTTCTCCAAGTGTGGGACTTGCAAAAATGAGAAAGGAATCTCTAGAGAAGGCTGGTTCCTATTCCTCTGTTCAGATGCACATGAAAAATGCAGAGGGTTTACTCAAAACCTAATCTAACTTGCCAAGGAGGCAGGGTAAGAAGATGCACAAAAATAAAACCTAAGCTAATAGAGGTGATGCACCGAGGAATGAAGAACACCTATCTTGCCAATAAACACAAGACCATTCAAATGTGATGTAAGATCATGCACAGATAACAAAATTTGTAGTGAAAGACTAGGAGGATGCAAATGAACACAGAGAGGGTTGAGAATCATCCACAGACATGCATTACTTGCTCCAAAGATTGATATAATACACTACAAAATGCCAAGAGGCAGAGTCGCATTACAGTTTCAAATGGGAGGTTCGAACTCCACAAATTCACCTGCCAAAGAGAAGAAGGGAGGGGCAAAACAGGAATGTTCGACCTTTAGAAAGAAGCCCCTCTTTACAATATATAGGAAGAATGAGAGAGGGAAGAGAGAGGAAAGTCAGATCTACCCCAACCACTTCTAGGTTGCATTTAACTCATCTCA
>CM031234.1:1030369898-1030490967 GCA_018340775.1 Taxus wallichiana var. yunnanensis | reverse complement strand
TATACTCTTTGGTAACATCCTCCTTACCATTGTATTTTTAGAGATTTGAGTGACTAATGGGATTGAAATTTTTTTCTAGGAGTATCTAGAAGAGGATCCATCACCGTAAAAGGTTTTGCAAAATATAATTGTGAAACCATGACGGATGCTCACAAAGTGCACCTCGAGAAGTGGTATAAATGAATGCATGATGCATTCGAGGTTGCATGGAGGATACAGATCAGTTTCCTACTGTGATCGTGAATGGAGAGACAAAATTTGTAGTATACCATACTTCTGCATTGGAAGATTTACATTGACAGATGGGAATATGAGTCCATGGTGCAAGCTACCCTTCTCCTTCATCACGTAATACTTCCAAGCCAAAGTTAATTAGTTCAAGGAGGCCAAGAGACTAAGGTTTGACCTTAGTGAGGTAAATATAGACCACCATGAGCTACGTCAGAAAGTTCACCTACCCAAAGAAGCATACATATGTGGAGAGATATGTCTCCCACGAGATATAGATGATGAATCCTTTAATGTTGTCGTATTTGTAGGAAGTACCGAAACAAGGGTGTATCGCACATAAGGATAAAATTTGAAAAAGGTGCTTACTTGGAGAATTATGTCTCCATCCCTGAAGACCCTACTAGAAGGAAGAAGGCCACACCTAGGAAAGAGAGAAAGAGAAGAGGTGTAGAAGGCACCAAGTGTTCAAACCACACAAATAGTGAGCACACTGGAAGCAAGCACTAAGCCTAGTACTTACGTGTGAAGAAAGAAATATCATATCGAGGAGAATACCCCATAAGAAGAGGCACCGGAGCATGAAGAGCCCCTCACCTAGGAGGAATCGCCAAGGAAGACATCACCTGTCAAAGAGAAGGAAAAGGAAGAATCTCTTATACTAGAATCCCTAGTAAGGAAGAAGTACAAAGTGATGGATGAGGAAGATTCAAAATAAAAAAAGTCTAGATGCCTACATTGGTGACAAGGATGATGATGATGAGCTAGAAGGAGGTGAAGACCATCTTGTCTATGAGATACATGATTAGGAAGAAGGAGATGAGGAGAAGGATGACAAAGAAGAAGATGAGGCCCAAGGAAAGGGGGTAGGTGGGGAAGTAAATACAAAGGATCAAAGGACCCCAAGCCTCAGAAAGGAACATATAGATGACACCAGAGGGATAAGTGGTGAAAAATCATTAAGGACCTAGTGGAACAAGAGGTAGAATGTTGTGAACAAGGTGATGAAGGAAGTTGAGGAGGAAAGCGTAGGAAAAGAATATGGCAGCATGGGAGGAGATCCCAATTTGGCTATAAGCTTTCCAAGGCAAGCACACACAGGGAGGAAGAGCATAGAAGCATAACAAGGCCAAGGAATGAGTTACATTGATTACCTAAACAAGGTGTTGTGCACACACTTCCATAGTACCATGCCAACGGAATAACAACTCTAAGTCATGGCTTCATTTGATGAGGAAGGTGCATACCCTCAGATAAGGAAAATGTTATCATGGGAATTTGAGTCCCACATTGATGAGCTTGAATTTGAAATAAGCCAAGGATTATTAATGGTGGTGCCTAAAACAAAAGGAATAAACCCCTTGGTGAATTCTTAACAATTATCAGATGAGTAGATCCAACGCGCTTTCAAGAAAGTTTGATTGAGGTTAAATCCAGGATATTTGGAAAAAATGATAGGTGAAGTTCCTAGAGGTAGAGATGGAGAAAAATGAGGAAGAGCTCCTTGATAAAAGCAAGGAACTTAAAGCATGAGGAGGAACTAATTAACACTCAATTAAGGCATGAGTTAAAATAAGAGAAGTCAAGAGTGTGCAAGACATACAAGAAGATATATATGATCATGTATGTCATTTTCTTAAAGCATCAGACTTAACACTACTCATGCAAAAATATAGATCAGCCTTATAATTCCTAGAAGACTTGACCCACGTACTCACTATGGAGAGGATACCACTTACCTTAGAATCCATACAAGAGGTGTTGGCATTCCAAGAAAAATAAAATAAGATGAAGGTTTTGAAATTGTTTCTCGGTATAACAAGATCCTCTCACCGATGTAAAATCCATCATGCAAGTTTTGAGGCTTCCTATGATAACTATGTGAGACAGGGATAGAGTGGAAAGTATCTTGGTTCCTAGACATGAAGTAGAACTCAAGGAGTTCAAGAAAATAAAAAGGGGAATAGGGATGAGTTAGAAAAATCCTAGCTAAAGTGGAAAAGAAATCAGAGGCCATTGAGACCTTATAGGGATTTTTCAAGAACCGACTAAAGTAATTGTAACCCCAAATCACTTAGATGATGGATGCGCTCAAGGATTTGGGAAAAAAACTAGAGGAGATTATAGAGATAATGAGTGCTAAGGAGAGGAGCTAAGTTTTGAAGAAGTGAGTGCCCTGGTGGGTGACCTCTGTTAGAAACCTCAGAATGAGGTCGACACTTGGGGAAAATTAGAAGTAAAATTAGGGAAGGATTTCCCTCTCCTCCTCCGAAGTAAACAAGCTCCCATTCTTTCATTCTTTTTCCTCATTCTTTCATTCTTTTCCCCATTTCTTCATTCCTTTATTCTTGCATTTTAACCATTTTAAGGATCTGCCATTCTTTATTTCTTTATTGAAGAGTGTTTCGAGGATAGAGAATAGGTGTAGTGTGGGGTGATGTTGGGCCCCAAAATATCAACTAAGTACAAAAGGCATGTGGGCATAGGACCTAGTTGAAGAAGAGTGTGCGGGTTGAAGGTACATTGGGAAGAGTCCTAGCATTAGGTTGTGAAACATATCCGTGCGCATGCACAAGGTAAAAAATGTTTTATACTTAGGTGTATTCGGCATCCCAGGAAACACACAAGAAAAGCATGACCCTTGTGGATAAGGTACCAACCTAGTGACTATGGGATCAAAAAGGGAATATTCTAGGCATGTGATGGAAGGTTCCAAAAGACATAATTGCAAAGAGTGGAGAGATTGGATTTGAGAAGGCATGCTTCCATGGAGGACCACCTCAACACTTAGAAACCAATCTATAACTCCAGAAAGGCATGGTGGTGGTTGTTAAGGCTATATATACAAGTGCTCGATAGAAGATAGAGAGAGGGTGGGAAGCAAGAAGAGTATCGAATAGAGAGAAAAGAGAGGCGAAGCCTTGCAGAAATAGAATGGAGGATGTGTTGGGTTAGGGATTAGGAGAGCTCTGTAAGTAATGGCACATTTAGAGGGATGGGTCTGCATTCTTCTTTTTTGCAATATGGTGAGCATAATGTAGTTCTGATGCATGACTTGACTTTGCATTGTTATATAAGGGTCTGTCATGACCTCAAGGGATTATAATGTGGTTATTGAATCTGTTAATATGAATACAATGCTTTGTTATAAATCATCTATGTGTTCGAGAGTATACTACTTATGCATTTTCTTTTGTATGAACCATTTCCATATGCTGCTTATTATTTCCCTTCTGGGTGAAATGAGATAACAATGCATTCTAGGCTTTTAGAATGTGGCATGGTTATTTTCTACTCATTTCCATTTGAATATCTGTTATAATATGATGCATTCTCACAAGACTCATGAAGGACAAACTTGATGCCCATGTGTGCCTCGAGTGAGCACACAATTCCCATTGGGTGATAGGATGATGCGTATGGGATTTGCTATTGGTCGAAGGGTATAAAATATGACTACAACCTTATTAAGACATTGTTTTAGCGATCATTGTACTTTCCTTCATTGATGAAAATAATATTTCTCTTCATCATATCTACTTTTATTTTAATAAGGTTAGGTTGGTGAATAGTGAGAGTGAACATCCATAGCTCTAGAGATTAAATGCAGTCCCGTGGAAGTAACAATTAAACCTGTGAAACTCAAAATGGCTGTGATCACTTAGAAGGTCATAACTTGAGAAATTTTAAACATATTTTAACAAAATTGGTCTTTTTGGAATTGTGGCCCGAGCCCAACTCGTAGAAATCAAGAAATCTAGAAAGCCGATGAAGTTTTGAAAGTATTTTTAAACAAAAACAAGATTAGTTTTGTTTGGTTTTAAAAAGTGGTTGGAAAAACATTTAATGACCATTGGAAATCATTCTTTTACTACTACAAGTTATGGGACACCTTCGGATTGACATTTCAGGTCGAGTCACCAACCACCCACATTTATCATGAATTTAAATCGGTTGGAAAGGGAATTTCAGGAATTACATCCTCTCTCTCTCCTATCAAAACTCTATAAACTAGAGTGTTGGGCTCACTATTAAGGAGGATGATTTGAGTAGAACAAATCTGCCCTTTTGGTTTTTTAAAGCCAATGTACTGTAGGCCCTTGTAGTGGACTCCTTGCATGGTGATATATTCCTTTATTTTGAAATAGATTAAACTATGCATATCAATAAATAAATAGATGCATGTTTGTGGATGTATCTTCCCTTATTGTGTTTATTTACATTCTTCTTGCCTCTTGATCTCATTGCAAATATACGTGTCTATTTTATGCTCTTGCAGGGATTCATTGTTATTGTGTTTGCATGGAAAGGTGTTGTGAGTGCTATTATTAGACTATGGAGAATTGTTATCACCCTCTCTAATCTACATTTTTCTTCCATTTTCACACATTGGGGATTGTTCTCATACCCTTCTTTTGGTGCATCACCTCTGTAGTGTAGTTTTCCTTCATTGTATGTTATTTCTCTCTCCCTGGTCCCTTGGAAATTGTAGGATAGAGATAGTTAGTAGCTTCATTATCGTAGAGTTAGTTTGCACTAGGAGTAGGAAGAAGAGCCAAATTTCTCTTGATATCTATCTCGAGGTAGTAAGTCCCATAACTTGGAGATAGTACCCATGTTACTAAATCACACCTTTGTGATATTAAGCACACACACTTGTACAAATCGGAGGGTGTTGTGAGTTAGTGATAACAAATATTTTAAGACATATTTGATAAATTAAATGTGACATTATTATATTTATATATAAGTGAATGGATTTTGATATTTGATTAGTTGTTTCATGGTGGTGATGTGTTACCCTTTAAAAGGATTGAATTCTTTAAATGGTTGTGTTTGCATTTATTTAATCTGTGAAATACTTAGTCGGCCGTTGTTTAGATGACTCATGCCTCATTCAAGTGCATAAAGTAAAATGTTTAAATGGTGGTACGAGTCCTTGGTTATTATTGGTTGTGGGCCGATAGCTGTTGGTTGTGGAGCCTTATTATGCGACAAGGGTTGAGAGGGGGCTTCGCCCCTTTCTGCGGTGACCTAGGGCCATGCACCCCAGTGGAGGGCTCAAGGGCAACACCCCACCTGCCATATTTAAAATGTATTTATGCATTGTGAAATCTGGACTACTCTTTATTAGGTCACGAGATCTTATGGGTGGCTTTACATGTTTTCCGAAATGATATAAACTTGTATATCTTTAAAGGGTCATATGTATGAGGCTCACTATTGCATTTGATGAATTATAAAGAGTTTTGCTATATTAAATAAAAAGATTGGCTATTTCGGTGGATGTATCCCATTTTTGGTGAACCACATTAAATTTGTGTCTTTGTTTTATTACATATTATTTCTATTTTATGTTTCCCACATTATTCATTACATGTTTGTTTATACGTACAAATGGTATAATCCTAACAATTTGGTATCACAACGCGCGTTTGAGATTTATTATTTGGTAGTATACTCACGAGAGGGATTTCTATTTGAGTGGGAGAAGCATCGATGGTAGAGGAAAGTAAGTTTAGAGTTGAGAAGTTTGATGACTAGAAATTACAGCTATGGAAAATGCAGGTGGAAGATTACTTGTATCAAAAGGATCTATACCTATGATTGGGAGGTGTAGGAGTGAAAAACCCATTCATGTCTGATGATGAATGGAATGTTTTGGATAGTAAGGGTCTTGGTGCGATTCAATTGAGTCTGGAATCATCCGTAGCTTCAAATATCTCACAAGAAAAGAGTATGGTAGAGTTGATGAAAACACTAGAAAATTTATATGAAACACCTAGTGCATTCAATAAAGTTTATTTGATGAAAAGATTGTTTAATCTACAAATGCATGAAGGTGGATCGTATCTAACCATCTTAATGATTTCCACACCATTGTAAATCAGTTAGATTTAGTTAAAATCCAATTGATGAGGAGGTTAGAGCATTATTATTCCTATGTTCTTTACCGGAAAGTTGGGACAACTTAGTAATGAAAGTTAGTAATACATCATCTACTCTTAAATTTAAAGATGTAGTAAGTTTCATCTTAAATGAGGAAATGCATAGCAAAATTATAGGGAAAATTCTTCTTCGGAAATGCGTTGAGAGTAGAGGAGGAGCAAGGAGAAATCAAAGAGTAAAGCTCGTGGAGATCTAAATCGAATATTGAGATACAAATCTAGGAATAGAGGCATTATTTTTGGAATTTTGGAAAGAGAGGACATGCTAAAAAGGATTTTTGGCTCAAAGGAAAGAAATAAAACCCAGATTGAAGGTATTAAAGAGGAAAATACGACATGTAATATTGTTGGGATGCTCTTATACTTTCTCTTGATACTAGAGTAGAATCTTGGGTAATAGATTTAGGTGCATCTTTCCATGCAACCCTTGATAAGGGATATTTTAAAGAGCACATCTAGGGAAATTTTGGACAAGTTTATTTAGATGATGATGAGTCGTGTAACATTTTCGGGAAGGGCAATGTACACCTAAAATTGCAGAACGAAACTACATGGATATTAAGAGATGTGAGGCACATGCCTAGTGTTAGGAGAAATATCATCTCTGCAGGATAGTTAGGTGGTGAAGGTTTCACATTCACATTCACTTGATGCTTGGAATGTTTCCAAGGGTTCCAGTAGTGGCATGGGGTAAGAAAGTAGGCACTCTTTATTTATCTACTTGTATATCTAATTCTTCTACCATATTGTCTACTTGAGATAAGGATGCGGCATGTGGCATGAAGATTGGGACATATGAGTGAGAAGGGCATGAAAATTCTATAGGAAAAGGTAAGCTTTCATGTTTGAAGCAATTGGACTTAGAGTTTTGAGATCATTACATTTTGGGTTACGAAAAGAGTTAGATTTCTCAAGGTAGGGAATATCAAGAAAGAGCAAAAGTTGGAGCTATTTCATACGGATGTGTGGGGCCGGCCCATGTTGCATCTCTTGGTGGTTCTCGTACTATGTCACATTCATAGATGATGCCACTGAGGAAGGTATGGGTATATTACATTAAGTGTAAGTCTAATGTCTTTGATACATTTAAGAAATGGAAAGCACTTGCTGAGAATGAATGATTTTTAAATTGAAATGTTTGAGATCCGATAATGGTGGTGAGTATTGTAGTAATAAATTTGATGATTATTATTCTTTGAAGCGGGATTCATAGAGAAAAACAGTTCCCAGGACTCCAAAAAAAAATTGTGTTAGTGAGAGGATGAATAGAAAAATAATGGAGTGTGCACGGTCAATGAGATTGCATGGAGGTTGCCTCTTCAGTTTTGGGCAGAGGCCGTAGATACTGTTGTGTACTTAATAAACCATGGGCCTTCAAGTGCATTAGATGGAGGAATTCCTAAAGAATTTCTGGACTAGGAAAGAGGTAGACCTTTCATTTTTAAGAGTATTTGGTTCAAAGGCATTTGTGCATGTTAATAAAGAAAACAGGAAGAAATTGGATTCAAAATCCAAACATTGTACATTCATAGGCTATGGCTCCAATGGTGATTATGGATTTTGGTTTTGGGATCTAGATGAATCTAAGATAATTAGGAGTCATGATGTTGTTTGGTGTGAAAATAGAATGTACAGGGATCAAGTACAAGATGACAAAAATCCAAGGAAGATTTGGTTGAGCATATAGCTCCTAAAAATGAACTCTCGGATGGAAAATATCCACCTCAGTGTACCGAGGTTGATATTTTTATAAGTGAGAATGACAACTAGAGTCCGCATTGGTACCCGCATCGAAATTCAATAAAATGAGCAAGAAGAAAATAATGATCCCATAACATCCCTATATTTGGTAAGAAGCTCACAACATATTAGTAGACCTCTAGAAAGATTTTCCCTTGCTTTGTATTATTTGTTACTAGCGAAAGTGGTGAGCCAGAGAGATTTGATGAGGCAATGTAGGTAGAGTCCACTAAGGAGTGGGATCATTGAATGAAGGAGGAAATGGACTCCTGGAGAAGAAACAAACATGGGATTTAGTCAAATTGCCTGTTGGGAAGAGAGTACTACAAAAAAATGTGTTTACCATGTGAAAGAAGAATAAGGTGGATGGAAAAGGTACAAATCAAGGCTTGTAGTGAAGGGTATAAAAAAGAAGAAAGGTATTGATTTTGATGAAATTTTTTCCCTTGTTGTAAAGATGTCTTCCATTCATATTGTATTAAGTTTAGTTGTTGTTGAAGATTTACACTTAGAGTAACTTGATGTTAAGGCGACATTTCTCCATGGTGACTTGGAGGAGGAGATTTATATGCAGCAACCACTTGGATTTGAGGTGAAGGGTAAGAATAAATTGGTTTACGAGGTTGAAGAAGATCCTATACAAGCTCAAGAAAGCTCCCTAAAAATGGTATATAAAGTTTGATAGTTTCATGCATGAGCATGGTTTTACTAGATGTCAATCAGATCATTGTGTATACTTTAAACGGTTGGATAGTGGGAGCTACATTATTATTATTTTATATGTAGACGATATGCTTGTAGCAGGTCTAATATGCTAGAAATTTCAAAGCTTAAGGAAAAGCTTTGCACAAACAATTGAAATGAAGTATTTGGGTGCAACAAATAAAATCCTTGACATGCAAATCAAGAGGACAAAATAAATAAGAAATTGGTGTTGTCTCGGGAGGAGTATGTAGAAAAGGTGTTAGAAAGGTTTCAGATGTAGAATGCGAAACCAGTTAGTACACCTTTGGCTGGGCATTTTAGACTAAGTAAAGAGAAATGCCCAAAAACACAAGAGGAAAAAGATTATATGGCATGGGTTCCTTATTCTTCAACATCTTGGAGCCTTATGTATGCCATGGTTTGTATCGGGTGAGACATTTCCCAAGCAAATGGGAGTTTTAGTAGGTATATGGAAAATCCTGGGTAAAGCACACACTAGAAGACAGCCCGATGGATTCTCGGGTACGAGAGGGACCACTAGTAGGCACTTGTGATTTGGAGGGTCTGATTATACTATACAAGGATTTGTGGATTCGGATATGGCGGGATATTGGATAGCAAGAGGAGCACTACTATATACATGTTTGCAGTTGGTGGTGTGGAAGTGATTTGGATCGAAAGTTACATAAAGTAGTTGCCCTATCTACTACGAGAGGCAAAATATGTTGCAAGGTGGTAGAGGCAAGTAAGGAAATGTTATGGATGAGCGGAGTTCATGGAAGAGTTGCGTAAGAAGTAAGGGGATTGTAAGTTACATAATGAGAGTCAAAGTGTAATTCACTTGGCAAAGAACTCATCCTTCCATTCAAGAAAAAACACATTTAGCTAAGATATCACTTCATACGATAAGTGTTGGAGAATGGGCAACTTGAGTTAGTGAAGATTCATACTGAGATGATAATCCTATTGATATGTTTACTAAGCCAATGAAAAATGAGAAGTTAGATTTTCCTTCAACTTCTATGGGTCTTCAAGATTGATCTTGAAGTGGAAGAACGCAAGCTAAGAAGAAAAGTTGAAAGCAAGCACCGTAGTGGTGGAGTTACAGCAATTAGTCTCTAAGTGGGAGATTGTTGGTTGTGGGCCGATAGGCTGTTGGTTGTGGAGCCCAATTGCGACGAGGGTTACAAGCAGGGGGCTTCACCCCTTTGCAAGGACACAGGGCCACGTGCCTCGGTGGGGGCTCAAGGGCAGCACACCCACCTTCCATATTTAATATGTATTTATGCATTGTGAAATCTAGACCACTCTTTATTAGGTCACAGATCTAACGGGTGGCTTTCTATGTTTTCCCCAAAATGATATAAACCTGTATATCTTTAAAGGGTCATATGTATGAGGCTCACTATTGCAATTGATGCACTGTAAGAGAGTTTTTCTGGACTAAATAAAAGGATTGCCTATTTCTTGTGAACGTAGCCCATTTTGGGTGAACCACGTTAAATCTGTGTCTCTTTTTTATTGCATATTATTTCTATTTTACATTTCCTGCATTATTCATTGCATCCTTGTTTATTTGTACAATTTGGTATAATCCTAACATTTATAATATTTTCTTATTATAAAGTTTCACTTAAGTCATGAGTGAAGACTAATATACAATTATAAACCATTTATTTAAAATTATTGAAATGGTTTAAATGGTTATAACTCGATTCTATTTAAGATGGTGTTCTAAAAGGACTTGGGGATTCAATTACAAAGGATTAGAAATCAGGTATTGCAGCTATTTTGAAGGTTGTTTCATTCTCAATTATTTCTATTGAATGTTTTTCGAGGCAAGTGGCACTATTGGTGTTGTGAAAATTTATTTTGCAGTTTGAGTATGAAGTATGAATGAATAGTAGGTATATCCATATTTAATATAATTTCTTTGATTATCTTGTTTGATTATTCTACATTTTATCTAACTGATTGTAGATTTTTTCTATCATATCCAGATAAATCATTGATGATATCTTCATTTTGATCTCAAAATAAATGAAAATTGTAGCCATGTTGGCTTTGATTTTGAATCATGACCTTGTTAAGACATTGTTTTAGCAATCATTGTACTTTCCTTCATTAATGAAAAATCCATTTCTCTTCATCATGTCTACTTTTATTTTAATAAGGTTAGGTTGGTGAATAGTGAGAGTGAACATCCACAACTCCAGAGATTAAATGCACAGTCCCGTGGAAGTAACAATTAAACCTATGAAACTCAAAATGGATGTGATCACTCAGAAGGTCATAACTTGAGAAATTTTTAATGATTTTCACAAAATTTGTCTTGTTGGAATTGTGGCTCCAAGCCTGACTCACATAAATCAATAAATCTAGAAATTGATGATGTTTTAAAGGTGTTTTTTAAAACAAAAACAAGATTAGTTTTTTTGGTTGTTGAAAAGTGGTTAGAAAAACATTTAATGACCATGGGAAATCACTCTTTCACTGCTTGCTGTAACTTATGGGAGACCTGTAGATTGATTTTCAGGTCCAAAATCACCAACCAACATCATTTATCATGAATATAAATTGGTTGGAAAGGGAATTTCAGGGAATTAAATCTCTCTCTCTCTCTCATCCATAAATTCTAAAAAGTGGAATGTTGGGCTCACTATTAAGGAGGATGATTTGAGTATAAAATCTATACCCTTTTGGTTTTGAAGCCAATGTGTCTGCTGGCCCTTGTAGTGGTCTCCTTGCATGGTGATACATGCCTTTATTTTGCAATAGCTTGAACTCAGTGTATATCAATGAAGCAATAGATGCATGTTTGTGGATGTATCCTCCCTTGTTATGTTTGTTTGCATTCTTCTTGCCTCTTTAATCTCATTACAAATATATTATGTCTATTTTATGCTCTTGCATGGATTCATCTTACTTTGTTTGCATGGAAAGGTGTTGTGAGTGCTATTATTAGAATGTGGAGAACTATTATCACCCTCACTAATCTACATTTTTATTCCATTTTCACACATTGGGGATCGTTCTCATACCCTTATTTTGGTGCATCACCTATGTAGTGTAATTTTCCTTCATTTGCATGTTATTTCTCTCTCTCCCTAGTCCCTTTGAAATTGTGGGATAAAGATAGTTAGTAGCTTCATTTCCATAGAGTTAGTTTGCACTAGGAGTAGGAAGAAGAGCCAAATTTCATTGGATGTCTATCTCAAGTAGCAAGTCCTACAACTTGGAGATATTACACATGTTACTCAGTCACACCATGATCTCAAGCACACACTCTTGTGCAAATCGGATGGTGTTGTGACTTTGATAATGAGATATTTTGAGACATATTTGATAGATTAAATGTGACAATATTATATTTATATATAAGTAAATGTCTTTTTATATTTAATTGTTTGTTTCACGGTGGTGATGTGTTAGCCTTCAAAAGGATTTAATTCTTTAAATGGTTGTATTTGAATTTATATAATCTATGAAATACTTAGTGTGCCCCTGTTTAGATGACTCGTGTCTCATTCAATGCATAAATTAAAATGTTTAAAAGGTTACTTGAGTCCTTAGTTATAATATTTTGTTATTATAAAGTTTCACTTAAGTCATAAGTGAATACTAATATAAAATTATAAATCATTTATTTAAAATTATTTAAATGCTTTAATCGTTATATAACTGATTACATTTAAGATTGTGTTATAAAAGGACTTGGAGGATTCAATTACAAAGGATGAAAATCGAGTATTACAGCTATATTGAAGGTTATTTCATTCTGAATTATTTTTGTGTAATGTTTTCTTAAGGCAAGTTTCCTTACGGGTGTTGTGAAATTTTTTATGAGCTTTGAGTATGAAGTATGAATGCAATAGGTATATCCATATTTAATATAATTCCGTTGATTATCGATTTGATTATTCCACATTTTATCTAGCTAATTGTAGAGTTTTTCTATCATATCCTTTAGAGAAAACCTTGATGACATCTTTATTTCGATCTTCAAATAAATGAAAATTATAGCCATGTTGGCTTTGATTTTTGAATCATGACCTTGTTAAGATGTTGTTTTAGTGATCATTATACAGATATTGTTTTCCTTCATTCATGAAAAATCCATTTCTATTCATCAAGTCTTTTTTTATAAGGTTAGGTTGGTGAATAGTGAGAGTGAACATCCACAACTCTAGAGATTGAATGCATAGTCTCATGGAAGTAACAATTAAACCTGTGAAACTCAAAATGGCTGCGATCACTCAGAAGGTCATAACTTGAGCAATTTTCAATGGATTTCCATAAAATGCTCTCGTTGGAATTGTAACTCTGATCCTCACTCATAGAAATCAATAAATCTAGAAATTGATGAAGTTTTGAAAGTTTTTTAAACAAAAAAAGCTTAGTTTTGTTTGGTTTTTGAAAAGTGGTTGGAAAAACATTTAATGAGCATGGGAAATCATTCTTTCACTGCTGCAAGTTATGGGACACCTTGAGATTTATTTTTCAGGTCCAAAATCACCAACCACCCTCATTTATCATGAATTGCAATTGGTTGGAAAGGGAATTTCAGGAATTACATCCTCTCTCTCTCTCTCTCTCAAAATTCTATAAATTGGAGTGTTGGGCTCACTATTAAGGAGGATGATTTATGTAGAATAACTCCACCCTTTTGGTTTAGTGAAGCCAATGTGCTGCAGGCCCTTGTAGTGGACTCCTTGCATGGTGATACATGCCTTTATTTTGTAATAGCTTGAACTGTGCATATCAACAAAGCACTAGTTACAAGTTTGTTGATGTATCTTCCTTGTTGTGTTTGTTTGCATTCTTATTTCATATTCAATCTCCTTACAAATATAGTTGGTCTATTTTATGCTATCAATTCTAAATGTCCTTACCTTACATTGTTTAATTACCTTAGTGTTCTTGCTTATACGATCTGGTTAATATAGATATTGTATCATTCATTTCGATCTTTATTTTATTCTTGAGTGCAACCTATGTTACGAGGATTCATTATTATTGTGTTTTCATGGAAAGGTGTTGTGGGTGTTATTATTGGACTGGAGAACTATTATCACACTCTCTAATCTACATTTTTCTTCCATTTTCACACATTAGGGATCGTTCTCATACCCTTATTTTGGTGCATCACCTATGTAGTGTAGTTTTCCTTCATTTTCATGTTATTTCTCTCTCTCTCTCTCTACATGGTCCCTTGGAAATTATAGGATATAGATAGTTAGTAGTTTCATTTCCATAGAATTAGTTTGCACAGGAGTAGGAAGAAGAGCCAATTGTCTCTCGGAGGTCTATCTCAAGTAGCAAGTCCCAAAATTGGAGATAGTACCCATGTTACTTAGTCACACCGTGATCTCAAGAACACACACTTTATGGAAATCGGAGGTGTTGTGACTCAAGTGTTAATAGATATTTTGAGACATATTTGATAGATTAAATGTGATAATATTATATTTATATATAAGTAAATGGATTTTTATATTTAATTTATTATTCATAGTGGTGATGTGTTAGCCTTCAAAAGGATTGAATGCTTTAAATAGTTGTGTTTGTAATTATTTAATCTGTGAAATACTTAGTGGGCCCTTGTTTAGATGACTCATGCCTCATTCAAGTGTATAAAGTAAAATGTTTAAAAGGTGGCCCGAGTCCTTGGTTATAATATTTTCTTATTATAAAGTTTCACTTAAGTCATAAGTGAAGACTAATATAAAATTATAAATCATTTATTTAAAATTATTTAAATGGTTTAATTGGTTATAACTGATTCTGTTTAAGATGGTGTTATAAAAGGACTTGGCGGATTTAATTACAAAGGATGAGAAATCATGTATTGCATCTATTTTGAAGGTTATTTCATTTGAATTATATCTTTGTAATGTTTTTCTAAGGAAAGTGGCCTTAAAGTTTATGAAAAATTTGTTTTGAGGTTTGAGTATGAAGTATTAATGCGGTAGGTATATCCATATTTAATATAATTTCTTTGATTATCGTATTTAATTATTCTACATTTTATCTAACATATTGAAGATTTTTTCTATCATATTTGAGAAATCCTTGATGATATCTTCATTTTGATTTTGAAATAAATGCAAATTTTAGCCATATTGGCTTTGATTTTTGAATCATGACCTTGTTAAGACGTTGTTTTAGCGATCATTATACTTTCCTTGTTAATGTAAAATCCATTTCTCTTCATCATGTCTACTTTTATTTTTAATAAGGTTAGGTTGGTGAATAGTGAGAGTGAACATCCACAGCTCCAAAGATTAGATACATGCATCCGTGGAAGTAAATATTAAAGTCATTGAAACTCAAAATGGATGTAATCACTAAAAGGGTCATAACTTGAGAAATTTTCAACAAAATTTCACAAAATTAGTCTCTTTGGAATTGTGGATCATTTATCATGGGAAATCATTCTTTCATCTGCAAGTTATGGGACACATTGAGATTGATTTTATAAGTCCAAAATCACCAACCACCCAAATTTATCATGAATTTAAATCAGTTGGAAAGGGAATTTAAGGAATTGCATCCTCTCTCCCTCTCCTCTAAAAGTTCTATAAATTGGAGTGTTGTGCTCACTTTGTTAAGAGGATGAACTATGTAGAAAAACTCTACCCTTTTGATTTTGTGAAGCCAATGTGCTGCAAGCCTTGTAGTGGACTCCTTGCATGGTGATACAGGCCTTTATTTTGCAATAGCTTGAAGTGTGCATATCATTGAAGAAATAGATGCAATTTTGTTGATGTATCTTCCCTTGCTATCTTTGTTTGCATTCTTATTTCTTGTTCAATCTCATTGCAAATATATTGTGTCTATTTTATGCTCTTGCAAGGATTCATTGTTATTGTGTTTACATGGAAAGGTGTTGTGAGTGTTGTTATTAGATTATGGAGAACTGTTATCACCCTCTCTAATATGTGTTTTTCTTCCATTTTCACACATTGGGGATCATTCTCATACCCTTCTTTTGGTGCATCACCTATGTAGTGTAGTTTTCCTTCATTTGCATGTTATTTCTCTCTCTCCTGATCCCTTGGAAATTATAGGATAGAGATAGTTAGTAGCTTCATTTCCATAGAGTTAGTTTGCACTAGGAGTAGGGAGAAGAACCAACTTTCTCTAGAGGTCTATCTCAAGAATAGCAAGTCCCCAACTTGGAGATAGTACCCATGTTACTTAGTAATAACGTGATCTCAAGCACACACACTTGGGAAAATTAGAGGGTCTTGTGACTTGGTGATAATGAGATAGTTTGAGACATATTTGATAAATTAAATGTGATAGTATTATATTTATATATAATTGAATGGATTTTGATATTTAATTTGTTGTTTCACGGTGGTGATGTATTAGCCTTCAAAAGTATTGAATACTTTAAATGGCTATGTTTGCATTTATTTAATTTATGAAATACTTAGTGGGCCCCCTTTTTAGATGACTCATGCCTCATTCAAGAGCATAAAGTAAAATGTTTAAAAGGTGACATGAGTCCTTGGTTATAATATTTCCTTATTATAAATTTTCACTTAAGTCATAAGTGAAGACTAATATAAAATTATAAATCATTTATTTAAAATTATTTAAATGGTTTAATCGCTTATAACTGATTTTGTTTAAGATGGTGTTATAAAAGGACTTAGGGATTCAATTACAAAGGATGAGAAATCAGATATTGCAACTATTTTGAAGGTTATTTCATTCTCAATTATTTTTGTGTAATGTTTTTATGAGGCAAGTGGCCTTACGGTGTGTTGTGAAAATTTGTTTTGAGTTTTGAGTATGTAGTATGGATGCAACAAGTATATCCATGTTTAATATAATTTCTTTGATTATCTAATTTAATTATTCTATATTTTATCTAACTGATTGTAGATTTTTGTTTGTCATATCTAGAGAAATCCTTGATAATATCTTCACTTTGATCTCAAAATAAATAAAAATTATCACCATGTTGGCTTTGATTTTTGAATCATGACCTTGTTAAGATGTTGTTTTAGCAAGAATTGCACTTTCCTTCATTAATGAAAAATATAGTTCTCTTCATCATGTCTACTTTTATTTTTAATAAATTTAGGTTAGTCAATAGTGAGAGTGGACATCCAAAGCTCTAGAGATTAAATGAATAGTCTCGTGGAAGTAATAATTAAACTGTGAATCTCAAACCTGGATGATCACTCGAGAAGGTTGTAACTTGAGCAATTTTCAATGGATTTTCACAAATTTTATCTCGTTGGAATTTTGGCTTGAGCCCGACTCATAAAAATCAAGAAATATAGAAATTGATGAAGTTTTGAAGGTGTTTTTAAAACAAAAACAAGATTAGTTTTATTTGGTTGTTGAAAAGTGGTTGGAAAAACATTTAATGAGCATGGATATCATTCTTTCCTTGCTGCAAGTTATGGGACACCTTATTGATGCACACCTATTTACTAGATAACACCCTAGACACCTTTCGACACATCACTCAGCCCAAATTGAGTATTCACCCAAAGACACAAAGGTACTAGGTCCCTCTTTAGGGTTTTTGTAGCAGATTGGTTAGCATGATGAAGGAATAAACATATAGATCCATCACTAATCCATCATTCTACAATGCATGCCATATTTAGATCTATGAAAGAAAAGCTTTAAAAATAATCATGATTTGATTAAGAACATGCACTACTCAATTACACATAGGAATGACACTTAGATTTAGCCAATAACTTCCATATATTAATAAATACAAAATCTCCTTATAATAATGGCATTGTATCTTGATGCACATATGGATATGATACTGATAATCTAGTCATATGCACATATCTCTTTATGTTTACCTCTTACACTCTACATATACCTATATATCTCTCCTCTCTCTTGCTCGAGATAATTCACTACATACATATAGGTGGGGACTTTCCTTCACCACTTATTTATTCTAAAAATAGGCCGCATGCTATTAATACCCACACACCGTTTATAAGCATAACCACACATGTAAGTGTCACTATCTATAGACCTCTTACGATTAACTCAAGTGACAATCCTATTCTTAGCTTTTCTCCATGCAAAATGCTTTGATCTAATCCTATAAAGATAGACAATGTGTGGCACACATGTCTCTACCTCGTTGGTGTGTTCCACATGCCATCTTCTAAAAATAGGTCTTCATGCTCAAAATTGGCTAATTCTGGATGTTGAAATTCCCTCCATGTGTGCATTCTTCCTATCATTCGCTCCTTAAACCTAGCATGTTTTCTTGTGTGTACTTCTTATGTGAAATCTATCAATTGTTTCTTTGATCAACATTACCCCACACTAATCTCATTTTCACCTCAATAATGGGTATCTCTAAAACTGAAGTAAAGAATAGAAGAATGAAAAGAATAAGAAAGAAAGAATGTAGATGAATAAATACATTTTATGAGGTAGCCTCCTCTGTATCATTTTGAAGGATCAACTCTAGATAATCCTCCTTTATTCGGCCTCCAGGCCTGCCATTTAGTGAGCACTTATTCTACTTTTTCTAGAATTTCCATAGCAATAAAATCCTATTCATCCCTCACAATTTCCCCTTTTTCATTTTGCAGAACCAACACAATGTTGGACATTGAGGTCATTCTTCCTTATAGAAGATCCATCTTTTGTGCAATGAGCTTCCCAAGCTCTTCTAGTTGAGTCTTGTGTGGCTCTTTTTGGCTACTGTTAGGGCCTCATGCTTCTACTTAACCATTGACAATCTTTTTACGCACGGACCAATGTTTCATCCTTCATTACTCTCTAGACCTCATTGTTTTCTTCCAGGGTCTTTATGTTGATAAGTGCCTCTGGAGTTGTGTGAGATGTTCAAAGCCTAGTCTAATTTCTTCAATACTTCTTATAGTGCTTACACAACCCTTCATAGGATGTAATCTTTTCATCACTGAAGCTTTCTCTCATTCTTCCTCTTATTCTAAATTCCTTGGCACTAACATGTGTAAAGGTTCATCTTCAAGTACCAGGTCCACCAACTTTCCTACATAATGTATCACTGAGGGAAACGTTTGTGGTACCTTGGTCTCCAAGTGTGGCCTAGCTCTTATGACATTATCTCCAATCTCCTCTGTGATGCTAATAAATAATTCGTTCTTCTTCTATGCTAAGTCCCTCTCTTATGTTATGCACACTATCTCTACATCCTTTATCTTTAGCTCCTCACACAATGCTCTTATCATTGCATATTTGTCCATGTTTCTTCTCATAACTTTAGTAGAAACCTTCACCAATGTGTTGTTGACCTGCTCATCTAACATGACAGTAGGACTTTGTCATATGTCTAGCTTGGGGTGCCTTCTTCAGCCTCATCTCGATAAGCATGACTCTTCTCATACATCAAATTCAGTCTCATCTATGTGGTTTGCATTGACCATGATAGTTTTTTCTAGTGCGAATAGTCACCATATCCCCATCCAAGTAATTCCCACCAAATAAATTCTTTTTTTTATAGTTATTGGAAAGTGCATGGATGATATTACCTACATCCTCTGCATACCCCATGGCTAGTGGAATGTGCTCTCCACTCGTTCTTCTAGATCGTTGCTACTTAGGGACTTTAGCTTCCAAATTTGGGACTTGTGTCTCCATGTCTTGAATAGTATATGCAGTTGTCTCCTTTGGTCCTTCTTCTTTCTCTCCTCTTTCCTTTGATTCCTCACCCTTTTGTTCTTCTATGTTTTTGGAAGTGTAGGAGAATTAGGCGCGCTTTCCTCTGACTCTTCCATATCCTCATTTAACTT
Organism: Taxus wallichiana var. yunnanensis; assembly: GCA_018340775.1. Taxonomy (NCBI): domain Eukaryota; kingdom Viridiplantae; phylum Streptophyta; class Pinopsida; order Cupressales; family Taxaceae; genus Taxus; species Taxus wallichiana. The sequence continues at coordinate 1,030,471,565 of CM031234.1, read as the reverse complement.
TAGTTTCCTCCTTCTTTGCATGGTTTCCTCCATTTGTGGAGAGATTTTGGGTGATTTGTGCACTATGTTTGGAGTAGAACCTTAGGTCCATGTTCTCCGAACACCCTCTTAAATTTTTACTCCCCTTGTATTGCATTCAAGTCCTCATCATCCCCCTCTTGTGGCTAAGGTGGTGTAGTGGCATGCTCAACTTCACCCTTATTCATAGGATGTCTTCTACCTCTATGCTCCAAACCACCACTATCTTCACACTCATCCTCCTCATCCTCCACTTCAATTGGCTCTATGGGCTTAGGTTTGGGATGTTCTCCATTGTATGATTTCCCTTTGGTGGTGTTGGAAGTGCAAACTCACCTTCCACATACTTGTTATTCTCCATTTTTGGCTTTAGTTGGAGATACACCAACGCTGCTCCAATATCTCCCACCACCAAAATTATTGGTTTAATGCTTAAAACATCAGAAATGAGTCTTTCAACATATGCACCCCACCTTAGATACACATATTTCTTCCTTAGTGTGTGGTAGTCATAATCTACCTTATCCATATTGAATGTCAGTCATTACGTATCTGTAAACCTATGTACTAATGCTTAGAAGTACCTTGCTATGAATGCATATGGAAACTTACACCAAGGACTCCATGCTCCATCTTTCATGGAAAACCATGCTATATAGAAATGTTGGTATATAGAAAACTAAACTACCTTTCCAACCACCAAAGGCAAGTCCTTGGGGATGCGCCATTCTTCCTCAAAAGCCACACGAAGCCTATCATACCACTTCTCAACCCATTGCTTAACCTGCTCTGTCATGGATCCCTCACATAAGTACTTCTTGAAGTGTTCTGCAGGTGATTTGTGTTCCATTGGATACTCCCATACCTTCTCCTTTGGTCCATCAGGTACTCCAATCTCCATGAACACTAGTGATAACGAACAACTCCAAAGCTGATCTTTCCTCCTGCGCGTGCTTCTTCAATGATTGTCTCTATAATATACCATGAAATTTTGTAGACTACTCCTTCAAACATATTTTTGGCAATGTGCAACCACATGGTGTTCACTTGTGACCACCTTTCCTAGTCATTGAGCTTTGTAATGAGATGTGTGGCCACTTGTATAACTGGATACTTCTTTAGTTTTTTCGATGTCCATACCACGCAAACCATTTATATATCCCAACTCCTTTTGGTCTCTAATATTGTGGTTTTATCTGTCAGATCATCTCATAAATCATCTCCTATGCCTTTCAACCCCATTACCATGGAGATGAGCATGGCTGAAATTTTGACTCTACATCCTGCAAAGTAGAAAAATCCTCATGCACTCTGCTCATGAGCCACTGGTACAAGGGCTCATACTTCCCAAAATAAGGGAGCTCATAAAGTTGGTAAACTCCTATCCTCTGCAAGAGCTTCTCACCAACATCATCATACACCGACATATCTTTCATCATGCATTTATTTGTCTTCATGTTTAACAATGTGTCAAGATCCTTCTTGTTCTCTATGGTATGGTGATTATACTCACTCACTTTTTTTTCCTTATGTGAGAATCCCACTCCTAGCCGACGATAACCCCCTCTGGATATTGCATCTCAAAAAAATTGCTTTCTAGAGCCATTTCTTCTTCTTCTTCTACCACCTTCTTCTTTCCCTTCACTCCTGCTACAACTACTTTCTTGGGTGCCATTTCTACCTTGCAATCCTTTATAGATCCTTGCCACTCAAATTCTACAAGGTGTGAAGAAAACCCTAGTTTGATTCAGTGTTCCCTAGGTGAAATTACATTCCCTATCTCATCTTTTTCACCTTGCTTCACTCAAACCCTTCACCATTGGGGACACAAGATTCTTCTACACACAAATATCTTCCTCACGACTAGTTACACACATTTCTTACCTTAAAATGATCACTCGGATCTTTCACACTTAGATTCTTTCAAATACTCTTAATCACAACGGTAAAAATGAATTCACATCCCATCCTTATATAATTTTTCAAATTTTGATGCATTTATTGCTCCTTCACCTACCAAATATCCTCTCATTCATTGACTAAATTTGTTCATTCCATGTGGTACATCTTCACGCCCTAGCTATAACCTTCTAGCGTGCCTTCCTACCCTCTGGTCACAAAATTTTCTTCAGCACAAGCCCTTGCACCCAAGTACCTCATCATTGTACCTTCTCTTGGTAGTTATCATGGCCTCTACTTACCTCACGTTATACTTTCCTTTCATTTATCTCCATCCTTGGTCACTTTTGAGAAGAAATATTATTTTGACTTAAAGCACACCCGTAGCAGCTTATTCCTTTCACCTTTCAATTCCCACAGTCTTTTACTTGGATAACTACAACCACCCCACACTAAAAGTATGTGCAATCCTCTATGCATAAACATTCTTCACATAGTAATTAGCTTCATGCTAGTAATTGTGCTTATTACACAAGAACAACAACAAAATTGACAAAGCATAACGAAAATGAAGGAAATACATTAAGGAAAGACAGAATTGAAAACCTAAATGGAAATAATACCTTATTACAAACACCAAGAAGACTTATTTATAGTAGGGCTTTAGCCTACTCCCATTAAAGTAACCGGGTAGTCGTGTTCCATCAAGTGCTTCTAATTAGAAAGAACCTAATTCAAGTATGTAAGTGATGACATATGGCCCCAACCAATGTACTTTGAGCTTTCTTGGATGGTGCAAGAACTTAGAGTCATAAAGAAGTACCATTTGTCCAACTGCCAACTTCTTATCCTTTATATTTTTGTCATGCCATGCTTTCTACCTAGCCTTTTCCTGCTTCTGACTCCATCATGCTATGGCTCATCACTCATCCAGTTGAATCATCTTCTCAATACACTCTTCTAAATCATTCTCATCAGCTAGACCTCCAGCGCATGTAATGCGTAAAGAAGGTAACATAAATTCTATAGGGAGAATAGCTTCTATGCCAAACACCAACTAAAATGGTGTAGCTTTGTTCAATCTATTATAAGTTGTTCTATATGCCCAAAGAACATCTGACACTTTATCATGCCAATCCTTTCTTCTAACATCACAAATTTTTGTCAATTTTTGGCTCAAAATCTTGTTGAAAGCCTCATCTGTTTCATTTACCGAGGGTGGTAAGGTTTAGTCTAATGGTGGGCAACCATAAAACCATCTAATAGGATCCTTATGGATTAATTTAAAAAGTGTGTAGCCCTATCACTTGTCAAATTAAAGGACATCCATATCTTTAAGAACATTCTCCCATAGAAACCTTACTTGTTGTATAATCCTTCGTAGGTGTTGCTTTTTCCCACGCATGAGATAATCTATGCAAGTAATGATATAACATGATCTAGTCCTATGCGTGGGCTGGAAAAATAGGTCCGACAAAATCAATGGCCCATTTATCAAAAAGTTTTGCACTAGTAATTGGTCTCAAAGGCATTTCATCTCTTTTTCTTGGTTTTCCTAGGCATTGACAATGGTCACATGCCTTACAATATTTATAGTCTTTATACAATGTCTCCCACCATAATCTAGCAAGTAGTATCTTCGGGTAGTCGCATCACCTACATAATGGCCTCTTACAATACCACCATGGGCTTCTTCCATAATATCCTTGTGCTCATGCTCTAATACACAACGGTGTAATACTTCATCTCTACCTAACTTGTAGAGGTCACCACTGATTAACATAAAAGGTGTCACATGTATAGCAAGTTGTTTCTTTTCTAATGCCTTCATTCCTTCTAGTGCCAATCAAGTCGTAGAAATATATCAATGAATTCTAACTCGATGGCATGCATCAGAACCTATATAACTATGCATCTAGCATGGTTTCTTCAATTTTCTATGCTTCCTATCCTGAGTTAATTCTAGAAAAGTGGTCCAGTCCGAGTTACTTTTCCCTAGCTTCACCAAAACTATGAAATCAAACTCTTGAAATAGGAGTACCCATTTGCATATGTTCCCTTGTAAGATAGTTTTTTTCACTAAATAATTTAACACCATGTGATCGTATAAACACAAAATGGGGTTGTTAAGAAGTTGATCTATAAACTCTTCAACTTTGGAATTATCCATAGAAACACAAATAAATGTTGTTCTAATTTCTATTAGAAAATATGAGAGATAGCTAGTGAATGAATTATGCTTATGCTTAGAATCCACAATTGTAGGAAAGGAAAGAATTTAAGCTCATAAACACCAAAAAATTTTATCTTGGAAACCTCCAAGAGGAGGAAAAACCATTCGAGAAGGGTAATTGCTCTTTCTTCCCACTTTTATTGGCCAATTCAAAATAAACAAGTACAGTAAGTCACAATAAATATGAAAGAGAAGTAGATAATATCTCACACTTCCTCCCAAATACTTGTTTTCTCGTCTCATCACTCTTTCTTCTACAAAACACAATTCCAGCACTAAGAACTTCTTGCTCACTTGATTTCATGCTTTGATGATATATTCTCTTCTATAGACATGTATTTATAGCCTTTCCCATGTCCTCCCATGCACTGGAGAATGGGAAAGGTCATGGAGGAGAAGAGATATGAACAACCATCCAAATTTTAGGTTGTTCATTTCATATTTTCATTTTCTATCTAAAAGAGCCAAGACCACCGCTCAATGTAGACCGGCGGTCCTAGGACTTCCGCCCTATTTGGGTGATAGTTCTATAACCATCACTCTGCATAGAGTGGTGGTCTTGTTACTAAAAATATAGAATCTTTGTGTATCATTTTTCCTTCTTTGTGCTAACTATTTTGATGAAGTAGATTCATTTTGGATCCCTATGGATCACACCTCCCCTTCTTATGAGGTTTTGGTCCCAAAAATCTTAGTGGGGGAGTAGATGAGGAAATAATTCCCTCACTTGTTCCTTTGAGTACCACCTGGGCCTTCCTTGGTGTCTTCCCTTTCAGTCCAATCTGCTAAGACTCCTGTGGGCCTCTCCTAGTCTCTCTGACCTTCTGTTGCAGCACTACATCCTCCTCTAATTCACCTCATGAGTCCAAGATGAAATCCTCAATGGAAGGTAGCAATTGTAGTCCTTCATCTTCATCTAGCATGGATGGCTCATATAGGTGCAAGTTCTCATAGTTTACTATAGAGTACATCCTCATAAATGGTGGCAAGTCAAGTCGAAAAGCATTTTCTCCAACCTACTCTAATATGGTGAAGGGCCCATATCGTAGTGGTTTGATTTTCCATGCTTGACCTTATAGTCTCCCCTTACTCAATTAAATCCAAAATCTATCTCCAACATGTAACTTATGTTCTCTCCTATGCTGATCATGCCTAGCTTTGTACTTGGCTTGAGATTTCTCTAGCTATTCTTTGAATTTGAGATGGATTTTTGGATCCTCTCAATGAATTTGTTTGCTCTAGTCATCTATTTGTCTCACATGTCTCCTCATCCTACTTTCCAAATGCTATATCTAGCAGATTTTTAGGTAGATATCCCAAGCATGCTTCAAACGGTGACTTCATAGTGGATGTGTGTATTTCCTAGTTATAGGAATGTTGAATGTAGGCTAAGGAATCATCCTAAGTCCTTGGATATTTGCTATTATACCCTCTGATCAGTTGTACCAAAGTCCTATTTACCACCTCTATCTGTCCATCTGTTTGTGAATGGAAATCTATGCTCCTATATAACTTGGTATCCATCTTGTCCCATAAAGTAGTCCAAAACTTCCCCAAGAATCTGGAATCCCTGTAGAAACAATAGACTTTGGAAAACTAAAATGCACCCATACATTAGCAAAGAAAAGATTTGCTACCTCATGTGCTTTTACTATCTTTTTACATGCCATAAGAACACAGATCTTACTAAATCTATCAACAACAACATATAGATAGTCATGGATAGGTTTAGACATAGGTAATCCTCCTACAAAATCCATAGAAATGTCCTCCCATGGACAAGTAGGTACTAAAAAGGCATATACAAACCCTCCTTCCTAGTCTTAGGCTTGCTAGTAGAACAAAGTTTACATCCCCGTATAAATTTTGATACTTCTTCTTGCATATTGGGCCAATACACGTACCTTTGTAAGTGGGCTAGGGTCTTACCAACACTGAAATGTCCTGCTACTTTCGAGGTATGTGCTTCCCTCATCAATAGAATTCTCTCTTCTTTTGGCACACAAAGCTTCCCCCATTAGTAGAGCAGCCCATCCTTGAGATAACAACCTTCAATCCTTATCCTTTCAGCCCCTTGGGATTGCAACTATTGAAATGTCACCCCAAAGTCTTTATCCTAGGCATATGCCTCTCCGTAAGCTTCCTTTGTGAAGGGCTTGATCTAAGAGATAGTTGCCAAATAGGAAAACTTATCCTATGTGGGTGGCCTAGAACACATGTATGCCACCAAGTTTGTACTACCCTTCTTGTATTTGATCACCAGATGGAACTTCTAAAGGAACCCCATCCATTTGTAGTTCCTTATGTGCTACAATTTAGACTATGTTTGCAAATACTGGAGAGGTTTGTGGTCAATGTGCATAATTGTTTCTTTACCCAAAAAATAATGCTTCCATTTTTTAATTTCCTAAACTAGTGCATACATTTCCTTATCATATACTAAATATCCTTTAATCTGAAGTGAAAGTTTCGAATGATAACATACCTATTTACCTCCTTGAAACAATCTTTGTGCCCATGGCATAATCACTAGCATCTGTCTCTACTTCAAAAGGCTACTGAAAATTAGGAAGAGAAAGTATTTGAGCATGACTAATCTTTTATTTTAATAACTCAAAGGATTTTTCTTGTTCCTTACCCCAGTAAAAACCCTTACTCTTTGTGGCCACTATGTGTAGAGGTGCTATAATCGTGGAGAAACCCGGAATGAACTTCCACATGTACCGTACTACTCCCACAAAAATCCTAGTCTCTGTGGCTCCTGTTGGTGTTGGCCATTAGTGATGGCTTCCACCTTCTTTGGATCCACTCATAGCTCTCCTCCTCCAACCATGTGCCCAAGATAGGAAAGTGAATGTTTGGAAAATTCACATTTCTTCATATTACAAAGCAGTTGTTTCTCTCTAAGAACTTGCAAGAGTTATTGTAAATGAGTTAGATATTCTTCCCATGTGGCACTAAAGATCAAAATATCATCTAGATATACAATGACACATGAATCTACAAAATCCGCAATACATCATTCATCAATATCATAAATTTAGTGGGTTCATCGCATAACCCAAAAGGAAGTACTAACCATTCATAAAACCCTATTATGTTTTAAAGGCATTCATCCATATATCCTCCTCCTTCATTCTGACTTGGTGATAACCAGACTTGAGATCCAACTTCATGAAGAATTTGGCATGCTAAAGTTGGTCCAAGATATCATCTATGTGGGGAAGTGGATATTTGTTCTTTATCGTGATCTTGTTCAAATTTTCGTATTCAATGAACATTCTCCAAGAACCATCCTTCTTTGGCACCATCACAATAGGAAAACCACATGGTGAGGTGCTTGAACGTATCACCCCTTGGTCTAGTAGTTCCTAGAGTTGTTTCTTTACTTCAATACTCTCAAGCAAGGATTTCCTATATAACTTGATGTTTGGTAGAGGGGACTTTGGAAATAGCTGAATCTCATGCTCTACTTCCCATTTTGGTGGTAACCCACTGGGAGCCTAAAATACTTCTTGAAAATATTGAATAATACTATCCAAATCATGCTTTCCTTGGTTAGAAATATCTGAAAATTCTACCCCATCTTGTTTATCCTTTAACAAAAGTAAACAAAACTGATTATGATTTTCCTGAATAAGTCATTTTTCTTGGTTAGCACTCACCATAGTAACTCGTGTCTTACGCTGGTGTGCCTAGATGTTGTAGTTGATCCCATCCTTGACCCATTTGTATCAGTTTTCCCTTCTCATAAATATAGCATCCCTGATATATAAGTAAGGACTCCCAAATACAACATCAAAAGCATCAAGTGGAATAATGTCATCTTCCAAAACATCAATATACTGAGAATTTATCCCAAACTTGACCTTACATATTCTTGTTACCTAAATTTCAACACCCTTCTTCACCCAACCCAAAGGATAAGGGTGTGGATGCTCGTAAGTCTCAAGACCAAGCTTCTTTACAATTGCTTCAGAAATCAAGTTAGACTAAGAACCGGTATCCACCAAAGTATTTACCTTAGTTCTCTTGATCTAGAATAGTCTACTCATCTCCTCTTCCTAGCTGTCCATGTTGGTGGCCATGCATCCAAGCCTTTCATCTACATCAGATTCATCTTCGATTTCCACCTCCCCTTTTGTTTTTATAGCTGTCATGGACTTCTTCGAGTCTTTGGTTTGGTTCTTTGGATGCAACTCGGATGAAACTTCCAACATGTAGCATCAGTATGACCATTAATATCATAGTTCTTAAAAAAATTCTTGGGATCTTTACAAGTATTTAAAGTAGTGGTAGTTTGTTTACCTTTCCTTTCCACTTACCCTTGTTACTTGTTTTCCCATACTCTTTTTTTTGCTGATTTGTTGATTGCTTTTCCCTCGGCTCTACTTCTCCTTGCTTCTTTTCATCATCTATGTAGTATGCTTGTACACACGCCTCATTGAGATATTTGGGCTTGGTGGAGATGAATTTTCTTCGAAGGTGAGTGTGAAGTCCTCCCAAGTACTTGGTCAAAATATCCTCATCCTCAAAATCCATGTTTAGCAACATGGCACCGCCTCCAAAACTCCATAGTATAGTACGCACACTTTGACCACTACCTTGTCTAAAATACTGCAATTTAATCATTTGGTCATTCTTGTGGCTAATAGGATAGAAATTAGCTCTATGCAATTCTTTAAATTCTTGCCAAGATTTCACAATAGGATGCTTCTTCTTTTCACAAGTGGTTAGATGGGTTTCCCACCAAACCAGAGCATGTCCCTCCATTTTGAGACGTGCAAAGGTGATCCTCTATGCCTCAATGACATTATGGATGCTAAAGTAGACTTCTAACTATTTTAACCATTTATCAAGCAACTCCACATCTACTTGTCCTTCAAATATTTTAATATCAACTTTCATCTCAACTTTAAAAGGAGTATGATCGGATTTTACCTTTTCTCTTGTGTTTGAAGTCTCTTCTTCATGCTCTTCCCCATAAATTTCCTCATGGTGGCTCCTTCCTATGCCAAAATTTTCAGCTAAGCCCCAAACCACTGAGTCCATGGAGTCTTGTTTGATAAATTTGTCTTATAAATGAGCAAGATCTTATTTCCTTCTAAACATCTATCCATCATGGTCTCCAACATCTCGATTCTATGGACCAAGTTCTCTTCCTCCATTTGTCCCTAAATTCTTTGTTTCCACTTCTTTGTAGAAATTTTTAGATCACAAGGTAAAGCCTCTTTGCCTTTAGATCTCATCACTGTCATACAAATCCAAGAATGAATACCATAGTCCTGGATAATTGTTAGCTCTGATACCAAAATGATCTGTAAACTCTTCAACTTTGGAATTATCCACAAAAACACAAATAAATGCTAATTTTCTACTTTTTATTAGAAAATGATAGAGATAGCTAGTGAATTAATTATTCTTATGCTTAGAATCCACAATTGTAGGAAAGGAAATAATTTAAGCTCATAAACACCAAAAATTTTATCTTGGAAACCTCCAGAGGAGGAAAAACTAGTCAGAAGGGAAATTGCTCTTTCTTCCCACTTTTATTGGCCAATTAAAAATAAGAAAGTATAGAAGATTACAATAAGTATGAAAGAGAAGTAGATAATATCTCACACTTCCTCCCAAATACTTGCTTTCTTTGTCTCAACACTACTTTCTTCTACAAAACACAATTCCAACACTAAGAACTTCTTACTCACTTTCTTTCATACTTTGATGATCTATTCTCTTCTATAAACATGTATTTATAGCCTCTCCCATGTCCTCCCATGCACTGGAGGATGGGAAAGGTCATGGAGGAGAAGAGATATGAACAACCATCCAAATTCTGGGTTGTTCATTTCATATTTTCATTTTCTATCTGAAAGATCTAGGACCACCACCCAATGCAAACTGGTGGTCCCAGGATTGCTATCCCTGGTTGGGCGGTAGTTCTATAACCACCGCTCTACATAGAGTGGCAGTCCTGTTACTAAAAAGACAAACCCTTTGTGTATCATTTCTCCTTCTACATGCTGACTATTTTGATGAATTAGATTCATTTTGGATCATTATGGATCAAAACAACTATCAAAACCTATGTAATGCATAGATCATTGACAAAGCTTCACGCTCCGTAGTTTTATAATTATATTCAAGGGGCGTCGCCTTCCTACTAGCAACGTAGATAGGATGATCGATAATACCTTTCGAGATTGAGCTAATATTGCACCAATTTGCCATTCCAAAGGCATCCACATATACATGAAATGGTTTTTCCCATGAAGGAAGACACATGATAGGCGTGGTAGTAAGTTTCTCTTTCAATGTTTTAAACACACATGTAGTTTTGATTCTCCCTAATAGAATGTACCTTTTCCTTTTAGTAACTCCTCCAGAGGTGTGGAAATTTTTGCATATCCCTTGATGAACTTTCTATAATATCCTGTATAACCTAAAACTCTTCACACCTTTCTTTGATTGGTAGGTTCTTCTAGGCCTAGAATGATCACAACCATAGTTGGATCAACCAACAAACCTTCTTTGCAAATTATATGTCCTAACAATATTCCAAAAGGTGTAGCAAATATACACTTCGTGATGTTCAAAGAGATACTCAATTTTCTTTACCGTTCAAACATTAAGCGTAAATTTTCACAATGATCCTTCACAAGCCCATATAATATCCAATCATCTAGTAAACTTGTAAGAAGTTATGAATAAAATATATGAATGCTTGAACAACTATCCATTAGAATACAACAAGCGTGTTTTACATTCCAAAAGGCATCACAATATAGACAAAGCTTCCCCATTCAAAGTAGTAAAAGTTGTCTTTTCTTGATCCTCTCGAGCAATCCCAACTCGATGATACCCGAAAAACCCATCTCGTGAAGGAATATATTTCACACCTCGCTACTCCTTAGTATTTCCGTAGTGAATGATGTAGGGAATGGGTCTGTTACACATGCAACATTTAGCTCCCTGTAGTCCACACATATTCAAATTCTACCATCCTTCTTGATACTAATCACCATTGGACTAACCCATTTTGACTCATCAAGGGCTTGATAATTCCATATCTCAACATTTTATCAATTTCTTCTTTGACCTTTTCACAAATTAGGATTCATTCTGTAAGGTCTCTTTCACACTAGACATGCACCTTCTTAAGTTTTATCTTCATTTCCCCAAGTGATTCATGCATGCCATTTAAGTTCATGATACCCTTAAGGGAATAAGTCTTGATAATACCTAAGTAACTAAATGATATTTTCCACTTCGACTCTAAAAATAGTCTCTAATTATGACCTCCTTTGGCTCAACCTTCTAACCTATATTCACCTTCTTTATCTTCATGGGTTCATGATAGGTGTGCATATCCTTTTCTGCACTATCTAAGACCTTGCGCACCCCTTGTGAATGTTTAATATCCAAGTTCTCAACTTCCTCATCATTCATGATGTAAACCATATTTCCTTTCTCTTTCTCAAGGCAAGCACGTTCAAGTAGTATGGAGTCCATTTCTTCTTCCTTTTCAAAATGCACTCAGACTCTGTCTCACCAAATAATTTCTGAATATGCTCTTTTACCTTTGCACTATCTCCCATAGTTAAGTGCTTGACAAATTTTAATGCTTATTCTACTAGAGGTTTAGTCGAGAAGTAGTCAAAGGTCTAGAGAATTCCTGTAGTCAAATTCTACCAATTCCCAGTCTCTCGATGTAGTTTGGCATATACATACCAAGCGCATGTGCATCCTTGTAGAGTGGAATACAATTTATGCACCCAGAGTGAAGGTGGTAATGCTTCCTATCCTATTGTCCAGAGTCTCTCACACTGCTGAATGTGGTGCTGAATAGGTTGATCACCATTATAAGTGCAAATCTGCATAGGTGCATTGCTTCTTACAAACCTGGTAGATAGGGTGATTTTGATCTCCTTCCACTCCATAAGATTATCTCTATGAACTACCCACTAGCACATTGTTGTCCCATGTAAGGTACATACTAACATATCTCTTCTCTTAATTTGATCTGTCCACTATGTTTCCATGGCTTTCAAAAATATAGGAAGATCTTCTACTCTTGTATACCAAGGTACTATGCCACCTATCCATCAAACAAAACGAATTCCATTCTTATGTGCACAACTTTTATTTTACCTCACATCCTACGAGTTCATATGTACCATGAACCCAATTTCTACAAGAAATACTCATAGTATCACTAATAGAGTTAGAATATTATAGGATGCCTTCCTTTGATGGATCATTGACATCCGGGTCTTGAATAACATGTACATAGATTATGTTTAAGTCCTCCTCACTTAGAGACTCAACATATGGCATGTAGACTTACCATATGTCAAAGGTATCACAACCCTTTCCTCTTTCTTCTCAAAGTTGATATACCCCTTTTGAATCTCAAATCAGCATTATTTTCATAACACCAAGGGCGTCCAAGAAATGCTAGAAAATTGTCTTCTTTTGAAAGTGTTAATAAGTCACAATCCCAAGTGAATTTGGCCCCTTGTATAGTTATGGATGCATCCTTCAAAACTCCTATGGGAGTGGCCTTAGTCATATTTTCCATAAAAACACATTAGATGATGGATTAATGGAGGTCTCCACATTTTTACCCATACATCTAAAGTAATCACATTTACTTCTACACCTATATCAATCAATATGTGCTTAATAATAGCCATCCATCCACAATAGCATTTAGAGTAATTTCCTTGTCATATTCAATGCTATATGGGGAATATACGCATACAGGATTTGTCATCTAGTTTAATACTTGTGCGTGGAGTGTTCCTTTTAACCAATTTCATAATAATGAAATGATGTTCTCTCAGTGCAACATTTGGTACACTTCTCTCGGATCATCGATATTATTTTGGAATATCTCTGATGCTTTCTTTTGCTCCTTTAAGTACTATATCTCACCCTGAAGATTCCTTAGCACTTCCATGGTATCCTAGTAAACTTCCTTCTAATGAGAAGGATCTGGGTACCTTGCATGCAAAACCTCCTCCTTGGTGATCGTAGGATTTTGGTGCAATGCCTCTCTTGTGCATGCCACTTCATCTCATGTATTAATCTTCACATCAATGCCTGAGTGATGTTATCTTGGGCATCCTTTGATCTTGACCATGCATTAGATTCCAACCATTCCAATGCCTTTTTTTTCTTTCTTATGTTACTTACTTAGATGCTCATATAAGTCTGGGATTTCTTCATAGCTATGGTTCTTTTCGTAGAAATAACATGCAATATTTTGAGGACATTTTCACCTATAGTGGTCGGAGATTCATACATATAACATGTTCCACAAGGTAACTCACCTCTTCCTCCACCATGGCCTCATCCTCCATATCCACCATGATATCCATGTCTCTTCCATAACCTCCTTCAAAACAGCCCTCATTCCTATCATAGCATGGTTGATTATGATCCTGATCTTAGTGCTCATTATTACCTTTAGAAATATCTATTACACTTGTTTATCATACCCCAATGTCTATAACATCATAGATCTAATCAATCAATCGATAATCCTCAGTATCATGGGTTGTGGACCTATAAATCTTACAAAAGCAGGATACATTCTTCCTTATTACATGCTCTGTAAAAAAGGACAGTGGCTAGCATCATGATTCAAATGACAGATTTCATAGTCTAACAATAATGAATGTATAGATCTGTGAGGGAAACTATCCTTGGTGTGAACTTCCACTTCACAATCTTTACACAAGATCCCTGAGTGCGTTTCATGAGCTAAATTTGCCGATAACTTTTCTAGCTATTTTTCCATGGCTATAATATGTGCCTCTAAGAATGGACTAACATCAATGTTAATGCTCCTAACTACCTCAGCACATAGGGATACCTCCAATGCTTCACATGGATCAATGTATGTCTTATGTGACAATGCCCTTATAAATGGTGTAATCAATCCTCCAACAAACCATTGTGCATGCTGGTTGGTGAATATCATAAGACAAATTAGATAGAAGTGTCTTAAAATGGGCATCATACTCACATACACTCTTATTAGTGCCTTGCTTGATATCTTTGAGTGCACCAATACTTTTCTGCTCAAAATATGGGATATAGAACTCTTTTAAGAAATCATCCTTCAATGTTGCATAATCCATGCAAGTTGGATTATTAAACTTCCTATACCAGCTATGTTCACATCCTGTAATGTAGCAATAAATTGACTTACCTTACGCTCGAAGTCATGATCCATTTTACGTGCTACAATATTTCACACATGTGCACATGCTCAGCAGAATCCTCTATGCCTCTATACTATGGAAGACAAAGAGAAATCTCCATATAAATATTTTGTGGTTGTTGCGGGCCTTGACCACCTGATCTAGAACCTCATGTGTTTCCTCTACCTCTAGAACCACTAGATCCACTAGAACTAGAACCACCTATACCTCCTTATCCTCCACCTATAGCTGGAACAATACCTGTAGATGTACTCCCCGTGCTCTGACAGTAGTACTATACTAAACCCCTACAGTCTGTAAGGTAGTTCCACTTCCAGAGGTGAATCCAACATTCTACGTGCTCACATTCTGTGTGGATGATGCACATAAAAATGTTCCTCCAAATAACATTGAAGTCATTTTCCTTCCATTGATGTACTTTCTCCCTGACTTACTCCTGTTCTCCTACTTCCCAAGTTAGCTTGTTGGTTACTTGCCATACTAGATATGGAAAAACCAAGTGTAAGGTCTAGGTCACCTGGTGGATTAAGATGCATGCTCGTGGACCAGGTAGTCTTTATTGGCTCACTTTTGTGTGAAGCCAAGGGGGGATCTCTATCATGATTTCTAAGATGGGGGAGTTCTGATGCTCTAGCTCCATGTCTTCTACATGAGCTTCAAATCCTTCACGATCCATCTCTCTCCTCAACCATACATTTTACAACAAGTATGTTGCTTCTCTATCTCCCTCTCACGTGCCTCATTATACTTAAGTCACCTTTCCTCTCTCTACCTTTCTGCCGCTAGGTCTACCATCTTTCACCCAACCTGTTCCTGCCCTCACGCATGGTGAATTTTAGTTAGCCATCAGTTTACTCTCCAGGTTCAAAGTTACCATCAAGATCTTGATCACCAATGGAATACCTTGCAGATATGCTCCTCTAGGATACCACAAAAACTAGAATTCAGCTACCTCTAGGCAAGAATACGTCGAAATTGAATATTCCAAAATATAACTATTTAGAACACCATGAAACCACGTATCCACAAGTCCACATGAATCCATATCAAATTCTTCCTATGTCAAGAGAAGTGCATGATACCTCCAATTCCACTTAGATGCATAAGTAATCAGCCACTCATATAATTCTACTAGAAAGATAGCAAAAAATATCTCATATAAACAATCATACATATTCAGTTCTACCCAAGTGCGTGTGTTAAACTCAGATCTAATGTTGAACCACCGTGCATATTCTTCCTCTAGATCATGTGTCCAATCCTCAATACTTTCTAGAGTTACATGGTACATCTTCATCGTGAACCATCTTGAAAAAACTGAAAAAGAGGTACCAGAAATGGAACCAATGATGCAGCCTAGAATTTACCGGATAACATGCTAGATGTATTGGCACATCACTCACCTAAAATGAGCACTCACTGAAGCATGCAAAGAGACTAGGTCCCTCTTTAGAAATTTTGTAGTAGGATGTTAGCATGATGAAGGAAGAAACATATATATCCATCACTAATCCATCATTACGAGGGTAAGTGCACGAAGTTGGTGGACAATTCCATGGACATAAAAACCTGAAATAAAGGTACCGCGATCGCGGTTTTAAAACCGTGAGCGCGGTCCTAAAACCGTGATCGCGGTTATTGAATTCTAGGTTTGGTAATTACCGAACCTAGTTCCATGATCACGGTTTATATGAGCAGCTGTGGTTATAAACCGCGATCGTGGAACTCTGAGACAAAATTTAACAGTCCCGCGACTCGTTATTTTCCTAATTTTCATTTCGAACCGCGACTTTTCCTAAACGTTTTTCACTCGCACTTTCAATACTATCTCAAAATTGCTCATCGGACTTCTAGATAGCGATAGATTCAACCATGCCGCCAAGACGAGGAGGTAAGTCCCCCGATTGTAATCATTTTTTTGCATTTTAGGTTTTTTTTTTTGCATTTTAGGTTTTTTTGGCATTTTCATGGGTTTTGTGAATTGTTTGTTTATGTATACAATTTTATTGTTTTATCGGTTGGTCGGAAAGCTCGGGCTCATGCAAACCATCAAAACATTCCTCAAAACCCACCGAACATTCCTGAAAACCCTCCAGAACATTCCTCAAAACCCTCCTCCAAACATAGATCCACCCGTGTGGCTCTTCGTCCCCACCGAGCCAACAGAACGCAAGATAATATCATTGGAAGAATCCAAGAAAATAAAATTGTCATTGAGAACCTAATTCAAACTATAAGACAAAATCATGCTACAAATCCATCCCGTATGACTTTAGCCAATACATCGCAAAACATTGATTAAGGAAGTCGAGTCGCAACCAACCAAATACATAGATGGAACACCTTTAGAAGTGATCAGTAGGCGAGTGGTATGCGGATAAACTATCTCGCGGCCGTCAAAGACAAAAAAATGGAAAAGACCATTTTTGCATTATTTACCGACCCTAGAACCAATACCCCCCTGCAGCGATTACTTGCAAGCGGTTCCCAATCCATTGGTGCCATGATGATAGAATCAAAAACAATTTTTGGGACCGATGGTGGATGGTTTTTGATTATCCACCATGCAACAACAATGAGGTTCCTCTTTATTTTTTGAAGAAATTATATTGTGAGTTTGTGCTCAATGAGGTCCCGAATTATTTTGACTTTTCAGACTTTTTTTGGTCGAGGAGGTGGCTCTACTGAGCAGTGCACTCACGGTGCACGCGTAGGTCAGCCTAGGATCCCCCATGCCCCAAAACCCCCACTGCCTTCAGTTATCCCTCCTATAGTGAAGGAGGTTGTGGAGATTGATACATTGCATGCATTGAGGGAGCTCACTGACACTCTCACCCAAAGATAGCACCAGATTACATCCGGTGATGTTGGTGGAGGCACCGATTCTAGTGCACCACACCACCGTGGATCATGTGGTGCCGTATACCCGCAGCGAGACATCATTTGCTGGTTCACAGGATTTTTTTCTATAGATGAGATCTTTGGGAATGTTTTTTGGGCGGAGCCACCGATATTGGTCTTTCACGAGTAAATTTTAAATAAATTTAAATAATATATATATATACAATAGTTTAATTCACATGTTTGAGATATTAATATATATATGATTGTACGTCATGTACATACATGTAAAAACTAATTTTTATTTTATTTTAAATAGCAAGAGCCGGTGAAGGAAACATCGGTGTTGACATGCTGCTACTTTGTGGTTGGGCGTGTTTCAAACGTAAGTTTCAAGTTGTACAAACTTACATTTTTAATAAATCATTTAATTGCACTAGATTATTATTATAATTTGTTTCACGTGTATGTTGTACATGTATTAATATTTTTCTCTTTTATACACAGGAGCCTGGCGGGTCATCATCTGCTCAGGGAACTGAAGCTACTGGCATGCCTCGCATGAGTTTTACGCAGGTTAGTTACAAATCTCTTTAATGAATGATAAGAGTGATGAAGAAATGTAAAAAAGGTTAAATCCTCTTGTACCCTTTATCTAAAAAAATCTATGCGTCCTTTCCATATGATTATAAGTTTTATATGGATTGGTGTACTGAGATTTAAGAATTTACAACATCATTGTATGATCAAGAAGTGAGGTTTGTATTTACTTGTTTCTTATCTATTAATCCAACATTTATCAATACTATATTGAAATGGGGGTAATTTGTAGTACCTAAATGTATTCCCAACACTTGGAAACATGACGTGTTACAACTATAATGATATATATCTCATTCACACATAACTTGAACAACTTAAGGAAATGTCTCACTCTATATCCACTTCGCTTCTACTAGATAACAAGTATTCTCCATCCCAACCCCTCACAAATCACTGCACATGTTATGAACATATGCATAATCCTCCATGTGTCTCGACCTAATTTATTAGACATCATGGACATGTTTGTAGGTTTAGGATAAGTTAAAATCCAACCTATCCACCCCTACGAACCTATCCCATACACTTCTAATATTAACTTTTTCAAAATGGTTACTTAGCTTAGTCAACCTAGGTAGTACTTTTAGGTTTGTTGAGTAAGAAATCTAACGATTGGTCATATATAAATATTCATTCACTAAAACCTAGTAGGGTGACCTTGGAAAATTCAAGGATCCTCTATTCTCACTCTAATAAAATTAAGAAGAAACATTGGACCATTTGATTCCTTAAGAGTACCCATAACAACAACAAACTACCAGTTTGAAGTTATCCATGTTTCTTCCCATAGATCAAACATGAGCTAAATTTGTGCATGTTTCCATGTGTGAGGGATGAATCAAGGGCTTGTATTCTATTATATATTATGCCACACCTCATAATGGGTTTGAGGAGCTATAATGTATTGGTCATATTTATACCCTTATTTAAAATTTCTACTGAAAAAGGTACAAGGATTATAAACAGGTAGACAATTATTATCTAATTAACTTCCAACATCAATTAAGCATGACAAAAATAATTCATTCCAACTTGAAATGGACTAAGTGATAAACAATAACTTTATCAATATACAAGAGGGAGAGAAACTTAGCTTGTTTAGGAAGATTCGGGATGAGCTAGATGTGACAGTAGCGGAGCAGAGAAGATAAGACTTTAGATTCTACAAAGAAGATTATAGATTTGGAAAACATGTACGTTCAAGACCATATACATGATATGTATGGTCTATGTAGTAGTAGTAGTAGTTGTCAAAATCTTATGAAGATAGATGGCCTCTGTGCTAACATTTATAGATCCTATGTATTTAGCCTAAATAGAAGATAAAATTTAATAATGTATTTTTATTCTTTTTGAGTAACTAAATATTGATTTGTACATGTTTTTGTATAGCTCTTAAGTAGATTTTAATAAATTGATTTGTACATGTTTTTTGTATAGCTTATGAATGCTAGAGACTCCTCCACATATGCAGATGTGTGGAGGCTGCTGTGAGATCCGCCATAGCATCTCGCAAATCCACTAACCG
Organism: Taxus wallichiana var. yunnanensis; assembly: GCA_018340775.1. Classification (NCBI taxonomy): domain Eukaryota; kingdom Viridiplantae; phylum Streptophyta; class Pinopsida; order Cupressales; family Taxaceae; genus Taxus; species Taxus wallichiana. The sequence continues at coordinate 1,030,452,211 of CM031234.1, read as the reverse complement.
AGGTACACAATTTTTTAAATTTGTTAAATTTTGGAGGTTCATTATTTCTTATTAAACTTAAATCTACAATATCAAATTTTGTAGGTATATATATGTGTGAAATATTTAATTTGAAAATTAGTTATTTGTATGTAGCTTACCCCTCGTGAGTCTATTGTTGTCCCTATGACACAACAACAAATCGATAGGGATCATGACATTGCGGTAAGATTGCACATACATTTTAACTAAATTGTACAAGTTTCTAAATTTTGAAGGTATTTTAAAATTTTGGGTGTTAAAAACTTGTTGTTTATGAATGTGCAAAAGTTAGGTTGCAGGCATGCTTGGAGACACTAGGACCACACGGATGAAATCCGTAGTGGCATCTCCCTCCACTACATCCCCAGGTCGTGGACGTGCTACTTCTAGCAGGGCGAAGAGAGGGAAGATGTTTCATGAGTAGATTTATAGTCCACTTGGATGCCACATATATGTGGTCATGAGTACATCTATTCACAGTCCATTGTATATATATCTAGCCTTTTGCGACCGCATGTGGTCCCATATGTACATTATGGCACGTGCTTAGTTCGAGATGTATACATACATTATGAACTTATACATGTACATATATATTTTCAGAGACGTGCGCGTCTGGAGCACACTTTATTTGATTCTTATATATATATATCCATGTGTGTTGGTTAAATAAGGCTATAAATTTGGTTATTTTGGTATTATTGCTAACTCTGAGAAAGTGGGTTTTGATCTCTGTTCGGTGGATTTAGTGTATTACTTCTAGTTATATATTTTCTAGTATCTTTCTGATTATTATTTGTGGTATATTTCGTGCCATGGGCATTTTGAATTTTTATTTTTCAAACTAAAACAATATTGAACAGCTCTATATCAAGCCAACTTAAGTATTAGTAACTAGAGATGTGCTATGTATAACGTGCATTGATTCTTGAGGTACCAATTTACATGAAGAAAAAGTAATGAAATGGTGGACTTAGAATTTGGGAGTGAGAAAGATGCTTTAAGCGTAGTCAATAAATGTGTAGTTTTACATGTTGGATATTTTTTAAATGTGAGAAATATTGCTTCTCTCCCTCTCTTCAATCATTTGTAGTTTTACATGTTGGATATTTTTTGTAGGTTGATTACTTTTTATTTTTCTCATTATTTTTCTCTAGTTTTTTATTTTGTTTACATGTCACTTCTAAAAATATGAATTATTATATTGATTCCATAACTTCCACACCTTATTTATAATATTGGATGCTCAATGAATCAATTTATAAGTGTTTTTCCTTAAAGACAATTGAACCCACTTCAGATATACAAACACAAATACAGATACAAGTCTGGGTCAATCGATTTTCATAAAGTAAGATGAGGGGATATTTGAGCTACATGTTTTTCTCCCTGTGCAGGTTGATATAACCCATAATGGAATGATTTTAGGATGGCTATTAGCAGGAGATCCATGTAGCACAGTTTCCTGTAACATTATATTTATTAAATTATGGGAGCACAGAACCCCTACTTTACCATTTTTAATAAAATAGTGCTCTTCTTTTGTACTTGTTGCAACTATCCAATTATTGTTAAATCTACAACATTAACTTAGGTTTTTCCATGGTTAACGCCTCTTTATCTCGAATGAATTATTTGTATTATTATGCAAGGAAAATGCCATGTCGAAATGATGGGAGGATTCTCATATGATTTCCAGAAATCTCATGCCTTCACACTACCCCATACCAACCCCTACCATAGACTACTGCCACACTCCACTTCCCTCCATTATTTTCCTCTTCCATTTCAACCATGCACCAAATGTGTATACAAATTACTTCCCCATTAAATTAATTTTAATTTTATTAATCTATTATTTGTAATCTTAGTTTTTATAATATCCATGGTTGAAAATGATGTCATTATTTGAGGGGTGAAAGTTGGGGCATTATAGACTATAAGAGTGGGACATGTAGATGATGATTTAGAAAAGGTCGTAAGGTATCTTAATGGTCTAAAATTTACCATTCAAGATGAGATCAACATGCTTTCACCCAGATAGCTGAATAATCCTATCAATTGGCACTCAAAGTTAAAGAGAGGCTTTCAAGGAAACAAACTTCATATAAAAGAGGACTATGTAGAATTCTTAGAGGTAGAGATGACCAAGGTAGTAAGAGGTAGTTGTAATCATATTTGGAGGAAGCTAACAGATCCAGAGTTCAAGAGGAAGCTATGAACTAAAAGGAAGAAGACCTTATCAAAGAGTAAGAGGAAAATTCTTGGGTAAGTGTTTTAGATGCAATAAATATGTAACTCATAGGTCTTATGAATGTTCCGAAAATTCGTCAACTAGAAAAGTAAGAGGTTTTCATGTGACTTAAGGTGAAGAGGATGAATAAATGGAAGAGTCGAGGTTCATTAAGACTTACTGAAGTTAGTGAATCACTCTTGATGAAGAGGTCTGCTCGGGCATAGTCCCTTAAGAGCCCCGAGACCAAAATATCGTTCAAATTGACGGGTGACTACTCGGACTCCGTGGCACCTAGAGAGGCCTCATCTCGATTCGGCACCTCGGCATACGGACCCTCTACAATAGCCTCTCTCATTTTTTTCTTTCTCATTTCGGTGCTCTCGCTGTCCTAATGTTTACAAACGCTTTAATAGTGCGGTTAGAGCCGCAGTAAGGTTGTTAAATGTCTGTATTTGGCAAACGGTGGGCCGTGGCACCAAACCGCCCTATGTCGGCACATCGGGTGGGCAGGTGAATGCTAGAGGAGGTGGTGTTTGGTGCATGAAAGGGTCGTTGCTTCCGGGCTACTTCGTTCGGGCGTAGTCCCTTAAGAGCCCTGAGACCAAAATATCGTTCAAATTCGATGGGTGACTACTCGGACTCTGTGGCACCTAGAGAGGCCTCGTCTAATCCGGCACCTCGGCATATGGACCTCTACAATATTCTCTCTCTCATTTTTTTCCTTCTCATTTCGGTGCTCTCGCTGTCCTAATGTTTGCAAACGCGCGAAATAGTGCAGTTGGAGCCAGTGTAAGGTTCACAAACGCCGTATTTTGCAAACGGTGGGCCGTGCACCGAACCAACCTCGTGGCCGACACGTCCGGGTGGCAGGTAAACGCTAGAGGAGGTGGTGTTTGGCGTGCGAAAGGGTCGCTGCTTCCGGGCTACTTCGTTCGGGCTTAGTCCCTTAAGAGCCCTGAGACCAAAATATCGTTCAAATTCGACGAGTGACTACTCGGACTCCGTGGCACCTAGAGGAGTCGTTTTCAAAATTTACAACTTTTTCAAAATTTACAACTTTTTCAAAATTTACAACATTTTCAAAATTTACAATATTTTCAAAATTTACAAACTTGACTTTTCAAAATTTACAAATTTTTCAAACAATGTTCAAGCTTCTCTTAGCTTCGAGAATTTAAAATTCTCTACTAACGATACCAACCACGTGAAGGTGGAAGCTTTTCTGGCACCACTAACCTAAACATAAAATTGTTAGTCAAAGAAATTTAAGTTTCAAATCAAAACCATATACTAGATCTATATACATGACATACAAAATACACAAATTTAAAATAAAATATATTCAAACTTAAATCTAGATCTTTAAACTAAAAATATATATATATATATATACGCTATATAAATTGAAACTTGAAATTAAATATATACTGCAGACATGAGAATTGTAAATTCATTCCAATGAACCATCAGATCGGATCTACTCAATAAAGCAGCATAAGATTGCTTCATGATCGACTCTCGAACCTTCCAAAGAATCTTGTTATTAGGTCTTCCTCGATATCTATACAACTGAATATTTGTCGCTAGAACTAGATGTGAATATAAGAGTATTTTCTGTGTGTCTCAAAGTCTTCAAACACCCAAACAGAGGAGTTTTTAATGGATACCGTCAAGCCAAGTTCCAAAGAAACTACCACCGACCTCGTAGGATACTCAATCTCTTCGCCATCTATAATAGAGAAGTCAACTTCTTTCTTTCCTCGATGCAACGACATAAGAAATAGTCCTGCTCCTTCTTCATTGTCTTCTCGTCACAATTATGCAAACACATGTCCTACAAAAAAATAACCAAGGTTGAAAAACTCAAATTTAAATTACATATTAAAATTTCAATGGACATAACTCAATACAAAAATTAAATAAATAACTGGATAAATACCTTGTCGCACCAAAATCGAAATTTCGTCAAAGTCCTTGGATGTTGTAACTTCATCTGCAGAAACAAGTTGTAATGCTTGTGGAGGTTGATAACTAGGAAGCGGAGTTAGAGGCCTACAAATCCATCCTTCCACCCATTCTTGTGAATCACACTCAGCAGTGACAAATTCGATACAAGATGCACAAAAACATGTCAACTTTCTTGTCCATACGGCCCACGAAGTAGCGTCTGAGCTACAAAATGAGTGCATATCACTGGACCCAGTGAGTGTCATACAATCCTCGTAGTTAGCAATATGTTTTTCCTCTATCAACCAAAAAAATCTGCAAACTGTGGAATTTTCTTGAGAACCTCGGGCCATGTTGTTAGTACACCATTCCACTATGCTTTTTGCATCTTTTAATTCAGCACCATCTTTGTACTTCAACTCTTCTCTTGCAAGAGCTCTTTTCACACATGCCCCTGCACCGTCATGCTCTCCTTTTCCATGTCCAGCCTCAGTGAAACTCCAAATATGTTGCACACCCATCTTGACATGCATTCTGCTCATCCAATAAAACATTCATGCATTCTTAAACTGAGACGTGCAATTATCTGACCATATATAATGTTGTTTGAAGTGGATGTCCCTATCACACAAGTTTCCATAAAATAACTGGAAACACCCTTGCACAAATTCAGAGAGAATGAGTACGATCATCACCGATATAAAAGTGGTACTCTTTTAAAATTTTCGATCATTCTCTCAGATCTGTCAGGAGAATGTAGAAATGCTATATGCACAAAAATGGCAACTTGTACTGAGTTGTAATATTGCGATTGAACCTCCATTTGTGGTTGCAATGTGTAATTCTCTGCAAAATCGACCACTGAAACAATAGTACCAATAGGAAATGTGTCTTTGCATAGCTTGAATTGTTCATCCAACCATCGAGCTCTATGTGTATGCCTCGCATACTCATAAACAATTTCATCCTTAAATTTTGTCATAAATTGAAAAATGGGCATTTGTTCTGTAACTAGCTCACACCGTTTCGACTCTTTTCCATCTTTCAACTGGTATGCAACTGATTTATATTTATCAAATTCAACTAAATTATGTCCTATTGTACCTTCAATTTGTTCATGGATGCAACTTTCCAATTTAGGTAATCCGCCGCATGTACTACAACTTCCATCTAAACAATCCTGACTATAAAAAAATTGTCCAACTTCTTTTTCACAAAATATAGTAGGAATGAAATCCCTAGAAGATATTGGTGGAACTTGAACACCACATTCAAATAACATAGTTTCAAAATGAAAATAGAACGAATACGTAAAAATTTAGCATAATGCATCGCAAATTCAACATGTTGCCTACAACAACAAGTGGTGCGAGCATGGTTGATTTTCACATAGAATGGTTTCAACATTTCAAAAAAACGTTGACTAATTTTAATTTCCAGATTCTCTTGTTCAAACTTACAAAAAAATTGAGTTTGAGTCATATCTAAGAAATGCTTTGGATGTGGTTCACGATTAGTAGAACCAACTCTCCGTTTTATAACATCTCTTGTATTAGGTGAAACTCTAGTGTTATCATGCCAAAATTTAATAACAACTTCTCTTATAAAGATCGTAATTATTTTTGTCCTTACGCGGTGCTCTAGCGTAAAATGCCCAAAAATCGACATTATTGAGTGATCAAGGATATTACGTCTTTCAATTGCTTTCATTAGAGTTTTTCGATTAACTTGCAACATTCGACTTGTTTGCGTAATCAAACGTTGTTTTTTTATTGATTCACTTACAACACTAGTAGCAAGTACACGACGCACAATATTACTATCCCTAGTGCGTCTCTTGACACCAACAGTGTGATATGCATCATGAAGGTTTTCAACAATTGTAGAGGTTTGACCACGTATGTTAGATGTTGTCAATCCTAAGGTGTTTAATGTAGGTCTCATTTTAATCAATTTCATCAAACTAACCAACAACTGACATCTTTGGGAATCATTTAAAATTTCAAAATGATTATCCCAAATTTCAGTGGCTTTTCTTCTGATTTGTCATTCAGAAAGTTTGTCAGACATTGGTTTCAAAATGTTTTCATCAATTTCAATCAAAAATTAGGTTTCTTATGTAAAATCCTAGGAGGTGTTTTTGTCAAATTTTGCTTGTCTATAGTTTCAACATGAATTTCCTTATTCACATTTTCATTGTCTCCTTCAATTTCAACATTTTCTACATCATGAGTATTTAATTCTTCTTCAACATTGATAGTAAAAACTTCTTCATCACGAGTATTTAATTCAACTTCAACATTGACAGTAGAAACATTACCTAGTTCTTCATTGCTTACAATAGTTGGGATTGAAGATGAACCTCTTCTAGATTCACGAAGTTTCGCATTCGCTCAAAGCATTTTCAATTTTGTTGGCCTCTAATTCGTCTGGTGTTTTTTTACTTAATGACTTCCTTTTTTGACTTCGTTTTTTGTCTCCCATGATGTTTTTGCTTTCGGTGATAAAAAACGTGCCTGGAAAAAGACATAATTTCGCAAAGAATTGCACGGTAAGGTCAGAGAGTAAAAATCACATGGTAATTCGAGACATTGGGATGTGTGTAAATATGATTTATAAAGCGCGAGCACGCTTTATAAACCGCGAGCGCTCTTTATAAACCGCGAGCGCACTTTATAAAATGCGAGCGTGGTATTTTTACAAAAACCACGATCGCGGAGCTATTTGCCAAACCTTAGCCTCGGAAAATCTTTGTTTTTCCCAACCAAAGCTATGGAAGGTCATTATGAAGTGCAAAAGGTCAAAAACCTCAAATCTGCTTCTTCCAAAGACTTGAACCATGCTAAAAACTGAAAACATTTCACAAAAATGGTGCCATCACGTAGGGTAGACTCTTAGCTTTGTAAAAATATTGTTTTTAAAGTGAATAGAATAAGATAAATATCATTTTATAATTTATTACTAACAATAGGTCCTTAAGACATTTTTTCCCGTGAATGTTCATGTCTACATTTAAGATCAGAACTTTTGTTTCACTTATCAAAATATGATAAAAATTATACCATCCCAAGCGTGGACAAATTCTATACACCTTAAAAAAAAAAATTGATTTCGATATTTTTTGATATAGTTATGGCGGGCAAACGGAAAGCGCTCCATTTTCTAAATATTTTCAGACCACTTTCACGGAAAAAATCATAAAAAAAAAAAATATTGCTAAAAAAAATACAAAATAAAATCCATCCCAAGATAGACAACTACATCTAACGTTTCACCAAAGGAAAAAAAAATAACAAGATTTGGTCATCCAAAATGTGGGCAAACGGACTACAATCTTATAAGTTTTTTAAAAAAAAAAAAACTAAGTCATATAATTTTAAGTGTTTAATATAGCTAAACTTGTCCGTTTTTTTACAAAAATTAGTATTTTAGAAACTAGATTCGAATGCTACGATTCATATTTATATAATTTTTTCTAATTTAGAGTGCATGTATAGCTAATAATCCCTACAAGTTGAGATTTCACTTTGTTTTTGCAATATGACGTCCACGGATGACCCTATATTTGTCCATCAACTTGGTGCACTTACCCTTCTACAATGCATGCCATATTTAGATCTATGAAAGAACAATATTTAAACAATAATCATGATTGGATCAAGAACATGCACTACTAGGTCACACACACATAGGAATGACACTTAGATTCAACTATTAACAAACACAAGCTCCTTACAATAATGACATTTTATACTTTGATGCGTGCATGGATCATACAATAATCCAGTCATATGCACATATCTCTTTATGCTTACCTCTTACACTCTGCATATACCTATATATCTCTCTCTCTCTCTTCTCTCGGGTAATTCACTACATATATATAGGGTGGGGACTTTCCCTTCACGGATTATCTATTCCAGAAATAGGCCGCATGCTATTAATAGCCACACACCCTTTACATGCATAGCCACATATGCAAGTGTGTTATCTATAGACCTCTTATAGTTAACTAAAGTGACAATCCTATTCTTAGCTTATCTCCATGAAAAACACTTTGATATGATCCTCTAAAGATAAACAATACATAGCATGCATGCATGTCTCTACCTCGTTGGTGTGTTCCGCACACCATCTTCTAAAAAAAGTATTCATGCTCAAAATCGGCTAAGTCCTAAATGTTGAACTTGCCCTCCGCACATGTGTTCTTCCTATCCATTCTCACCCTTAAACCTAGCCTATGTCCAGACTTCTTGTGTGAGTTCTATCAACTATTCTATGATCAACACTTATGATTGATTTTTCAGGTCCAAAATCACCAACCACCCTCATTTATCATTAATTTCAATCAGTTAGAAAGGGAATTTCAGGAATTACATCCTCTCTCTCTCTCCTCTCAAAATTCTATAAATTGGAGTGTTGGGCTCATTGTTAAGGAGGATGATTTGAGTAGAAAACTCCACCCTTTGGTTTTGTCAATCCAATGTGCTCACGAGGCCCTATTAGTGGAATCCTTGCATGGTGATACTTACCTTTATTTTTTAATAGATTGAACTGTGCATATCAATGAAGCAATAGATGCAAGTTTGTGGATGTATCTTCCCTTGCTATGTTTTTTTGCATTCTTCTTACCTCTTCAATCTCATTGCAAATATATTGTGTCTATTTTATGCTCTTGCAAGGATTCATTGTTATTGTGTTTGCATGGAAAGGTGTTGTGAGTGCTATTATTAGACTATGGAGAATTGTTATCACCCTCTCTAATCTATATTTTTCTTCCATTTTCACACATTGGGGATCGTTCTCATACCCTTATTTTGGTGCATCACCTATGTAGTGTATTTTTCCTTCATTTTCATGTTATTTCTCTCTTTCCTAGTCCCTTGGAAATTATAGGATAGAGATAGTTAGTAGCTTCATTTCTATAGAGTTAGTTTGCACTAGGAGTAGGAAGAAGAGCCAACTTTCTCTGGAGGTATATCTCAAGTAGCAAGTCCCACAACTTGGAGATAGTACCCATGTTACTCAGTCACACCATGAGCTCAAACACACACACACTTGTGAAAATCGGAGGGTGTTGTGACTCGGTGATAACATATATTTCGAGACATATTTGATAAATTAAATGTGACAAGATATTATATTTATATATAAGTGAATGGATTTTGATATTTAATTTGTTGTTTCACATAAGGATAATTTTAGTGGAAAAAATTTCATTTTAGGAAAATTTAAAAAGGTGACTTTTTTAGAGCGGGTTGGTATCATGTTCACCTAAAATTTATGGTATATTGTTTTTGGGGTCGGCTTCACCTTCATTTGAAAACATCTCCTATAAAAACCTAGGTGATTTATCGGGTAGTATACTACGGTAGTACCACAAGTAGCTTACTAAATTACCAATACCATGAACTCACATACTCTTAAGCACCGAGAGATTGCATAGCTTTAGTTACACGTTAGGGTTAGTTGTTGACGTGCGATAAGGATATAGTCGACGCGTGAAAAGAGAGGTATTGCATACGCACGAGAAGGAGATATTGGAGATGTGCGATAAGGGGGTAAGAAGTTGACGTGCCAAAGGAATAGAGTTGACATGTGAGAGACATGTTGATGCCTTGTTAATGCGCAACAAGGATATAGTTGCGTATGATGAGAGGGTATTAGAAGGAGGTATTGTAGACCCATGACAAGGGGGTAAGAAGTTGACACTTGTTGACGCACAACAAAGATAGTTGATGCCTTTTTGATGCGTGATAGAGAATGATTGACGTGTTTTTGACACATGACATTGATAGTTGACATGTTGTTGACGTGAGACAAGGGGTTAGTTGTTGACGTGCGATAGGGATTGCCATAGTTAACGTGCGATAAGGGGTTAGTTGTTGACGCATGATAGGGATTTCCATAGTTGACGCGTGATAGGAATTTTGACTCTAACTTGCTACTTGGTTATTTTTCGATGCGGGACTTTGTTCATAATAATGGAAAGTGCTAGTCCTCGTAATGTGAAGACCCTAAAAGTACCTAAGAAATCTCGTGAAGTCCCTATTCAATTATTTTGAAAACTTTGCTGATATAAATATTGAAACTACCAAAAACCATATATCGCCACCAAAAAGAATCGAATATTGATCAGTGTGTGGAAGTTATTATTGATGTGGACATGCATTTTGTATAGTATCAAACAAATGACACCTACAATAATATTCCATATATTAAGATATTCTTCTGTTGGGGGTACAACCAGAGTGCTAGTTGATGTGCATCAAGAAAATTCATTGACGATGTGTCAACCGGACACGTTCACATGTGTCAATAAAACACGTTGATGCTGCGTTAACAAGGGTCATTGATGTGCATAAAGAAGGAATCAGCAAGGCTTATTGATGCGTGTCAACGAGGCATTGGTGTCTGTAAATCTTTAGTCTATCGCTCAAGGAAATTGGAAAAAATTTAGTTCGAAAAAGCTGGTGAATCCGCCTTTCAGGTACGCCCTGAAACCGGTTCTGGGGATATTTGCCAGGTATTTTCCACCTCCAATTTTCTAGAGGTATCTTAAAATGAACCCTGGTTTCACGGTGGTGATGTGTTAGCCTTAAAAAGGATTGAATGCTTTAAATAGTTGTGTTTGTGTTAATTTAATCTTTGAAATACTTAGTGGGCCCCTATTTAGATGACTCATGCCTCATTAAAGAGCAAAAGTAAAATGTTTAAAAGGTGGCCCGAGTCCTTAGTTATAATATTTTCTCATTATAAAGTTTCACTTAAGTCATAAGTGAAGACTAATATAAAATTATAAATCATTTATTTAAAATTATTTAAATGGCTTAATCGCTTATAATCGATTCTGTTTAAGATGGTGTTATAAAAGGACTTAAGGGATTCAATTACAAAGAATAAGAAATCAGGTCATTGTAGCTATTTTGAAGGTTATTTCATTCTCAATTATTTATGTGTAATGTTTTTCGAGGAAAGTGGCCTTACAGGTGTTGTGACAAATTTGTTTTCAGGTTTGAGTATGCAAAGTATGGATGCAACAAAGTTATCCATATTTAATATAATTTCTTTTATTATCTTTTTTTATTATTCTACATTTTATCTAACTGATTGTAGATATTTGTCTATCATATCCAAAAAAATCCTTGATGATATCTTCATTTCGATCTCAAAATAAATGAAAATTGTAGCCATGTTGGATTTGATTTTTGAATAAATCATGGCCTTGTTAAGACATTGTTTTAGCGATCATTGTATTTTCCTTCATTAATGAAAAATTGATTTCTCTTCATCATGTCTACTTTTATTTTTAATAAGGTTAGGTTAGTGAATAGTGAGAGTGAACATCCACAGCTCCAAAGATTAAATGCACAATCCTGTGGAAGTAACAATTAAACCTTTTAAACTCGAAATGGATGTGATCACTCAAGAGGTCATATCTTAACCAATTTTCAACGGATTTTCATAAAATTTGTTTCCGATTTTCATGGAATTGTGGCTTCGAGACCAAATCACATAAATCAATAAATATAGAAATTGATGAAGTTTTGAATGTGTTTTTAAACAAAAACAAGTTTAGTTTTGTTTGGTTTTTTAAAACTGGTTGTCAAAAAAACTTAATGAGCATGGATAATCATTCTTTCACTGCTGCATGTTATGGGACACCTTGAGATTGATTTTTAGGTCCAAGATCATGAACCACCCTCATTTATCATGAATTTCAATTGTTTGGAAAGTGAATTTCCATAATTTCATCCTCTGTCTGTCTCCTCTAAAAGTTCTATAAATTGGAATGTTGGGCTCATTGTTAAGGAGAATGATTTGAGTAGAAAAACTACTCCCTTTTGGTTTTGTGAAGCCTATTTGCTGCATGCCCTTATAGTTGAATCATTATATGGTGATACATGCCTTTATTTTATAATAGCTTGAACTGTGCATATCAATGAAGCAATAGATGCAAGTTTGTGGATGTATTTTTCCTTGTTATGTTTGTTTGCATTCTTCTTTCCTCTTCAATCTCATTGCAAATATATTATGTCTATTTTATGCTCTTGCAAGGATTCATTGTTATTGTGTTTGCATGGAAAGGTGTTGTGAGTCCTATCATTAGACTGTGGATAATTGTTATCACCCTCTCTAATCTACATTTTTCTTCCATTTTCACACATTGGGGTTCATTCTCATACCCTTCTTTTGGTGCATCACATATGTAGTGTAGTTTTACTTTATTTGCATTTTATTTCTCTCTCCTGGTCCCTTGGAAATTGTAGGATAGAGATAGTTAGTAGCTTCATTTCCTAAGAGATAGTTTTCACCGGGAGTAGGAAGAAGAGCCAAATTTCTCCGGAGGTCTATCTCAAGTAAAGCAAGTCCCAAAACTTGGAGATAGTACCATGTTATTTATTCACACCGTGATCTCAAGCACACATACTTGTTAAAATAAGAGGGTCTTTGCGACTTGGTGATAACAGATATTTTGAGACATATTTGATAAATTAAATGTGACTATATTATATTTATATATAAGTGAATGTATTTTGATATTTAATTAGTTCTTTCATGGTGGTGATGTGTTAGCCTTCAAAAGGAATGAATGCTTTAAATAGTCGTGTTTGCATTTATTTAATCGTGGAATACTTAGTGGGCCCCTATTTAGATGACTCATGCCTCATTCAAGTGCATAAATTAAAATGTTTAAAAAGTGGCCCGAGTCCTTGATTATAATATTTAGTTATTATAAAGTTTCACTTAAGTCATAATTGAAGACTAATATAAAAATATAAATAATTTATTTAAAATTATTTAAATGGTTTAATCGGTTATAACTAGTTTTGTTTAAGATGGTTTGTAAAAGGTCTTAGCGGATTCAATTACAAAGGATGAGAAATCAGGTATTGCAGTTATTTTGAAGGTTACTTCATTCTAAATTATTTTTGTGTAATGTTTTTCTGAGGCAAGTGGCCTTACAAGAGTTGTGACAAATTTTTTTGAGGTTTGAGTATGAAGTATGAATGCAACAGGTATATCCATATTTAATATAATTTCTTTGATGATCGATTTGATTATTCTACATTTTATCTAATTGATTGTAGATTTTTGTCTGTCATATCCAGAGAAATCCTTGATGATATCTTCATTTTGATCTCAAAATAAATGAAAATTGTAGCCATGTTGGCTTTGATTTTGGAATCATGACCTTGTTAAGATGTTGTTTTAGCGATCATTGTACTTTCCTTCATTAATGAAAAAATTATTTCTCTTCATCATGTCTACTTTTATTTTTCATCTTATCAGTTATGTAAATATGTTTATATGTTAATATCTTTTATTTTCTTTCTTTTAAGTTTGTTGTTATGTTTTTATCTTCAAGATCATAATATCATTTGATAAATCATTGCAAGGAAGAGATTATAATTCATCACTCGAATTTTTCACCTTTTCAAGAGGTTACCTAACTAATAGGTTTCACTCTGTTGGATAAAGGTTGATAACATATTTCATATAGAAAATCAATTTGATTTACGAGTGATTATTTTGCATATAAAGTCATTGAGTTTAAGGGAAATCTCTTTATCAATTTAATTAATCATTGTGGTCTTGTTGCGTCTTTTATTTCTTTTGGTTTTCTTTTCATTGATGTGTGTATATTCTCATTTCTTCCAGAAATAAAAACTTCCTAGATCTTAGGTTGAATCATTATTTAACCTATGTTAAACTACCCACACTTAAGCCAATTCTTAAGTACAACTATGATTAAACTGGTTTGATTCCATCTTGACCTTTTGCATTAGGCAAAAGGGTTGATTGGTTTTCAGTCTAATTTTTATCGGAAAAAAAAATTGTGATTCCATTGGGCACATTTATATTTATTTTTTCTAAGTGGATTTCTTCTAATTGTCCACTTTTCTCTTTTTCTAAATTTTTATTGCAAAGTATATTTTTTCTAACTATCTAATATTTAATTTCATCCTTGATCATGAGTGGTTTTTACCTCTTGATCAAGTTGGTTTACTCACTTGTAGATGTTAATACCGATATTAGAACTATTTTTGAGATTATAGCCACGGTTGCATAATTTGCGCAAGCTAGTGAAGTCATTAATGATGAATAGGATAAATCCCTTTACATTCAAAGGCTCACAATGTATAATATCCAAACCCAATGTGACATTACAAAGAAAAATAACGAAATTAAATACAAGAGGGAAGAGTTTTTAAATCGAAAATAAGTCTAAAGTTTTACCTTTAGATATTGTGAATGATAAGAAGCTTTTGAAACATTTTTGTTAGATTGACCTTTGAATTTTATTGTTTGCTTTTGACATCTTTACAATGGATGAAGAATTTCATATAGAAAGGAGAAAAATGGAGAATAAAGAGAAAGGGTACCTAGTCCTAACCGTAACCGAAATAGAATCCCCGGGTTTGAAAGTAATAGAGACAATGTTACTAATGATGAAGCATCAAATCATGAAGAAGATAACCTCAGCCCATGGCTTAAGGGAAATCCAATTGATATTGGAAGAAACCCTCCCAAGTTACCGTATTTTAATTACCCAAGTTTTTTGGTGAGTATGGCTCATCTTGGGAAGATCACCTTGACTCATTCAAACTAATATGTGCAGCCATAGGGGTAACTAATGAGAGGGATTCTTTAAGGATTTTCTCACAAAATCTTGAGGGTAGAGCCTATAAATCCTTTATTAGTTTACCTTCAAAATCCCTTACTAGGTGGTCAGATGTAGAAGATTGGTTAGAGGATTGTTTTGGGAAGGATAAAGATGAGTTTGAACTCGTGAATGAACTTTCAAACATGACTATGGATCCTGGTGAGACTATCTATCATTTTACTATCCATTTCACCAAGTTACGAAAAAAAGATACCTTATAACATAAGACCTTTAAAAATCGAGAAAGGATATATTATTTTAATGCTTTACCATCAAAATATAGTCTTTTGTTAGAAGATAAAGAAATTTATGACTTTGAAGAGGCTCGTAATTTCTATTTGCAGTATGAAAATAAGTTGAAGAGGATTAGTTTTAAAGATAGATCATCATCTAAATCTTTTGATGAAAATACAAAAATTATGAATTTTATTCATAATTTGGGAAATGATATGGTCACTTTGTTAAAAGATAATTAAATTATTATCCTTTTTCCTTGAAAAAACACATGCATGGTCAAGTAAGGTAAATAATGAAGCTGGGAAAGTCAAAAACAACCTAAAGAGATGTACTATTAAGTTTAATAATTAGACCATGACCTTAACACGTGTAAAACTACCGAGAAAGTTAGGAAATATATAGAATGATAGGATGTTTAAGAAATGAGAAGTTTTGTTGACTTTGATGTAAATGCAGTGCAAACTTGGTCAAAAGACTATGCTAAGAATGATGGTCAAAAAGGTAAAAAAATTGATGATGTTAAGGGAAAACATAAATATGATCACCCGATAAAGTGAAGTCACATGATAAACCAACCAAACCTATTTCATAGGATGTTCCATCTGGTTTAAATAATGCTCAATATCAGCCCTACAAAGGTAAAACTTTTACAAAGTCTTCTATGTTTCCTTCTGGGTATGATATTGTAGTTGACATATGAAGAACTCTAGGAGAAATATGAACATGTTTGAAAGCCTTGGATTACCTGGTCAATTCAAAAAATTGGAAGTTTCTCACAAAAATAGATATGAACCTAAACCATTAGTGGTTGTCCAAGAAGATGAATATGATAGTGAAATAGATAATGATGAATACCAGGTAATGAATCAATCCAATTCTGCACCTGATTATATTCCACCTTTCTATGTGATAGTTAAAATTTAGAATAAAATCATTCATAACTACATATTAGATACAGGTGCATCAAATAACATTATGCCTAAGTCTATTTCTGATCAATTGGGTGTTCCATATGAACATGATAATAGAAAAATGGTGGTTTTGATTCTCGTCAAACCAAATGCTATGGTAAATTTAAGGACATAGTCATTAAGATAGCTCATGATGAAAGAGTTAGATTTATTGGAAATGTGCATATCTTAGACATACCTACTAACTATGTTATGTTGCTTGGAAGAGATTGGTCACAAGCCACAGGTGCTTTTGTTGGGAAAGATCTTACTTGGGCACCAGTTGGAAATGCCATAACATTCATTCATAGAGAAGAATGGTCAGGTACACCAATTGAAGGAATTTCATCATCTTATGCTTTTGTAGAAATTGGTATGGGAACTTATGGTTTAAATTCTTTAGATATCAATGATTTTGATAATGGTAAATAGTTTTGAAGGGACTATACCCTAGTTAAGAAGTTTACATAGAGGACTATACCCTATTTACAAAGAGGGCCAAGCCAATTCAATTGGCATTTGAAGAAAAAATAGATAAAACATTAATAGGTTCCACAAAAATGGATCAACATCCAGAATAGGTGTTAAAGCCAACCGTAACCAAAAATTTACAAAAATGGATCAACAAAATAAAAAGCGTGCCAAAAATTTACAAATAAAGAAAAATGCGATCGTAAGCCAATAAAAATAGAAAAAAAAATAGTAAAAGGAACGATGAAGATCAACATCTGCAAAAGACCTCCTTTACTTCTTAGCAGCTCTGGTAATTCTAGATTTAATAGTTTGTAGTGAGGTAAAGAGAGCCACCATTGTCATGTGTGTGGGGTCCTTAGCATCCAACTTTGCTATGGTTTGACTGCTCTCCTTGTCCATTCCCCACAGAGTGTCTGGGATCCCACTAAGCATAAATGCTATGAACATGTTGTTCAAGAAAATCACTGATAGCATTAAAAATTGCCATGTTGTGGTCATGGTGATCCTTTTCTCTCCCAGCCAATTTTCAAGGAGTTAAGATTTTTGTAGATGTCCTCCACTTGCTTATTGTCAATATCAGTATCATCTTCCATCTTCCTTTTGCCTTTTTGCTTGGCCAAATGCTGCACTTCTTCATTCAGTTTCATCATTTCATTCTCCAAGGCTTCCATCCTTTGGGAAGTGTTATTTCCTTCTTTTGTAAGGCCTCTTCATGGCCTGCACTAATGATGTGCAAGTAGGTTTTGGACAACTTCCATTTCCTTCTGCATGAAGGACTCTCCCAAAACAGGGGTGTCCAATTTGGGCTTCTTATGGTTCCTTGTTTTAGGCTTGGACGTGGTGGAAGGGATGGGGTGGGGGTCGTGGTGGAAGGGATGGGGGTGGGGGTAGTGGTGGTGGGAAAGAGTGGAACAGTGTTGGGGAGGATGGGAGACTAGGGTATTTAGTAACACAGAGCTTGTGCAGCAAGAAAATAAGACCTTGATGTAGGGGGTAGCATGGGTATGTTTCTGAAACTCCAAGATGGAGCATTCGAGGGAGTTCAAAAGATAATGCTGGGAAGAAGATAGTGATTTTCCTATGGAAATGGTTAAGGAACACTAGGTGTTTAATAGGAACTGTAACATATCTCCCTTCCAAAGATATGTACCAGACCATCATATGGGTGATTTCATCAAAGGGCGATGGGATAGAACTTACCCTCAAACCTGCAGTAACAAAAACCAGCTCCTCATTATCAGCAGCAAACTTCTTCTCCTCAGCCTTTTTGTCGATCCTCTTGCTTTGAAGAAATGGAAGCCTTCCATCTCCAGGCCTGTAGCTTTAGCAATTAGTTCTTCATTAATGGGTATTTTATGCCCTCCATACTCCACTTTTCGATCCTTCCAATCCATAGCGAATTGGATTGAAATGCTCTGATCGTGCCCCTGAATTCAATCAATGAAGTTTGTAATTCCACCCTGCTTGAGGAGGTTCCACAGCTCCTTGTTGCTCTTCCATTCCGGATCACTATTGGGTTCAACCTGGCATGGGGCTCCTCCCATTTTTTCCTCTCTGAAATGCTTGTAACTCTTGTCCTCAAAACCCTTGTTTAAACTATTGTATGAAATGTAGTTGTCTTTCTACCTGTCCCGAATATTAAGAATCCCACACACATGTTGGGAGTGATGAAAGTTAATGCGGCCATAGCTTATTTGATATTTCCCATGGGTGATCTTTTATCTCCTCTAAAGCCCACTCCAAATAATCATTATCCTTACTCCATACTTGAGTGCCCATAAATTTCTGCTTGAATGTTGCTTTGTACCTTCTCAGGGATGTGATTAACATTATCCCAAATAATTAGATTATTATTTATGCCATAATTGGCCAATTCATCAGCAACCTTATTTCCTTCTCGGTATGTGTGCTTGATTCGGATATTTTTGAAGGTTTGACAAATGCTTATAGATTCCATGATGAAATCCTTGATATTCCAGCTTGGAGGTGAAGACTGATTTAGATGATTAATGATATTTAGTGAGTCTCCTTCTAGAATAATATTCTGAATGTTATGTGTCTGAGCAATTCTAAGCCCCCATAGAGCAGCCAAGGCTTCAACATAATGGTTAGTTTGTACCCCCATTTTACCAGCATAGGCAGCAATCAGACTACCTCTATGATCTCGAATCACTCCTCCCCTACAACAATCCCAGGATTACCCTTGGAAGCCCCATCAAAGTTCAACTTGTGCCAGTTGAGATCAGGAGGGTTCCAATGTATCAAAGACCTGTCAATGTTGGAACGGATGTTATTCTAAATATTATCAACTCCAATCTTCCAGTTGGACAAAATATGCTCTTCATTTTCAGGATAATTCTTGTTCTTGGGAGGTTTGAATCTTTGATGTTCTCTTTGACAACATTAGTAATCTTAACAAAGCTGAACTTGCACTGTTGTTTAATGTTTCTAAAAATGACATCATTTCTATCTTTCCATATCCTCCAAATAATATGGGGCATTACCAGTTTCAGAGTCTTCTCACAACACAATGTTTAAAAGGAGGATTCCATTGGGTCCAAAACTAGATGAAGTCCTTTCGGCACAACCCAGAAACTTTGAAATTAGAAAAGGCAACACTCCAGATTTTAGTGGCATACTCACAATGAACTAACAGGTGTCTGATATCCTCAGATTATTTTTTTATAGAGATGGCATCTATTTGGAATTATGAAACCTTTTCTTATCAGGTTTTCATTGGTGAGAATTCTGCCCCTGAGAGCAAGCCAAAAGAAAAAATTGATTTTGGTGTGAGCTCAGCCATCCAAATCCTGCTCCAGTTGAACTCACTCTGAACAGTTTCAAAGAAAGAATTATATCCAGATTTAACAGAGTAATCTCCATCAATAGAGTTGTTCCAGACCAATTCATCCTGAACATCTAGTTGACTTAAGGGGATAAGGTCCAAATGCTCTTGCAAAGAGGACATCATGTGGTTCAGATCATCCCTATCCACAGAGAGTTTTTTCCATTTCTTCTTGTTGCCATCCCTGTCAATGTAATCCATGATTCTAGTACCATACTTACATTCAAGGTTGTCTCTGACTACTCCAAATCTATCAATAAGACTACAGTTAGACTAGTTATCCCCCCAAAAGTTTATATCTCTGTCATTCCCCACTTTCCATTTGCTTCCATGTTTGATGAAATTCCTGATCTGAACTAAATTATTCCAAAAAATGGATCCATAAGGAAGGTTCTCTTCCTAAAGAAAAGAAATGGTTGCTTGTTGATTAAGGTATTTGGCCTTAATTAGTTCAATCCAGGGTTGTTTCTCCGAGAGCATTCTCTAGCCCATTTTTGCAATTAGAGCCTCATTCATTTTTTTGATGTCTTTTATACCTGCACCCCAATTTTTTTGGGAGTGAATACTTGGTCCCAAGCAACCAAGTGATATTTGAATTTATCCTCCATTCCCTACCATAGAAAGTGCTTTTGAATCCTCTCAATTTTTTCTCTAAAAGTAGAAGGGATATTATATAGTGACATGATATATATAGGGAGATTCTGAAGAGTGCTTTTTATGAGTAGACACTTACCAACACTTGATAGAATGGCTCCTTTCCACCAGCCATTTTCTTTTGAAATATTTCCAACAGGTCATTCCAAACTTTGGTTGATACTTTTTTCGTACCAAGGGGGAGCCCCAAATAAGTAGTGGGGAGTGAACTGATTTTACAACCCAAAATTTTAGCAATTTTAAGTTGTCTTTCCTCAGGGGTGTTAAAAAAGAAAATTGAGCTTTTATCAAAATTAATCTCTTGCCCAGAAGCAGATTCATATAATTTCATAATAGAATTTGTTGCCTTAGCTTCAAGGATTGAAGCCATTAATAGAAGGATTGTATCATCCATGAATTGCTGATGAGAAGTTGCTTGGTTAGTGGAAGTGGGCTTAGATCCTTTTAGAAGACCATCTATGACTACTTTATCAATTGTTCTACTAAGACTATCTGCCATAAGAATGAATAGCAGAGGGGATATGGGATCCCCTTGCCTTAGCCCTCTACTGCTAGTAAAAAATCCCACTAGCTCTCCATTTACCACCACTGAGAATCTGGCCATAGTGATGCATGCCTTGATAATTTTTCTAAATTTAGTTAGAAAACCAAATTTTTTCAGAACCTTAATCAGAAATACCCAAGAGACATTATCGAAGGCTTTATTCATATCAAGTTTAAGGACCATGTTTGCTTTTTGTTATTATCCATAGAGTGAATAGTCTCATGGACCATAATCACTCCATCCTAAATAATCCTACCTTTGATGAAACCACTGTTGTTTTGATATTAAATCATTCATAATGAACTAGAGTCTGGTAGCAATGATCTTGGTAAAAATTCTATAAATAACATTCACCAGACTAATGGGTCTAAAGTCTTTGAAATCCTTAGCATCCATTTTTTTGGAGCAAGCACAATGTGGGTGTTGTTCAGATCTTTCAAAAGATCCCTAGTTCTATAGAATTCATTCACCACCCTGAGAAGATCATCGAACATATTTCCCAAAACTTCTGAAAAAAGTTGACAGAGAAACCATCCGGCCCGGTGCCTTATCCCCTTCAAGAGTAAACACAACTTTTTGAAGTTCTTCTAATGTGACAACTTTAGTGATGTCTTTAAATGTACTTGTCTCCACCGTTACACTCAAAAGGTTTGGTATTTTATTGAGAAATTTGAGGCCTTTAACATCAATCATATCTTTCGAGAATTCAATTCCAGAGATGATAAAATTATTTTTTCTTCTAATCCCAGTTTTGTTGATCAAATTGACTACATTTTCAAGGAAGTTTACAGACCTATGATACCAGATTTAGAGACTAATTGGCATGTTTTCTCTTGTGATGAACATATTGATACATTTTTAAAGGAAATTATTTTGACTCAAATGATTATGTGCTGAATTGTGGTGATTATTTGTAGCTTTCTAGTAATAAACTGCCTGTTGATTTGGTAAGTTTGGAATCCATGTTTTCACCTCATGACCAACCAAAAATATTTTCCTCTGCTGAACCCTCTAGAAGGATCATAGGTGAAACCATTTTTGTTAATCTAGGTACAGAAGAAGATCCAAAGTATGTCTATCTTGGTGCTTTCTTGACTCCTAAAGAAAAAGAAGCCTTCATTAAATTGTTGAAAGAATTTATTGATGTTTTAGCATGGTCATACAAATACTTGAAGGGTTATGATACTAGAATCATCAAACATGACATCCCTATTAAACCTGGAATCAAACATGTTCGTCAAAATCCTAGAAGAGTGAGACCCTTATTAGAATACACCATCAATAAGGAGATTGAGAAAATTCTAGAAGGTGGTGTCATTTACCCTATAAGATACTCTGTCTAACTTAGTGCCAAAAGATGAAAGAAAATGGATAAATCCATCTCTGTCTTGAATTTGGAGATTTAAATCGTGCAAGCACTAAGGAAAATTTTACATTTCAAATATTGATCCAATCTTATAGAAGGTCACCGGATCGGAAATGATGTATCTCTTAGATGAATTTTACGGTTAAACATAGATTTTTGTAATTATGGAAGGCATGACATAAGACTAATTTTACTACATGGAAAGGTACCTTTTCTTTCAATCATATGCATTTTGGCTTAATAAATGTAGGTGCCATGTTTCAAAGAGAAATGCATGTGGATTTTGATGATTTTATTGGAGTTATAATTCAGGTTTATTTGGATGATCTAACTATGTATTCTAGGAAAAGGAAAAATCATTTAGACCACTTACAAGAAATCTTCATTCACTTCGCAAGTATGGTATCTCCCTAAACCCAAAAAATATGTTTTTGGTGTTATCTGGTAAAGTATTGGGTCATATCATCATACAAACTAGTATTTATATTGACCTAGAAAGAGTTAAGGCTATTCAAGAATTTCATCCTCCTAAAAATGAATCTGGTTTACATTCCTTTTTTTGTAAAATCCAATTTTTTACGTAAATTCATATATGATTTTTCTAATAAAGTTGCCCCATTGCAGATTTTGCTTAAAAATAATCACGTTTCTCATGGGACTCTCATGCTGATTTTACTTTTTTGACGTCTAAAATATTATTTCTTATGCACCGGGTTTGTCTCAATTTGACCTATCGAAACCTTTTTCTTATATTTAAATGCTATTGATAAAGCTATGGGTGTTGTCATAACTCAATATTTTGAGTCAAACAATGAGAAACCCATTGCTTATTTCAGTCAAAATTTAAAAGACACTGAATTCGTGTATCCTTTAATTGAAAATTTTATTTTCACATTGGTTTATGTATTAGGAAAATATAAGTATTTGTTGATGGGAAATAAAATCATTGTTTGTTCTAATATTCCAGTTTTAGCCTACTTGCTAAAACAACCAATAATTGATGGAAGGTTTTCCAAGTTTATTTTCAAAATCCAACAATTTTATTTAGAGTTAGAAACATGCAAAACTATCCAAGGTAATAAGATTTCTAAAAATCTCACTTGAAAATGTTGATTCAAACATTAATGTGGTCATCTTAGCAGTTGATGATGTCTTGCATGTTGTTCCTCATTTTCAAACCATGACAGGTAATGAGTTATCATCCAAATTCAATATATGAATGGGATTTTTTTATCTCAAGATGATTGGTATCATGATCTCATTTACTACTTATAAAAATAGGCGTGTCCTGAAAATTTGGATTAAAAATAGTGTAGAGCACTTCATTTTCAAGATCTTAAGTTTATGCTTTTAGAAAATCTATTGTTTTTCAAAAATCATGATGGTATCCTTTTGAGATGTTTAACACATGATCAAACTGAACATGTGCTTAGGATTTGTCATGAAGGTGTTTGTGGTGGAAATTTTACTGCCAAAACAACTGCTCATAAAATATTGTGTGTTGATTACTATTGGCCTACTTTATTTAGATATGCATAAAAATGGGTAAGGTATTATGCTCCTTGTCAAATGTTCACTAGTTGTGAACATTTACTAGCCATGCCATTGAATCATGTCATTCCGTAAAGTCATTTTTCAAATCGGGGAATTGATTTCATCTTTGACATTAATCTTTCTTCTTTATTGGTCATGAGTTTAAGTGTTTTTCTCTGAAGTGCCTAAGTCGTGAAATTGAGAAAATCTGTGTTTTTTGGGTCATTTTGTATGATTTTTCGGGAACTGTCGGAATTTTTGTCCGCGTGTCCCAATTTCAAAAGTGCGTTCTGTTCCCCGATCGGCCGAAATCCCCGAAGTTGTTCCATTTTCGGGCCCGTCGGAACTTTTCGTCCCAAGTGTCCCAAAACTTATTGTGCGAGTTGTTCCAATTTCGGCCGAAACACCCGAACCGCGTACTTCGCGCGTTTTCGTCCCAAATGTCCCAAACTTCTCCGGACCTCATTGTAACATTTTCGGCCGATTCGCCCGAGTCGCGTACTTCAGAGCTTTTCGTCCCAAAAGTAAAAGTGCAAGTTGTTCCATTTTCACCCGAACCGGCCGAGTCGCGTACTCCGGAACTTTTTGTCTCAAATGTCCCAAGTTCAAACGGGCCTTTTGTTCCAATTTCGGCCGAAACACCCGAACCGCGTACTTCACGCGTTTTCGTCCCAAATGTCCCAAAATGCATTTGTGCGTCTTCTCCTGCTTTCACCCGAATCGGCCGAGCCGCGTGTTTCGCGCATTCGCGTCTCACATGTCCCAAGCGTACCAAGTGTCATTCGTGCTTATTTTTCCCGCTCTACCCGAATATCATGCTTATTCAAATTGGTGGGTATGTATTAAATGCGCATTTATGACCTTTCTCTCTCCTAAACGGCTATATAACGAGCATTTCCCCTTTGCATTTTTCGCACTACTTCCATGCTATCTTTTGCTCGAACCCTTGCAATTTGAAAACCTGCGCGTGTATCCCCTCCCTCTGTAATTCCTTTCCGAGTTTAGGTTGCGGCTCTGAGACTATCAATATGAAGATCAAATTTCAGGGACAGGAACAAATTTCTCCACTTGAGTCTGCCGTTCGCAATATTGGGGACAACGAAGCTCGTCATCTTGATTTCAGTGATTTTTGGGCAAGAATGGCGGACGCAAACCCTACACCAATGGCGCAGATGATTCACGATAGTGGTTTGGCTTTTGCTGGAGGTTTCCCAATCTCAGTACAGTGTGCTGATACCGTGCTTTCATGCGGAGCTCACTTCGACCCCGCTTCGAGTGAATTGACCAATATACATGGGGAACTCATCGCCAAATTGGATGCTGCCACCATTAGCACTGCTCTGAGGATTCCAGAGATGGATAATGCCATAGTCGTTTCCCGGGATCAAGCACAGGCCCTGTTCGACCAAGACAGTGACAAATATAAGGCACGAGTGGCGAAGTCCTGGCTTAAAAACCCTAGGAAGGGAGCTTCTCGTCTGACCAAAACCCTCTTCCGAGTAGATTTCAATGAAGAGTTGTCAGACTTCATAATCTTGCTGGCTCGGGTTATGGGTTTGCCCTCTACCAACGAATTTCACTTCTGGATGTGCCCGCTCATCAGCATGGTGTGCGAAGGAACGCAAAATATCAATTGGGCGGAAATCATAAGCATGAATTTGACGGAGCAGCTGTCCAATGTGCAGCAAATGAAGAAGTTCTATATGACTTCGTACCTGATGTATACTCTGGCAGCATCAAGGCAGTGGTTCGGTTTTTCTTATATAGATGCACACAAAGATGATCCAGTATATGCTTACTGTCCGCAGTTCACCCTGGAGACCAGCAATCGTAATTTCAGAAGGGTCAATGATGCTTTCACCATGTACGTGGTCAGATTGCTCGAAGGTGATATCTTGCTAGAATTTTTTTGAGATGAAGCCATGAACCTAATATCGCAATATGGTGCTTATTTCATCCAATTCAGGAAATTTTCTTATATATGCTAGCTGCCTTGGCTATGAGAGCACCCCTCTGCGGCTTCCCATGTTCTGCAATGATAAAATGGCCTTGATAGAAATATGCAGGCAACTAGACAAGTTGCACAGAACTTGCAGAGATAAGAAGATTTCTGGCTTGCACTTTCCCATCTCTCTGGGAAACTACACTTGCAAAACAGCCCTGGATGCTCAGAACATAGAGAGAGCCCTGGTACCTATCACCGTTCATTTCTTCAAGCCAAGAACCTGCTTTGACTTGAAGAAGTTTATTGAACAGAACATCAAGATAATCTACCATCATAGGGCAGATACAGAAGACTACTGGGCTGACTGTGCAGATGATTTTGAGGCCAGGAGAAGGCATTGTGGCAGGTTCTCCCTGCAATTGATCCAAGAACTCGGTCTGTACCAAGTTCCTGAAGGTCTCCAGGATGACAACTCTGATCTATACTCGTATGAGTATGAAAATGTGGTTAAGCACACTCCTTTGGAGGACCTGGATTGGAACAGGAAAGAGAGGGATGATCTGGCTGAGATCCTTGCTCCAGTCTTAGTCAGGACTAAGGTCTGGTTTGACAGGATGGTTCGAGAATTCAGGAGGCATTCAGGAGAATCCTCTTCTAAGGATGCTTCAACACCAAGAAGAGAAGCATCTATTCCAAGGTCAGAAACACCAGTGAAGACCCCTCCTGCCTCATCAATACAAGGACCTGCAGCTTCTACTCCTTCTTCATCCACTCAAGTGTACCAGAAGAAGCTCAAGGAGGTTAAGAAGGAGCCTGTGGAAAGTGACCCTCAAAGAAAGCAGGCAGAGTTGCCTATGGGACCAGAGAACATCATTGTTCTCAGTGAAAGTGAAGAAAGTGAAGTACCAACTCTTGCAAGTGCTCCTGAAGATCCAGCTGATAAAGATAAAGAAATCCAGAGCACTGAGCTTTCAGGTGATGTTGACTCTTCTGCCGCAATTGCCCCAAGTGCCCCACTCACCTCTCAACTCGAGTCAACAGCTGCGCAGACCTTGAGCGTCATGAGCTCTCTGTCTCTTGGTCCCCTTGCTCCTCCTGCTGATTCCTCTTCCTCTTTTGCGTGGGTGCAACCTTTGGTTGACAAAAGGAAGAGGAAATTTTCCTCTCGGAGTTCAGGGTCAAATTTTGATGTTGTCGCAGCCTTGTTGGGCACCACTCCTTCTCGTGCCAAGAAAGCCAGAACTACCTCTAGAATAGTGTCTGATGCTCAAGGTCAGCAATTCCTGGAGATTGCCAAGCCTTCAACGGATAAATCAGAGCAGGACTTGCAGGTATCTGACTTAGAGCTCTCGAGAATCCCGATGGGAGAGTCTACCCCTGAAGGTGAAATTCACAACCTCCAGGAAACAGTCACAAGAGTCATTGGGAGGGTAGAGAAAGGGCAACAAACTATTGAACAGTTGGAAGAACAGGCCCAAGTTCTCACAGGTTTCATCAAGTCTCTTTTGTCTAAGGACAAAGTTTTGGACCCTACCCCATTGACTACTCTCCCACCTCCTGTAATTCTAAGCCAAGATGAAGTGCAGAGTATCAAAGATATGCACAAGTATTCTATCTATGGCAGAGCTATTGAAGCCCTGGTGGATGACATGCTTGTTGCTGGATTAAACTTCATCGATGAAGCTTTCAAACTCCACGAAAAGGTGAGCAATGTGCAACTGAAGCTCTCCTCTACTATTGGAATCATTGATAAAGAGCTCAAACTCTGGAGCAGTTGCATAGTAGACCTCCGACTCATGGGACAGGCAGATGAGAACGTTTTGTTGGCGAGTAAAGTCTTTGATGATGCAAAGGATAATCTGTCGAAGTCCTGGGTCTACAGCGTGGAGTGGAAGATCAGAGTCCTGGAGGAGGCTTTGGGAGAACTGAAGAACAGTTGGCAGAAGGGCGAAGCTTTCAAGACACTGGTTATCTCTGCTTTCAAAGACATACACTGTCATCTTCAGGATGAGACTTCTGGTACTTCCCTTTCCTTGCAAGAAATCAAAGCTCAATTCAGAGCTTTTGTCAAAGATAACTTATTCAAGGAAAGTTCCATCTCCAAGGAGAAAATGAAGGAGATTTGCTCTCTTCAATCTGCCATTGAAGAAGCAAACAAAGATTATCATACTCATGTCGAGTTTGATAAAGAGATGGAGAAGTGTCTGGGATTTTGGACTCAGTCTACGACTAACACGTCAGTCCCTCGTGGCAGAGATATAGCTGAGGCATTGAAGAGATTCAGGCAGTGAATTCTGAAGTCAGTGGGTCCCTCTCAGTGACCGACCACCTGTCTTCTTCTCCTTATTCTTCTCTTCTTTTCTATTTCTTTTTCTCGGATTCATTGTAATAGGTTGAGGTATTGCGATTGGCAATCCTTAACTAATCTTTAGTTAAAAGAAGTAGTTACAAAGAGTAACTGACTTGTAAGCTATATAATGGCCTTTCCACGCCATTTTGAAGGAGGAAGAACTTGGCTTATTTTCCGAAAAGTGTAAATAGATTATAAAGAAATCAATACAGAAGGACTTTTCCATTCTTTGTCTATCTGATCTCTGTTATTCCTAAGCTTTCATTTATTTTCTTTGTGAAGATCATTTGTCTCAAGTTCGTTAGTCTTACCGATTGCATACTCTTCAACTTTGCAAGCACGGTGATCTTGTATAACCAAGAAGGAACTTTGTGTCCTTGATTAATGAATGTGTTATGTTAAGAAACTTTGTGTTCTAAGCAGATGTTATTTACAGAACTTTGTGTCTTTAAATTCCATCTTATTTATTCAATACAAATGATCTTGTTTCAATTCACTGTGACTTTCGCATACATAAAGAATTACTCTGATATCTATAATTCTGCATGTTGCCTTTCTGCTCTTTCCCGTACTCTCATTTCCTCAGTCCTTTTGTAATTGATGATCTTCATAGAAAACACTTTCGTGATATCCAAGTTTAACCAACAAATCATGTTTTGTACATTTGTAAATAAGTTCGTTTCTGAATAAGGGAACCTCTCCCATTAAAGAGGAGGGACTTCTTGTCCCCTGACTGTTGCTCTTCGTAAAGTCCTATCTGACGACCAACAGTTTTTGGCGACTCCGCTGGGGAAAATCATATTCCAGTTCTGTTATTTTTGATCATCTTTTGATCTGGCGACTCCGCGTTTTACTCGAGGGAGAAGGACCCTTGGTATTGAAGATTCTCAGTTCCAGATTTTGGAGCAGCAGGGTTTTCCTTTTCCTTCAACAAGAAATAGAAGGACTCGTTCGACAAGCACTCCACCTGTTCAAGATAGAAGTCCTACGGGTGGTATTCCTTCAGAGCCAGCTAGCCCTAATCTTCGAGCTTTGATTCTTGCTGGTGTTGCAGTTCCTCTCCAAGCCGTTTTTCCAAGAATGGCGGCGCCATTACCATGGGGTCATCGTGTCGGGCCCCTTGCCCTTCCTCAGCCTTTGCATGAGTTACCCAGAGGTAACCGGAAGAACTTTCCTAAGTTCAAAGGCGATGGCAAAGTGCATCCGGATGAACACATCGCGGCCTTCATTGTTGCATGTGGAGTCCTGGGAGTTGAGCATGAAGACGTCTCCGTGAGACTGTTCGTTGAGACGTTACAAGATAATGCTGCTGATTGGTTCTACCACCTCCATTGGCGCTATTATCGACTGGGACACAATGAGAAATCAGTTCGAAAACCGTTTCAAGCCAGCAGAAGATGTGCATGCCTTGCTTGCCCAAATTTCTCAGATAAAGAAAGATTCATCAGAACCCATGAGAGAATTTGTGGCCCGATTCAACAGACTGATCAACAAAATTCCTGTAAATACTCGACCTGTTGATCAAATCGAAAATGTTTCTTCTTAAATGCTCAATCGTCTGAAGTCAGTTATGCTGAGAAGGGCTAATCTCGCAACATTGGTGGAGGATCAAACTCTTGCTGTTAGTGTCGAGGATGATCTGATCATGTCAGGGAAGTTGAGGAGAGACCCTTCCAAATCTAAGTCTGTTGCTTCCTCCTCCTCCACTCCTGGACCTAATACTGATCCATTAGTTCAGAAGCTTGCGAATGATCTTATTGCTATAAAGAAACAATTGGCTCAGCATGCCCCTTATGCAGATGTTCCAAGAAGGAATTTTCAGCCCAGAAATCGTTTACCTCCTTCTCAAACAAGACTAGCACTTGAAGGACCTCCTGTTAAAGTTCCTGTGAATGCAACCTGTGAGGTTGAAGAGCCAGATGATGATGAGGATAATGAAGCTTGCGAGGAGTATGTGGAGGAATTTGATGATGAGGCAGAGGAACTTGAGGGATCTCGGGTTAATTTCTTCACCACTGAGGGCATTGATGATGGAGATGATTATGATGAAGTGGTAGCAGACATGAATAGCGAATCATTTGCTGTCATGACTCGAGAAGCAGACACATCAGAGGGAGAAGGTGACACAGCCCATAAAGAAATCTAAGGAGCAGTCGGCAACTATTCCCGTAATTGCAAAAAGAGGATCTCCTATCCCTACTTCATCTGCACCAAAGGTGAGTCCTGTTAATCCTACTAGCAAAGTTCCTTCTTTTTCTCCTAAAGTTGATAAGCCTAGAATTTCAAATGATGATGGCCCGTCCACTTCTGGGTCTTTTGATATTATTGATCATCTGAAAAAGACTAAGGTTCAAATCTCAGAGGCCGAGTATTATCAAACTCATCCCAAAGCTTTTGCCAAAATGATTCAATTTGTTAATTCCCACTCCAAAACCACCTCTAAAGGCCTTTTACCTACTCCTCCTTCTGCACCACAGCCTAGTCTGGTAGCTGCTGTCACCTCGCCTGGTGACAAAATTAAACCATTTTATGTAACACTTCTTATAGCTGGTCATAGGCTCAGTAATTGTGTCATTGACTCAGGAGCCTCAGATAATGTGATGCCTGCTAAAGTAGCTCATGCTTTAGGCCTGACCCTCACACGCACTTATGGATCTTGTTACTCCATGGAGAGTAAAGAAGTGCCCCTGGTCGGGAGAATTAAAGATGCACAAGTGGCTTTTGCTGCCTTGCCTGAAAAGAAAGTGTTGGCTACCATCTTAGTAGCAGATATCCCTCCTTCATACGGGATGTTGCTAAGTAGGAACTTCTGCAAAGATGTGGGTGGGGAAATCCAAATGGACTGGTCGCATGCACTCATACCTGTTAATGGACAAATGAAGAAGTTGATGCCTGAGAAGCAATCTGAGTATATTGTGCAAAAAACGGATGATCCTAAAGCACAAATACTCTATGAGGATATGGGTCATGGTAATTACATGATTATGTCCCCTGATGAAATCCAACTTCCCAGAATGTCACCTAAAGATCCTAATGGTATTTGGATTTTAGAGTTTGATGGAAGTTGTTCCTCAGCTGGTTCTGGAGCTGGTGTCCTGCTAGTGTCACCTGAAGGATGCCTACATCCTTTTTCATTTAAGTTGCAGTTCGAAAATACTAATAATACAGCAGAGTATGAGGCTCTCATTCTTGGATTGCAAGTGGCCAAAGAACAAGGTGTGAAGAATCTTCTGGCACGTGGTGATGCAGAATTGATTGTAAAGCAGGTCAGAAGCCTTTTCCAAGTAAAAATGGAGGCTGAAACATTACCGGAATCAGGTTTGGGATTCCATTGAATTCCTTGATGCTTTCTCCATTGAGGCAATACCTAGGGAGAAGAACAGCAGGGCTGATTCACTAGCAGTCTCAGGGTCACTACTGATTCCTCATCCTGATTTCTCTCAGGATAAGTTCACCATTGAGATGGTCCATCGGCCTAGTGTACCTGATAATACCAATAACTGGCAAGTTTTCAATGATGATCAACATTTGCTTTCCTTCCTGGAACTCAAGGGTAATTTCGAACAATTGTATTTTGAGGGAAGTGACAACCTACCTCGTGAGAGTGTGCCCTTTGACCAAGCAGTCACCCAAGGGAAAGAAACAGATCAAGATGGATGCATCAATCTCAAAGGAAACAAGATTCCTAAAGGTTTGGTGAGTTTGGAGGAATTATTTGATAAACATGACAGGTATGTGAAATCTAAAGCTTCTACTGGACCTCAGCAATCAGCTGAGTATGATAAGATTGATATTGGGAGTTCTACTGACCCTAAGCTCGTGAACATTGGAAAATGTTGCACAGCAGATGAGAGGAGAAAAGCAATTGATCTTTTAAAGAGGTATAAGGATGTTCTCGCTTACTCTTATGAAGATTTGAAAGCTTTCAAACCAAAAGATATGCAGCACTCTATTCCTCTTAAGCCTGGAATTAAGCCTTTCAAGCAGAAACAGAGGCAATACAACCCCAAAATAGCTGACACCATCTTTCAGGAGATACAGAAGTTGTTGAAGGCTAAAATTATTTTTCCCATTCACCATTCAACATGGATTGCAAATATTGTGCCTGTTAGGAAGAAAAATGGTGAGATCCGCATCTGTGTTGATTTCAGGAACCTGAATCAGGCTTCTCTGAAAGATAATTATCCTTTGCCTATGATGGATCAAGTATTGCAAGCAGTAACAGGATCTGAAATGTTATCTATGCTTGATGGATTTTCTGGATATAATCAGGTAGAGGTTGATACTGTAGATCAACACAAAACAGCTTTCACTACTCCTTGGGGTACCTTTGCCTACAAGAGAATGCCTTTTGGGCTTATTAATGCTGGTGCCACTTTCCAGAGGGCTATGGATCTGGCTTTTGGAAGCTTAAAAGGAAGTGTATTGTCATATATCTTGATGACCTGACAGTGTTTTCCAAGACAAGAGCGGATCATTTTGATCACCTAGAGACAGTTCTGCTGAGATGCAGAGAGCATGGGATCTCTCTGAACCCTAAAAAATCTGTCTTTTGTGTCACTGAGGGAAAGTTATTAGGGCACATCGTTTCCAAGGATGGTATTAAGATTGATCCTGAACGAGTTCAAGCCATCCAGCAAATTCCTCTCCCAACCAGTAAAAAGGGCGTGCACTCCTTCTTCGGTAAGATCAATTTTTTGAGAAGATTCATCCCTGATTTTGCAGAGTTAACTTTGAATATTTCTCAGATGATGAAAGGGAAGCAAACATTTGGTTGGTCTTCTGAAGGAAAGGAATCCTTTGAAGGTATCAAGAGAGCTATCGCTAAAACTCCTGTTTTAGCCTGTCCTGATTTTAGTAAAGATTTCATCATCTATTGCTATGCTACAGATAATACCTTGGCTGCTGTGTTAACTCAAGAAGACTCTAATGAGCATGAGCTACCAATCGCGTTCATGAGCTATATTCTGAAAGATCACGAGTTGAAATACACCATGATGGAGAAACATGCTTTTGCAGTGGTTAAAGCTGTCAAGCAGTTTCACTTTTACATCCTCAACTCTCATTCCATGGTATTGGTCCCGGATACAACTGTTAAGTCAATCCTCACACAACAAGAATTTGGATCTAAGAGAGGGAACTGGGTTGCTAAGGTCCAAGAGTATGACATTGACATCAAGCCGACCAAGCTGGTTCGTGGAAAAGGTCTTTGTGAGCTCATTGCTGAAGGAGCTAAACATGAATTATTGGAGAACAAAGTTGGCCTTCCTACTGCATTCTGTTCCTTAGTTCAGTTGACGAATGGTATGCTGACATCGCCCATTTTCTCACCTATGGGGAATGCCCCTCTCATTTAACTGCCAAAGAAAAGAGGACTGTTAAATTGAGGTCAGTGCAATATGTATTATGGGAAAATGCTTTGTTCAAGCGTGGCTTAGATGGGAGATTTTTGAAGTG
The DNA here is from genome assembly GCA_018340775.1 of Taxus wallichiana var. yunnanensis. NCBI lineage: Eukaryota > Viridiplantae > Streptophyta > Pinopsida > Cupressales > Taxaceae > Taxus > Taxus wallichiana. The sequence goes on along the minus strand of CM031234.1, from coordinate 1,030,418,983 downwards.
TGTGGACAAGGAACAACAGAGAAAGTTGCTCTCAGCTTTTCATGATCAGGCATGTGGAGGGCACTATTCATCAATGGTTACAGCTCATAAGATACTCCGTGGAGGATACTACTGGCCTTCCTTGTTCAGAGATGCATCCAAGTGGGTGGATAAATGTGAGGCTTGTCAGACCTTTGTGGGAAGACCTAAATTGGCTTCTTTGCCTCTCAAGCCAGTTGTGATTGAGGAACCATTTCAACAGTGGGGTTTGGACTTCATTGGTACACTTAATCCTGCTTCTAGTGCTGGTCACACTCATGTACTAACTACCACGGACTACTTCACCAAATGGGTGGAAGCTATTCCAGTTAAGAGCACTACTTCTGAAGTGGTATGCAGCTTCATCAAAGAGAACATCTTGGTAAGGTATGGTGTACCTAACAAGATTGTAACAGATAATGCCTCGAATTTCTCTTCAGCTGAGATAATGGACTTCTGCTATGGGTATGGCATTTCTTTGGCTCACTCTTCAGATTACTACCCTCAGGGAAATGGGCAAGCAGAATCCACTAACAAAAATTTGGTGACTATTATAAGGAAGTTAGTAAATGAGTCTCAACGAAACTGGCACAAGAAGCTCTATGATGCTCTTTGGGCAGACAGGATTACACCAAAGAGAGCTATTGGAATGTCTCCTTTTCAAGTGGTATATGGAGTAGAAGCTCAATTGCCAGTGACAGTGGAACTGCCAGCCTTGCACCTAATGAAGGCCATTGAAGATACTAGTTTCAGAGATGCTTTGGACAAGAGAATTATGTACCTGCACAAACTGAATGAGGACAGATTGATGGTTGCTGATAGGATATCTGTTCACCAGCAGAAGGTAAAGGTCCTGTTTGACAAGAAAGCTAGGTTCAGAGATTTCCAAGTTGGAGACACCGTGCTGTTATGGGACAAAAGACATGAACCTCGTGGCAGCCATGGAAAGTTTGATTCCCTGTGGCTCGGACCTTTCAAGATCAGACACTTTGCTGGTGAGAATTCCTTTTATCTTGATTACATGGATGGTTCTTCTCTCCCACTTCCTTATAGTGGGCAGTATCTCAAGTTGTTCAAGTCCTAGGTGATTAGGGAGTCCCTTGTATATTCTGTACAGTGTTTTTGTTTTTCTTTCCTTTTCTGTTTTGGTGTGTTGTCCTCTGTATTGGTCTGTTTTTGACTCCGTGGCCCAATGGATAAGGTACTGATCTGCTTCTCCTGAGTTTGTCTAAGTTCTTGCCTTGTCTCATTCCTTGAATTTATGCCAAGTCATCCCCAGAAGGAGCCAGCTGTTGTCCACTCAAAATTCCCTGCTCTGATGAAAGTAAAAATTTCAAAATTTTGAGTTTAAGTGTTTTTCTCTAAAGTGCCTAAGTCGTGAAATTGAGAAAATCTGTGTTTTGGGTCATTTTGTGTGATTTTCGGGCCTGTCGGAACTTTTTGTCCCACCTGTCCCAATTTCAAAAGTGCGTTTTTGTTCCCGATCGGCCGAAATCCCGAAGTTGTTCCATTTTCGGGCCCGTCGGAACTTTTCGTCCCAAGTGTCCCAAAACTTATTGTGCGAGTTGTTCCATTTTTGGCCGAAACACCCGAACCGCGTACTTCGCGCGTTTTCGTCTCAAATGTCCCAAACTTCTCAAACCCATTGTAACATTTTCGGCCAATTCCCGAGTCGCGTACTTGAGCTTTTTTTGTCCCAAAGTTAAAGTGCAAGTTGTTCTTTCACCCGAAACCGAGTCGAGTCACGCGTACTCGGAACTTTTTGTCTCAAATGTCCCAAGTTCAAACGGGCCTTTTGTTCCAATTTCGGCCGAAACACCCGAACCGCGTACTTCGCGCGTTTTCGTCCCAAATGTCCCAAAATGCATTTGTGCGTCTTCTCCCTGCTTCACCCGAATCGGCCGAGCCGCGTGTTTCGCGCATTCGCGTCTCACATGTCCCAAGCGTACCAAGTGTCATTCGTGCTTATTTTTCCCGCTCTACCCGAATATCATGCTTATTCAAATTGGTGGGTATGTATTAAATGCGCATTTATGACCTTTCTCTCTCCTAAACGGCTATATAACGAGCATTTCCCCTTTGCATTTTTCGCACTACTTCCATGCTATCTTTTGCTCGAACCCTTGCAATTTGAAAACCTGCGCGTGTATCCCCTCCCTCTGTAATTCCTTTCCGAGTTTAGGTTGCGGCTCTGAGACTATCAATATGAAGATCAAATTTCAGGGACAGGAACAAATTTCTCCACTTGAGTCTGCCGTTCGCAATATTGGGGACAGCGAAGCTCGTCATCTTGATTTCAAGTGATGATTTTGGGCAAGAATGGCGGATGCAAACCCTACACCAATGGCGCGAGATGATTCACGATAGTGGTTTGGCTTTCTTTGGAGGTTTCCCAATCTCAAGACGGTGTGTGTGTCGATACCGTGCTTTCATGCGGAGCTCACTTCGACCCCGTTTGAGCGAATTGACCAATATACATGGGGAACTCATCGCCAAATTGGATCTTTGCCGCCATTAGCACTGCTCGAGGATTCCAGAGATGGATAATGCCATAGTCGTTTCCGGGATCAAGCACGAGGCCTGTTCGACCAAGACACGGTGACAAATATAAGGCACGAGTGGCGAAGTCCGGCTTAAAAACCCTAGGAAGGAGCTTCTCGTCGACCAAAACCCTCTTCCGAGTAGATTTCAATGAAGAGTTGTCGAGACTTCATATCTTGCTTTGGCTCGGGTTATGGGTTTGCCCTCTACCAACGAATTTCACTTCTGGATGTGCCCGCTCATCAGCATGGTGTGCGAAGGAACGCAAAATATCAATTGGGTGGAAATCATAAGCATGAATTTGTGGAGCAATTTGTCAATGTGCAAGCAAACGAAGAAGTTCTATATGACTTCGTACCTGATGTATACCCTGGCAGCATCACGGCAATGGTTTGGCTTTTCTTACATCGACGCTCACAAAGATGATCCAGTATATGCTTCTACTTGCCCCATGATTCACCCTGGAGACCAGCAATCGTAATTTCAGAAGGGTCAATGATGCTTTCACCATGTACGTGGTCAGACTGCTCGAAGGTGATACTGCTAGAAGGTTTTCAGATGAAGCCATGAACCTGATATCGCAATATGGTGCTTATTTCATCCAATTCAGGAAATTTTCTTATATCAGGCTTGCTGGCTATGAGAGCACCCCTCTGAGGCTTCCCATGTTCTGCAATGATAAGATGGCCTTGATAGAAATATATGAGGCAACTAGACAAGTTGCATGAGAACTGCGAGAGATAAGAAGATTTCTGGCTTGCACTTTCCCATCTCTTTGGGAAACTACACTTGCAAAACAGCTCTGGATGCTCAGAACATAGAGAGAGCCCTGGTTCCTATCACTGTTCATTTCTTCAAGCCAAGAACCTGCTTTGACTTGAAGAAGTTTATTGAACAGAACATCAAGATAATCTACCATCATAGGCGAGATCTGAGAAGACTACTTTGGGCTGATTGTGCAGATGATTTTGAGGCCAGGAGAAGGCATTGTGGCAGGTTCTCCCTGCAATTGATCCAAGAACTCGGTCTGTACCAAGTTCCTGAAGGTCTCCAGGATGACAATTCTGATCTATACTCGTATGAGTATGAAAATGTGGTTAAGCACACTCCTTTGGAGGACCTGGATTGGAACAGGAAAGAGAGGGATGATCTGGCTGAGATCCTTGCTCCAGTCTTAGTCAGGACTAAGGTCTGGTTTGACAGGATGGTTCGAGAATTCAGGAGGCATTCAGGAGAATCCTCTTCTAAGGATGCTTCAACACCAAGAAGAGAAGCATCTATTCCAAGGTCAGAAACACCAGTGAAGACCCCTCCTGCCTCATCAATACAAGGACCTGCAGCTTCTACTCCTTCTTCATCCACTCAAGTGTACCAGAAGAAGCTCAAGGAGGTTAAGAAGGAGCCTGTGGAAAGTGACCCTCAAAGAAAGCAGGCAGAGTTGCCTATGGGACCAGAGAACATCATTGTTCTCAGTGAAAGTGAAGAAAGTGAAGTACCAACTCTTGCAAGTGCTCCTGAAATCCGGTGATAAAGATAAAGAAATCCAGAGCACCGAGCTTTCGGGTGATGTTGACTCTTCGCCGCAATTGCCCCAAGTGCCCCACTCACCTCTCAACTCGAGTCAACATTGCGTGAGACCTTGAGCGTCATGAGCTCTCTGTCTCTTGGTCCCCTTGCTCCTCCTGCTGATTCCTCTTCCTCTTTTGCGTGGGTGCAACCTTTGGTTGACAAAAGGAAGAGGAAATTTTCCTCTCGGAGTTCAGGGTCAAATTTTGATGCTGTCGCAGCCTTGTTGGGCACCACTCCTTCTCGTGCCAAGAAAGCCAGAGCTACCTCTAGAATAGTGTCTGATGCTCAAGGTCAGCAATTCCTGGAGATTGCCAAGCCTTCAACGGATAAATCAGAGCAGGACTTGCAGGTATCTGACTTAGAGCTCTCGAGAATCCCGATGGGAGAGTCTACCCCTGAAGGTGAAATTCACAACCTCCAGGAAACAGTCACAAGAGTCATTGGGAGGGTAGAGAAAGGGCAACAAACTATTGAACAGTTGGAAGAACAGGCCCAAGTTCTCACAGGTTTCATCAAGTCTCTTTTGTCTAAGGACAAAGTTTTGGACCCTACCCCATTGACTACTCTCCCACCTCCTGTAATTCTAAGCCAAGATGAAGTGCAGAGTATCAAAGATATGCACAAGTATTCTGTCTATGGCAGAGCTATTGAAGCCCTAGTGGATGACATGCTTGTTGCTGGATTAAACTTCATCGATGAAGCTTTCAAACTCCACGAAAAGGTGAGCAATGTGCAACTGAAGCTCTCCTCTACTATTGGAATCATTGATAAAGAGCTCAAACTCTGGAGCAGTTGCATAGTAGACCTCCGACTCATGGGACAGGCAGATGAGAACGTTTTGTTGGCGAGTAAAGTCTTTGATGATGCAAAGGATAATCTGTCGAAGTCCTGGGTCTACAGCGTGGAGTGGAAGATCAGAGTCCTGGAGGAGGCTTTGGGAGAACTGAAGAACAGTTGGCAGAAGGGCGAAGCTTTCAAGACACTGGTTATCTCTGCTTTCAAAGACATACACTGTCATCTTCAGGATGAGACTTCTGGTACTTCCCTTTCCTTGCAAGAAATCAAAGCTCAATTCAGAGCTTTTGTCAAAGATAACTTATTCAAGGAAAGTTCCATCTCCAAGGAGAAAATGAAGGAGATTTGCTCTCTTCAATCTGCCATTGAAGAAGCAAACAAAGATTATCATACTCATGTCGAGTTTGATAAAGAGATGGAGAAGTGTCTGGGATTTTGGACTCAGTCTACGACTAACACGTCAGTCCCTCGTGGCAGAGATATAGCCGAGTCATTGAAGAGATTCAGGCAGCGAATTCTGAAGTCAGTGGGTCCCTCTCAGTGACCGACCACCTGTCTTCTTCTCCTTATTCTTCTCTTCTTTTCTATTTCTTTTTCTCGGATTCATTGTAATAGGTTGAGGTATTGCGATTGGCAATCCTTAACTAATCTTTAGTTAAAAGAAGTAGTTACAAAGAGTAACTGACTTGTAAGCTATATAATGGCCTTTCCACGCCATTTTGAAGGAGGAAGAACTTGGCATATTTTCTGAAAGTGTAAATAGATTATAAAGAAATCAATACAGAAGGACTTTTCCATTCTTTGTCTATCTGATCTCTGTTATTCCTAAGCTTTCATTTATTTTCTTTGTGAAGATCATTTGTCTCAAGTTCGTTAGTCTTACCGATTGCATACTCTTCAACTTTGCAAGCTCGGTGATCTTGTATAACCAAGAAGGAACTTTGTGTCCTTGATTAATGAATCTGTGTTATGTTAAGAAACTTTGTGTTCTAAGCAGATGTTATTTATAGAACTTTGTGTCTTTAAATTCCATCTTATTTATTCAATACAAATGATCTTGTTTCAATTCACTGTGACTTTCGCATACATAAAGAATTACTCTGATATCTATAATTCTGCATGTTGCCTTTCTGCTCTTTCCCGTACTCTCATTTCCTCAGTCCTTTTGTAATTGATGATCTTCATAGAAAACACTTTCGTGATATCCAAGTTTAAATTTATAGAATATATATACCAGATTTTTGTGAATAAAATTTTTTAGATATGTTTGTTGTAGAAGAAGGCATGCTTATTTTTCAAAGCAATGAAGGCTAACCCTGTATTTTATCTTTTCCAACCCTCACTTCCCAATCTCTTGTATTTCCTTCTTTTCTCATAATACATCAAACTTTCATCCCATTTGATCTAAAATAATTATGGGGTCCACACAGATCGAATCAAGAAACAATGAACCTATGTTGTACTCTTGAGCATGTTAAAATTTAATCATTTTTATGCAGCCTAGTCTCTTGTCACAAGAAACCAGCCAACATGGTCACCAATGTTATTGCTAAAATTTTAACACCCCCCCTTTTTTCAAATAACCATAAATATTCATATTACTTATTGCTTTCTATTGCATTCATAATGAGTCTGACGGGGGCCACTAGGTATTTAATGCATTATTTTAATTGTTTGACACTAAGTGGTTTCATGGAATTCTTTAAATTATCGGCCATCATCATAAAATTTGATATACATATTTGTCATCTATTTATCAACATGAATGGTGAGTTGCTATCATGGAAATCAAATTTTATTTTTGATATCGCTATTTGGATTTCAAGATCACATTTTAATATATTTAATTTTTCCATTCTAGAAATGATCTTTTGAAGTGAAAATGGTTGAAGTTGATATTTTGAAATTGACTGGTGGATTGTCTTTTTCGTATAGTTTTCACTTCAAATTTATTGTTTATGCATGAATGCAAGTTTCATGATACAAGGTTAGGTATCATCATTTTATGCCATTTTTATGCTTTGATTAGTTTATTTCCATAATATATATGGTAAATCATATGAATTTTATTTGAGCTCGAATGGAATAAGGGAATAGTATAGAGTTTTGAAAAAATAAAAATATAATTATTTTGGTTTATCAAAATATATTTGAGCCTCCATTTTTGAGCACCAATTTTCCAAGGTATGAGTTGGTAGGAGTGTAGTGAGAGAAGTGGTGGTGGTGAGTTAACAACATTTAATACACTGTATGAACATTGAACAAGGTCATGGTTTTGAATTTTGGGTCATTTTTGGTTTTGCATTGGAAGAATTTTTTAAGATGGGAGTTTTTCTAGTTTTGTGTGATTGTGGTTTCGAGCTTGAGATTTCAGTTTATCATACATGTCGGTTACCAACATATATGAACTATTTTACTTTGATAGTTGTGTTTTGTTTGATTTGAGTTGGTTTGTGTATAAGTGAAGTCAAAGTGGTATTTTCATAAATGGTTGGGTTTTTTTCTGTGAAAACTTTGAAATCACTCGAGTCGGGATTTGCATATGCAATTGATTTTTCATTGAAATTTTGGATTAAAAGATGGATATAACTGCATTTTGTTAAAAAAGAATGATTTATTTATAGTCTTGTTTACATTTTTGAAGCATGCATGTCAATACTCTTGGGCCTTCATTGTATAAATGGTGAAAATTATTTCCTTGAGTTATACGATAGCTCATATTATGGTTGTAAATTTTGGTAATGTTTATTCTAGAAGATCAATCAATATGAAGTGAATATCAGTGTTTTGGTTTTAGGGTAGACATAGAATTCTCTTTTTGACAAAAATAAATTGGTTTCACTTGTCTTGTAAGATTTAAAGGATCATTGGTTGTTTACTATGTGAAAATGTCAACTCTATAATAAATCTCAAAGCTTTGTGGTTTCATTTTGATTAATTGATAAAGTTCTTTTAAACCCTTGCAATTTGTAAAAACTATTTTATGATGTATGCATTTATTTTATGACATTTGTCTTCTAAAGAAGAAGTGATAAGGTTTTGTAGATATATGTTTTGTTGGATATTTAATATGTGAACTCTAATAACAATTATAAGAAGGAAATTGTAGATTATTTTTCAATCAGTCAATTTGTCACCTATGCATACGTATTTTGAGGGTTTTCTTGTTTCAAGACTTCATACTATGAGAGCTCGAAATGATACATAAATTTTTTGGTTACATAAAGATATGGTATTACGATATGACACTTGATTGTTTAATAAAACTTGTGGAAAGTGATATCAATATATTGAAATAAAATGGTTCTACATAATATATAGAAGCATGGTTTTTCTTTAAGAAATTAAAATGTTATCTTTTTCAATGAATGTCACTTGTAGTTTTGATTGATGACTCTGTTTTGATAAATTAATGATCTTGCATACTAAAACTTGGCGATTACCTCTCCTTTTTAGTATTAATCATGGTTGGATGGGATGGTTGGGATTTTAGAAGGTTTTGGTCACATCACTCTTAGGGGGCCAATAGTTTACAAGGTCAATCAAAATAATAGAGGGGTTCACCTAGTGGTGGTCAAATGGGAACTAGTATGCTTCGTGGAGGAAAAACTTTTTGTTAGACATGGTCCTACACATTTTTTCTATCCATTTTGATGAAAATAAACCATTACTTCATGAAGTTTATAAGTATTTGAATCTTATCCAAGTAACCAACCTTCTCTTGAACATTAATAATTGTCCTTTACACAATCTTAAGCATGCACATGATGATAATAACCCAACCTCTCCTAATAGGTCCATGTAATATGCTCCTTCTCATGTACCTCTGCATCATGTCTTACATGTTACTACTTCACCACTATTAGTTGGAAAAAACCAAGCTATGCCTTCTCATGAATCTCTGCAAACCTCTAAGCGTGCTAGGTCCTCTTCTATAGTGCCTAAGGTGACTAGTGTGGTGAAGAGAGTTAAATTGGAAGTGGAGGAAGAATCTAGAACCATCACTCACACTATACTTCCTGTGGAGCCATATGAATATGTCAAGATGATCACTAAGGCAAGAACACCATTGTTGGATTTGATAAATTGTTGGACATATTAAATTATTTTCATATAATTCATATTTTGAGATATCATACTTTGATATTTTAAGACATATTTGATAAATTAATGGTGATAGTATTATATTTATATATAAGTGAACAACTTTTGATATTTAATTGGTTGTTTCATTGTGGTGATGTCTTAGCCTTCGAAAGGATTGAATGATTTAAATGGATGTTTTTAAATTTATTTAATGTGTGAAATGCTTAGTGGTCCCCTGTTTAGATGAATCATTCCTCATTCAATTTCTTAAATTAAAATGTTCAAAAGGTGACTCGAGTCCTTGGTTATAATCTTTTCTTATTATAAAGTTTCACTTAATTCATAAGTGAAGACTATTATAATATATAAATCATTTATTTAAATGGTTCATTCGGTTATAACTTATTTTGTTTAAGAGGATGTTAGAAAAGGACTTTGAAGATTCAATTATAAAGAATTGAAAATTAGGTATTTTTACTATTTTGAAGGTTATTTCATTATGAATTATATTATGTGCAATTTTTTTCTAAGGTAAGTGATCTTATAGGTATTTTGAAAACTTTTTTGATTTTTGAGTATGAAGTTTGAATGCAATAGGTATATCCATATTTAATATTATTTCTTCGTTTATTTGATTTGATTATTCTACCTTTTAACTAACTAATTGCAGATGCTTGTCTATCATGTCTAGAGAAAGCCTTGATGATATCTTCATTTTGATCTCAAAATAAATGCAAAGTGTAACCATGTTTTCTTTGATTTTGAATCATGAAATTGTTAAGATGTTGTTTTAGTGATCATTTTACTTTCCTTCATAATGCAAAATCCATTTCTATTCATTATGTGTGCTTTTATTTTTCATCTTCTTAGTTATGTAAATATGTTCATATTCTTTAGTTTTATTTCTTATAAGTTTGTTGTTATGTTTTTATTTTCAAGATCATAATCTATTTTGATAAATAATCACAAATAAGAGATTATAATTCATTACTCAAATTTTCACCTTTTCAAAAGGTTGCCTAATGAATAGGTTTCACTCTATCGGATAAAGGTTGATAACATATTTCATACAAAAATCAGTATTATTTATGAGTAATTATTTTTCATATAAAGTTATTGAGTTTAAGGGAAATCTCTTTATCAATTTAATTAATTGTTGTGTGGTCTTTTTGCATCTTTTTAATTATGTTTTTATATTTTCATTTATGTGTGTATATTGTCAATGCTTCAAGAAATAGAAAATTCCCATATCTTAGGTTAAATCATTATTTATCTTATGCTAAAATACCCATGCTTAAGCTAATTCTTAAGTACAACTATGATTAAAATGGTTTGATTCCTTCTTGACATTTTGCATTAGGCGAAAGGTTTGATTGGTTGTCAAGATAATTTTTATTGAAAACAAAACCCTTCCTCATCTTAAGGCTTTAATTCTATTAAGTAGATGAATAAGAAATGGAGTTGCCTCTAGCTCCTCCATAATTCAAAGAAGGTAACTCTTCCTTAATCGAAGGAACCATAGATGTTAACATCGAACGTAAGAGGATCTATAATATTGAAACTTCTCTCATCATTGACACTAGAGGAAGTGGAAGAACACACCAAAGTTCTCAAAGAACACTCCAAATCCTTCTCTTTTAGTTACAAGGTTATGATTAGTGTCACTCCAAATGTAGCGGTCCATAACCTATTCACTTATCCGATGAAAATACTATGAAACAAAAACTAAGACCAATGAAACCTAAAGTTTCTTTGATGGTCAAAGGAGAAGTGATGAAAAATATTCGGGTAGGGTTTATCAAGAAATTAGAATACTCTCCATGGATCTATAACATCATCTCAGTCCTTAAAAAGAAAGGGAAGATAATTATTTGCATTGACTTTAGGGACATCGACAAAGTGTGCCCCAAGGATGATTTCCCATTTCTTCTACTCGCATCATTGTTGATGCGATAAATTTGTATGAGTTATTCTTCCTTGTGGACTTATTTTCTGGATATAACCAAATAAGGATCTTTGAGGAGGATCAAACTAAGACTACCTACACTACACCTTAGGGGACCTTTTGTTATTCTTCATGTCATTTCAAATGATGAACGTTGGATTAACGTATCAATGGTAAATGAAATATATCTTTCATGATCTCATTCATTATATTTTGGATATATATTGATGACCTCTTAGAAAAAGATAAGAAACAAGGTGACCATAAAAAAATTTCTTTGTATCATTCTCTCGCACTTAATTGAATATGGATGTAACCCTAAATCTAGAAAAGTGTGTTTTCAAAGTTATAGGTGGAAATTTGTTAAGTTATATCATTTCATCTTGAGGAATCAACATAGATCCTGCAAATATTTGAGAAATATTAGAGATGATCGACTAATAGACGAATAAAACATTATATATTACATAGGAAAACTTAGGGAAATTTGTATATTTGTTCTGACCTAACATATGTTGGTTATCTCATTAATGGATTCTGAAGAAAACATGTTGTAAAACCTAGAAAATCAAATATCATGAGGATTTTGAGTGGTAAATGGTTTACTCATGTCACCACCTACACCCATGCCACCCAAATCTGATCATCCCCTAATTTTGTATTCTCTAGCCATTGATGTCTTGCTAGCAGTGCATGTTTACATAAGAGGGTAATGATGGTCATGAGTGGGCCATATATTTCATTAGTCATACTCTCCTTGATTAACAACAAGGTATGCTCGGGAAAAGAAATATTATTTAACCATCATATTTACAACTAAGAGGTTAAGGAATTATATAATTAACCATTAAATGTAGGTAATTTTCAAATCGGGATAGTTGCGGACATTATTAACTCAAGCAACCTTGTCTAAGAAGGTTGGAAAATTTATCACGTTGATGGGTGAGTTGAAACTAATTTTCATTAATCGAAATCCATCAAAGGAAAATCATCGTTGATTGGTTGGTAAATAACCCTATAGATTGTGGAGAGTTATTTGAACTAGAATTTCCTAATGAATGTGTTTTCTATATAGAATAAAAACCTCCCATTGCTTTGTGTCCATGGTACACTAATATAGTAAATCACATTATAGATTGGTCATACCCCGAGGGAGAAATTTCACAACAAAGATGGTTGTTACGTGTCATAGCCACAAAGTATGTAATCGTAGAAGAAGTGATCTCTATCACAGAGCCTTCACTACATTTTATTAAGATGCGTTAATGAATAAGAACAAAGAAAACTCTCTTTAAATCCACAATGGAGTTTGTGGTGGCCACTTTTGATGGAATTAAACCACTCGAAATATCCACTAAATGGGATACTTTTGGCCCACATTAGAGTAAGATATTTTGGAATATGTGAGAAAGTTACAAAATTTTCAAGAGTTCTCACATGTTATACATATCCTGGCATAGGCTCTACAACTGATTGTTACACCTTGGCCCTTCTCTACTTGGGGTCTTGATTTGATAGGGAAATTCTCTCCCTTGTCTTTAGATGACCACAACTTCATTATCATGACTACGGAGTATTTCACAAAGTGGTTTGAGGCCATTCCTCTAACCATGGTAACTTGATTAGTTATTTCCAAATTCATCTTGAACCAAATCATTTTTAGTACAATGTCCCATAGGTCATTATCTCAAGTAATAGAACCCCATTCAAAAAGGAAGAGGTGCGAGAATTATGTTCGTAGTTTAATATATCTCATCACACAACCTCTTTATACTACCATAAGTCCAATGGATAAGATAAGGATGAAAATAAGACTTTGAAGTCCATCCTCCTTAATATAGTTAAGGAGAATACACAATATTGGCACTTAAATCTTGTTTCATCCTTTTGGGCTTATATAACCTCGGTGTGAGAACCTATAGGGGAAACCATTTTTCTCTAGTCTTTGGTGCCAAAGTGGTATTATAGCTCAATGTAGAACTATTGAGTATTCATGTGTCTCGAAAGGAATTTTTGATGAAGACGCATACCAAGAAGTACAATTGGAAGAATTAGAAACCCTGGATTAAAATGGCTTTGAGTTGAGAAACATCATTGAGTCTATCTTGACACGATGTGTCGCCTAATTTAATATGAAATTATACAAATGAGAAATCCAAGTAGGAAATCTTTTATTGATGTTAGACAACCGAATTTACAAAAAGGTCAGCGAAGGAAGGAAATTTAGACCGAAATGGTTACTCCCATACAAGGTAATGGAAGACTATAAGAACAATGTGTATCATCTATGTAATTTATAGGGTGAAGAGTTTAGTGAGTCCGTAAACTCAATTAACTTTAAATACTTTTACATATAGTCACTTGCATTTCCACAATGTAGATTATTGCATTCATACCTCTTTGTCATTTGCATTGTCACCTTGTTTAAATTGTAAAAAGGAAACTTAATTTTCAAGTAACTTTTAAAGATTTCAAACATTGCAAAAATATCAAATCACATCTCTTCAATATTCAATTCACTTCTTTAAAATACTCAATCTACTTCATCATTTAAGTTCTCAAGAAAAAATATTGAAAGTGATTCTACAAGGACTTGCATACTTAGTTATCTTTAGGATTTCTTCCAATTTAGGTGTTTCTTTCCCATAGTTAGTTTAGAAGCTTCTTGATGACAATTACTTCTCTAAAAATCTCTCTCGATGATAGAAAAACTCTAAACATTTCACCTAAAATATTTGTTTTCCTATCTCAACCTTTGGTGGTGAGCCCTCACATCCTATTGGTTGTGTGGGGTTGAGGCTAGGGGAAAATGTTCCCTCCTAAAAGCACAATTCAAAGTCAATTAAAAAAATAAGATAAATAAACAATAAATACAAAAAAATTAATTTGCAAATAAAAATGCACTTCTCATCCCTACCAATCTTTGATGATGATCCATGATTCTTACTAGTCAGCATGAGGATAGGAAAAGAGGGAAGTGACCTTACTCACCTATTTTTGTCCTCAATGATGATCTCTTGCTTCTCACTAGTGGCATGGGGCAAGACATAGGGGTCACAATAATAAATCACAAGTTGTAAATAAATAAACAAATTTTAATGTAAAAATTCCCATGAAAATGAACTAGATGTGTATGTTAAAAGAGAATTGTTCCTCAAAACCATATTTTTTCAATCAATAGGCCATCCATGAATCTAATAGTAAACAAACTTGTATGTAGAATTCATTTTGAACTAGATAGTTTATCTTGATTAGGGTTGAGTTATAAATTTTATACTTGGGTCCTTGTCAAAGTTTTGTATCTTGATCATCATTCACATTCATAATCTTCAATTCTTATAACTCATGTCCTTCTTAGCTCTTGGTGATGAGACATCACATCTTACTAGTTGCATTTGGTTATGAATGGAATGAGTTCATATTTTCATCATACTACATTAAAAACAATTTTCCAATGAAATAGAAATGATAAATATTACTTGAGAAACAAAGTATTTAAGTTTTAAAAAAATTGTCATATGCATAATAATACATAATCATTTTTTACCAAATTGCATCATCATCCATATAATACATTTTAAAACATAAAAAAATTATAAATTCCAAACCATCTAAGAGTACACATATGAGATAAACCATAAAATAATTTACTCTTACAAGGAATGTTGAACCATGTGTATATATAATATTAAAGTTTATTGTGTACAATGTGTTACACCGTAATGTAAGTGTGGTAAAAAATCTCTCTAAGAGCTCAAAATACAAAAATAGATATATGTATCAAAATGTCTCAATACAATATGGGGCCTAGGATTATCCCTTCCTCTTAAACCCTTGAAAAGGGGTAGGAGTGGCAGGTGTACTCCTATTATGGATCATATGATGAGAGAGGTTTGGTGTAACCTAATAGGCTTCATGTGAATACATATGAGATTTTCGGGTGAGTGGCGGTGGTAGTGGATCTGATACGTGATTGTTCTCACTATCATATCTCTTGATCCTCATGTAAAGTGATATGTAGCCTCATCTCGGTCATCACATCTAAGGCATGTTAGGCTAGAGTGAACACGTTAGTGTGTCGACCTTCCCTCACTAGTGCCCTATGTTAGTGGTTAGTTGATATCTATTCATCTTTGTAGGGATCAAAAACATATCTAGGAGCTTGCATTACTAAATAAGATCTCATCCTTATCCATCCATAGTAGCTGCAAAGTGCAAATAAATAATGCTAAGTTAGAATTTTTTTGAAAAAAAAATATATAATAGAAATGAATTTCTAACATCTAGTCCAACAAAGTAAATGTAGGGAAAAGAGTGTTTTACTCACCCAAATCTCAAGACATCTAGCTACGATTGAAAACTTATGTCAATGCAAGAGATGATAGTACATGATCCTCCTCAAATTTAATCTCCTCCTCACATTGTAAGTGAATTTATGCCTTCTCATCTATAAGTAGATCCCTACTAAGTATACACTCTAAATTCGTCTTCATCCTCCTTATCTCTAGCAGTTGTTTGAGGCCTTTCCAGTGTGCTACCACTTGGAGTCTATATCCCCCTAAGCATGAATTGGTCTTAACATCCTCCTCCTCCTCCTACACACTATTTAGGATTACATCAATATAGGAAGCACCTGCCTCGGCCTAACTTCTTCCCCTAGCACCAAACAGTGATTCTGTCATGTACTAATGGGAACTCTAGGTGTAATAATTGTCCACTATAACCTAAGCCTCTACAGGTGAGTGGCTCTCACCTCTGTATGCCTATATAAATTATAGGAACCACTGGGTGAGCATATGTATAAGGTGTCCCAAATATTTGTAGGTACCCCGAGGAGTGAATGAGTCTTGACTCTGCTCATCTGGTCAACTAATTTTGATCCTACTCGAGCTCTAATCCATTTGTGGTATTACATGTAGTCAAGGTAACGCCTTTATGACCCCATTTGCTAGTCATATCCTAGTATGGCTACATGATAATATCTACCATGGTCAAGTTATAAACTAAGTGATATGGTCCCCTAATGTCGGTGCCATGTCCATCCACAGCTTATCTAAATTCTTTAAGATATTTTATCATGATTCCCCTGCCATTTTAGTAGGGGATCATCCTCTCATAAACCCAGGACACAACAAGTGTGGGGTAGGTGAGGAATTGGATTCTAGTGTTTTAATGTCAAGTGTAGACAATCATGTATAAATCATGATAAGTAGTTCCTGAAATGTCTACTCCACATGTTTATACCCTTTCATAATATAAATCTATGCTATGAATGATGGGGCCCATGATAATACGATGGACCTTGTCCCCTCCTTTACCCTCAACCCCTCAATCAAATACTAATACCAAGATACAAATGATGGCCTTACCTAACAGAGTAGGGATATGTGTGGAGTCAATTGATACCAATATAAAACCCTACTTTTTGGCACCATTTCTCCTAATTCTTAGGTTCTTGTGAATATCCTAGATAAGTGACCCAGGTGTGAGCCTCGGCCATGAAGTTAGCACTCATTAACACTAGCTTTTGTCGGTGAAAGGAACTCCAAGAATCTGGTAGGTATCCTCTAAGGTGATGTTCCATGCGCCTCTAACTATAGGTAGTTGGAAAGTGTTCTTATCTGCAGCCATGTAGCTCAATAGGTCATAGAGTAAGTGACTCACAAAGAGGTGCAACGAGTCATGTCTATGAGATCCTCCAAATACAATGGGCAAAAGACTGAAACCATGGGCCCAAAATAGCCCCTCTCCCCAATAAGTACCTCTCTGGTTAAGTAAATTTCCCTAGGATGCTGGGGTAACCGATCCTACTCTCAGCTCTAATCCATTTAACATATCTTCCCTAAATTCATAAACAACAAGAAAATATAAATTTAGAACCTTTTAGGCATATAATATGCTCACAAAAAAGTAGTATAAACCTAAGAAAAAAATCATACTTAGCCAAAATTTTGAAAAATACCTTGATGGTTATAAATGTTGCTCATAACAAAGTGGAGGTTACACAATTGCCATGGTGGTTGTGCATTCATCACTTTCCTAGGTGTAAATTTTGTATACACCGTGATGGTTTTGCAACCACTACTTTGTCTAACTCCTCCATCAAGTGAAAATTTTTCCCAAAAGATCGGGTCATACCCTAAAGGCCAAAATAAATTAAAAATAGTAAAAATACATCGAATAAACTCAAAAAAATTACATACGATAAAAATCTCAATTCCCCCCTTGTGGTCATTTTCATTATAAATTTATAAAAAATTAGTCCCCATATTAAAATAGTTACTTGATTGATTCCTACATTTTAGGGAAAAACCAAAAAATGCTAATAACTAACCACGATCATGACCCTCTGCCACTATTGTTGGTTGAGCTACCATCATCTCAAAGTGCTTATCAATTTGACTATAATCTCACGTGAAATGGTAACAGGTGGTCAGAGCTCTAAAATTCACTAAGTGGGTAAGTTGAAAATTATATCTATAAATTGTCAAAAAGTTATATATATATTGTTTTATAATGTCATTTTGAGTGTGTAATGATTTTTCCTTTGGGTGTGTCCATGTGTTCTCCATTAGGATGGAGTGTTGACGTAGGTATATTTCTCATCCCCTGAGTAAACATGGTAAGTAATCTTATCATTTTAATTTAAAATGTTTTGTCGATTACATTTTGTATGTGCACTTTATTACCATTTTATTTTACAAGAGGTGGTAATCTTGGATTGGTGTGATTTAAACACATCCAACATTGGTGAATGAGGTATAATTAAAAACTTTCCCATTTGGGAAATCCATACTCAAAATTCACATTTTATTCACATTCATGGATAAAATGATTATTCGAGGGGGAAATATGTATGCGCCAAAATTGCGATCCTACATGTAAGTGCTACATTGGAAAAATGGTAAAAATATCTTGTAATGATAAATTTCATCTCTAGAACAAATAATGATGTCCATGTCCCATTTCCTTGTTTTCTTAAGCATGTTTATGTGGCTTATTCTTCTTTACTTCTCAATTCCCTAGCTTTATTTACTTTCACAAAACTTTTTCACTGATTTTCCTTAGAATTTTCCCTTTAAGTTACATAATCATCATGGCATTTACGTAACCACTAGTTTTCTTAGAGTGGTAGTTGGTGGTTAAATATGCAACTTCCTTAGTGGTTCACTTCCCATAACCACCATAGCCAATTTACGTAGACTAGTGGTCCCGAGTGCATTTATCCGAGATGTAAAAACTCCAAATTTTATATGTATTTTCAAGCTCAAGCTTCAGTACATTTTCTCAAACGTTTCTCATCCATTTCTCCTAATTCTTAGCTTGTTGGATGCGTATGAAATTCTTCTTCCTCACTTACTATTCTTAGTATATCTTTTGATTTTCCACGGTCCCTTCTTAGGATGATCTTCGGCACTTCATTGACTTGCCAAGTGTACTTGGACCATTTCCTACCATCTTTCTATCAAAAAAACCAAGATCTTTCCCAAATCATTGGTTAAATATTCTTGATTTTGATTATTAAAAATCCGTTACAAAGGGTTCTTCTAAAATCCGATTAAATCGTATTTTCCTTTAAAATTAAATACAAAGAAATCATCCTTTTCTTTATTTCTCTTTGTCATTAGCATTTTCTAATAGTGAACTTGTAAATGGTATGCTCCAAAAAACTCTTATAATTATTTGATTTTCTTCCACATGATTCAATAAAATATGAGATATTTTTTTTAGAATATGAATTTAGAAAATTTCTATAATGATGTACAATAAGATAAAAATGCTAAGAAATTTTTAGAGATGTGACTATGAAAGAAAATGAGAAGGATAGGGAACTTACCTTGATTTTTCTTATCCTAGAGTGAGTATGTACTATAAGAACTAATGAAACAATAATTCAATATATCACAATGATACTAAGCAGTTTGATACAAAAAATACAAGGGTATAAAAACAATTTTGGAATGTTAGGACATGAGTGCCTAGGTAGGAGTGAGGGCACATGCATATGCCTTAAAACTACGTGGGGTGCACATATTAGAGTTTTCTAGAAAGTTTGGAACTGATTTTGTTTTTGTCACTAGGGTTTAACACTGATTTTAATGCTGATAATTTCTTGTATGTCATACTTAGATCACCATCGAAAGTACCTATAAATCTAAAAACACTCATGCAAAATCCACAAACTACATCAAATCCTAAAAAAAAAGATGAAAAATGAGGGGTCAAACTAGAGTTTTTGGTGGAACCTGTTCAAACAAGTGAACTTTACGACTTAGAGTGCTACACTACATCTCAAATCCTAAAAACCCAATGTAGTTCTATGTGCTTGTGTGTGTGATAGTTCTCCTAGGTTTCCCTCGTGTCGATGACACCAAAATAACGGGAAGTAGTTAGATAGAATGCAGATGTGTGGATGGAAAAATGAACTTCCCCTTCATATGTAGTGTGTATACAGAGTAATAAGTCCAAGATGTAGTCCCTTTGATATGTAGATAGATATCCCTTGATAGAAATTTCTTGCCCTTATAATGGTATGTATGTTGTGTTTATATAGGGATCTCTTGCTTGAATTTCGACACTAATGACATGACATGTTGACTAGTACCTCAAGATAGGAGTAAGAAAATTGAAAATGCTGACCACAAAATGTCAAAAATGTGAACAAGAACAAAGAGGACATGGGTAGAGAGGATAGATAGGAGTGCCTAGATGCTATTGTCTAGTCTTGGGAACTAGTGTCTAGCAATAACTAATGAAAAATGTGTGAAGACTAATAGATAGGTATCCTGTTTCCTTATCATAAATGGGTGCAAAAGTGAGATAGGTGAGATATAAAAAAATAAAGACACTCAAAGAAATAAGACAGACTAGACAAGTGTGTCATCAATGATTACTTTTCTTATGCAAGATCCATATAAAAACAATATACTTAGTGATATAGTAAATAATAGTAAGACTGCGATTTTGTGTCTAGAATTTCCCCCTTTATGTTATTTGAATGAAATTCAAGTAGTGTAAAGGAAGAAAGGAACATACCTATGAGAAGTCCAAAAATTGTTGTTGCAAAACTATTCACAAAATAAGAACATATAGCATGGTTAACCATGGATTGACATGTCGATCTATGTAGCATAAATAGAGATGGAGAACCATTGTGAGGAGCACTCAAAGAATATGATGATTTAATTTGGAGTGATTAGAGATTTCGCTTTTATCATTAATGGAGATTTGGTGGGGTAGGGAGTGATCAGTTCCCAAACTGATTTTGTATGTGTAAAAACTAAAGGTTTTGGGAGCCCTTCCACTAAAGGAATATTGTTAGGAGAGAGGTCTAGTTTTACCCTCAAACTTTGACTACATCCTCAAAATTTCTAGCCGTTGTAGATGGAAAAATACCAAATTTTTTTATTTTGATCCAACGCAAATAATCCATATATGAGCAGTATAGGAAAGGAAATGACATCTCATTTCCCCCACTCCAAGGGTGTCTCCATGATGTGTATGATTCTAGATGGCTTCCATGTTAGGTCATATAGAAGTGATAGAAAATGTAAAGTGACTTCCCATGTTGGTTCATCTAGAAAATATAAAAAGTGATGTATCTCCCAAGTTAGTTCATGTGGGAAAAATATTAAAATATGTTGTGTTGTGTCAATCAATTGGTTTGATTCAAGAAGAGGAAAATTGTGCTGAGATTAAATATGTATGGTAGATTACTCATGGAGATATTTTTTTTTTTCACCCTTGATTAAATCATTAGGGGAGTCACTAGAAAGTAGTGTGAAATGTTGCATAATGTGTGAGAACATTTTTATATTGACGAATTAGATACATGAGATGTTTTTGATTATGTAGCAAAGAGGATGGGGATTATAGAGTGATATTGATTGTATGCCTTCTTTTAGTGAAATGGGAGTGGAAAAAGAAGGAATGATGAGCCAAAAGTAGATGCAAAATGATGTAAGAGTGAGTAAATATCACAAGATTGAGTGTATATCAAATTGAAGATGTGTGAGATCGAAATATGGTGTTATGGAATGTATACCAAATAATAGCAAGAGAAATTCTAAACTGAATGACATAGTAGTGGAGCTCAAGATAAGAGTGAAAATGTGTGGCTTTGATGACTTACACAATGAGCATTAATAATGACTATAGAAAATTAGGTATTGAGAAAAGTGTTATATATAATAATGGTGAAAAGTGAATAAGGACTTCATTTGAACCTTGATTGAGTGTTATTTTGAGCTTTGAGTGTGTGAATATGCCACAAGTGAGAGAAGTGAAATTGAGTCAATTTGAGATGGTGGCAACGGTTGTGGTGTTGCATACAATAGTTGAGTTGTGTAAGTTTGGTTAATTTTGAAAAATGTGTTAAAATAAGTTTGTTTTCGTGAATTTTTGTAAAATTTGACTTTTTGAATTTCTATGCATTTCTAAACTAGGCAAGATTGATGAATTCACTAATGTCCCTTAGGATTTCAATGCCCAAATATAGGCATTGGTGTCTTGCTCTTGGGGCTGTGCAACCCAAAAGGCATGTTTTTTATCCCAAAACATGATAAATGTAATATTTGATGTATTTTGGTTTTTACAAATAGTGGTGTTTGTATGCTTATGAGATTTCAATGTTATGTCTATTTTTGTTTGGTTTTGTGTAGAGAGATATTCACTCAAGGGAGTTCCATGGTGGTTTTCATTTGAGTATGTTTTGGGGATTGGGTTTATCGGATGATGAGTACTATATACTAGACTATGTTGGCCTACGACACATAGTGAGAATGGGGGATGTACCCCATAATATGTTGATGATTAATGCATTATGCGAGTGATGGTGAGGAGACACGTGTATTTTTTGGTTGCCTTTTGGGAAGATAAATATGACCCTGGAGGATGTATATCACATATTAAAACTACTAGTTATGGGTGAGAGAGTTCAGGTGATGGTCATGGAGGACACACACAATAGCATATAAGAACAAGTAGGATGTATTTAAAAGGGACATGCGCATGCATAATGAGACCCATATTAAGCTTGGATTCAATACTATGGCCACATGTTCCATTGTTGCGGAAGTTCATTGTAGTTGTGATTGCTTCATCAGTGGAAGCGGAGGGTGGTGGTGTAGGCATCTTGTATAAGATTCATGATATTTGTCACCATATTGAGGAGGATGAGACTAGATATGTTTGAGAATGATGTGTAGTGGAAAATTTATAAAGTGACCTATATAGGTTCACATAGAGGAGCATGATGGTGGAATGGGAGTGTCACATTGGTACATTTATGGGCTTATGAGCACATATCGTAAGGCCACTTGGTGGGCCACATGTGGAGTGGGAAAGACCAGGGATATATTTGTTGCAAGATTGGTAGGTGTTCATAGTAGCATGATGGACACCAATACTTAAGATTGATGTTGGATCATATGGGCACATGGGCCATTATATGGAGGCCATATCGATCCTATGGAGGATGGAAAGAGGATGGGATAAAGCTACGATATATTTGTCGTACGATGTGGTTGGAGATCGGTTTCCTAGAGTGGTTGAGTTTTTTTAGAAAGACTGTGTATCACAGATTTTTATGTTAGACAAGATGTTCCCATATATATGTATGTGTGGTTATGTGCCACTAGAGAACCGGGAGACTAGAGTAGAAACTAGGCCCAATAGGGGCATAACTAGTTCCCCATGGTCTAG
The DNA here is from genome assembly GCA_018340775.1 of Taxus wallichiana var. yunnanensis. Taxonomy (NCBI): domain Eukaryota; kingdom Viridiplantae; phylum Streptophyta; class Pinopsida; order Cupressales; family Taxaceae; genus Taxus; species Taxus wallichiana. The sequence continues at coordinate 1,030,396,326 of CM031234.1, read as the reverse complement.
TGGGGTTGATACAACAATAGAGCCAATAAAAGTTAATGATGGAGGATGTATCGATTCATATAGTGCATGGTGGTAGCCCATTGGTGGGTGATATTTTTCCACTTGTTGTGGATGTGGTAGAAGCACCGCCGGTTGGAGGATTAGAGAGGTAAATTTACAATCATCTTGACTAGTATGAGAAATAGCATCATGCACATGTACATTTTCATCATGATTTTTATCTACTGATATCACAATCAAGACCAATCATATAATCAATAATAGCATCATCAAGATTTTCAACATAAATAGAAGAATGTGGAGTGGTCCTAGTGTAGGATGTGTTCATGTTGGGTTCACTAAATGATTAAATAAAATCAGATATATTTTTAATGAAATCTGAATTTATAAAATGTCTATAATGATGTACAATAGGATACAAATGCTAAGAAATTTTTAGAGATGTGAATATGAAATAAAATGAGAAGTATAGGAACTTACCTTGATTTTTCATATCCCAAAGTATATGGAAGAAGTCCGATAAAACAAAAACTGGAAGAAATTACTGATAAAGCACAAGAACAACTCGGGAACTTGGGATGTTGAACAAGTTCCCTAGACTCTATGGGTCATTGGATTCTTAAAATAAAGAAGCATCTAGGGAATGTAAAAATGACATGCATGAACTTGGATAGAGGGTGAGGAACTTGCAAGTTCCCTGGGAGAGGACCTTATTGGGAAACAAACTTGGAGTCTGTACAAGACATGATTTGTTGGTTAAAGGATATCAAATTTTTTATGAAGATCATCAATTACAAAATTTGAGGAAATTAGGGTTTATCATGCGAATTATAGATTGTTTCTTTATGATCGAAAGTATGCATGAATGAAACAAGATCATTTGATTGAATAAATAGTAAATCTAAAGACATAAATAATCTCTACTTAAAACCTCAAACTAACATAACAAATCTAAAAAAAGATGTTATACAAAAAATGAGGATTGAAGAGTATGCAATCGTAAGACTAACGAACTTGAGATAAATGATCCAAACAAGTGAAATTATAGACCGAATGGAAATGCACGTATTGATTTCATCTACACTTTAGAGTAAAAATCCAATTCTTCTATGTTTTTTTGAATGTGAAGAAGGTGTGATAGTACTCAGTAGGTTTCCTCAGTTAAAGACCGCCTATCGCAATGACACCAAGATAACGAGTTATAGATAGATAGAATGAAAATCGTGGATGGAAAAAATAAACTTCCCCTCTGTAATCCGCTACCCGAATTTCTCTATAGTGTGTATGAGGGAGAGTAATAAGCCCAAAAAGATGTCTGTCCTATAGATATGTAGATAAGCATCCCTTGATATAAATTTTCCAGGAATTACAGAGAAAATGATATGTATGTTGTGTTTATTGATCTAGAGGGTTTTTGGGATGTTGAAGGTGGCTTTCCGTTAAACCTCCTAAACCATTACCATTACATTTTATAGTGTTTTGATATATTTACTAAGTATGATGGTATTTGGTTAACTCTAGAAATAGATTAAACACTGCTCGTGGATTCGGATGAAACAAGGAGAAGTTATGGGACATTTGTCAAAGATTGGGTTTGAAAATAACAAAGTTGGACATTTGGTGAATCACGTGTCGGGAAAATCGGTCAAAAATGGAACAATGTGTGGGACATTTTGGCAAAAGGTGAAAAAGGTTCATTTTTGTTGTTTTGATAGCCGATATTTGACAAGTACGCGGTTCGGTTAAAATTTTGTGGACCCTACTATTTTATTGGTCGGGGGGTGAACCTGGGATAAAGCGGGACAAAAAGTGGGCCGAAATACATACAAAATGACCCACTGCAGACTTTTCTTTTCACGACTAGGAGAAAACACTTGCATTTGCTTTCTCCATTTTATTTACACAATGTATTATCATTTTTACAATTTTATATACAAAACCCTCTCTAACATTTCCCATGAAAATGGGATTACTATTTTTGGAGTGGTTTAATTATGCATACATTTAGGGTGATATTGGCTTGGGTGATCTATATTTCTAGCCGATGACACCAAGATAACGAGGGTAGATCAGACTCCCACCGAAAAGTTAATCAAAATTTTACCACATTGTATTTAAGCCCAAGGTTGTCCCTTAGACATGTAGATAAGTAATGGATATAAATTTCACCCACAATGATATGTATGTTATGTTTATTGATCTAGAGGATTTTTTGGGATTATATTATCCATATTACCACATTTTATAGTGTTTTGATATATATATATATCTAGAAATAGATATATATATATATATATATATATATAATCCACTGTATTTGGCAAAAGGTGAAAAAGGTTATACAATGAGTGACAAACGGTTAAAAATTTGGTGGAATCCACATTATTTTGTGGGGAGTTTATATATTTGGGAGGATCAATGCCTATATTATTCACATTGCGGGGAAAATATACCATTTATCTGGGATAATGGTGAGGTATCATAGGGTGATATGTGGGTGGCCCTATATTTGGGTGAATTAGTTGATCATACAAGCTTTTACCAATTTCACATAACTCGACCGAATGGATTACATTTCCTTACTATCCCCACTTTGGGAGGATCAATGTAAGGCAGGAAAAAACAAAACCATAATGGTGGGTTCGAGATGTGATCTATATTTGGAATTACAAAATTTCATTAAGAACAAAACAACAATGCAAAAAACGAAATGGCCGAAGCCTCAAACAAATGGCTCGGAAGCCTGAATCTTGGTTGTGTGGTAAAAAATTTGGATAGACATGGCCTAAACCATGTAACATCATAATCCTTATCTATTGTTAGCCTATATAAAGGCATAAACGACTCCTTCTCACAACGAATGTGGGATTTACCCACTTAGAAGAAAAGTGATCGCCAATAAAAGGGAGATAGGGTTACTTGACCTCGAGACCTAGGGCCTTCAAGCGCATTTCTCAAACCAAACCGCCAAAGTAGCTCAATGTGGAGTGAAATGAGCTAAACCATATTTAAACACACACAAGTGAGCAAATTGTGTATCATGGATAAAACAGACCGGTTTGCAGAGATATTCAATTTTTTAGGACTCATTGTCCGAATTTTTCCACAAAGGCAAAAATGAAAATTGTTTAGAATTTTGAGGGGAACTCAGATATTCAATTTTTTTCCATGAATTTCTACCTATTTTCATATTTAGGTGATTTTCCATCACATTTGCATGAAGAGGGCTCTAGGAGAAAGTAGAGATCCTCATTTCGAGGCACCAAGGGTCGAACCAGCCTTGGTGTAAAAAGAGAAATTGTGTGTAATTTCACGAGGATTCTGAAAATGTAATTTTTTTCCATGTATTGTTTTTAAATATTCATTTGTAGGTGTTTTTTGATCACATTTGCAAGGGGATCACATTATGGAAGCACCTTAGGAACCACAAATCAACTTCGGGACATTTTTTGATTTTGTGTAGAGTTCTATGAATCTTATATCAATTCATTTATAATTATAATGGTGTATTTTTCATTATAGAAGGGTTCATTGTACTTATTTGGGAAATAGTAGATCGATTCTCTTTTTGAGAATCTAGATACATAACCTTCGGGTGAACTCCGTAATCAAACTTATGTTATGGATTTTATTTCAATTTTGGATGAAGATTTTGATTAGATAAAAATCAGTATTAGATTTTAATTCATTTGATTAAGCAATCATTCATTAAAAATGGGAAATTGGATTTAAAAAGATAATTTCAATATTCATAATCCAAAAATGCACATTTATGTGTTTTGAATAAAATTTAGACCGAGTGCATCATTTTAAAGGAATTAATCAATTTTGGAGTTTAAGAGCCATAAAATTGATGTTGAGTTCCTTAGATCCTTGGAAATTTTTATAAGTGAAAATTTACCTCACCCATTTTCAAATCATTTATATAGGGATATCTTGCTTGAATTTTGACACTAATGACATGACATGCCAACTAGTACCTTGGGATAGGAGTAAGAAAACTAAAAAGGATGACCATAACTGAAAAAATGTGAATATGAAAAAGAGGAAATGGGAAGCAAGGATGGATAGAAGCTCCGGGCACTATTTTCTAGTCATGAGTGTTGGTATCCAACAACATCTAACAAAAAATGGTCAAAGATCGATAGACATGGATCCTCGTGACCTAACTAGAAATGGGTGTAGAAGTGAGATAGGTGATAGATAAAAATAAAAAGACACTCAAAATAAGAAGATAGACTAGATTGTGTTTCATTAGTGAGTATTTTTCTTACGTAAGATCCATATACAAAACAACATAATTGGTGGTATAGTAAATAGTAGTAAGTGTGTGATTTTTGTCTACACCAAACCATCACAGCTCCTTAGACTCATTGGACTCATCTCTGAGAGAGACATCGAGAGGATAAAGAAAAGAAAAACTACATCTAGACATTGTCACAGCTTCTACAATTTTCACTATGTGAGTGTAATTCAATTCTTTAAAGTTTTCTAATTTAGAGTTTACATTTCTTTTAAATCAATAGGTGTTTTCGGGAATTATAATTAGAAAGTATTCATTTCCTTTAATTATCTTCTACTTATATCTCCTTCTCATCTTATCCCCATGGAGTGCATGGGAAAATATTTGAAGGAAGTTCATGTGCAAAAATTCTTTATTTCTTCATTTAAAATCCAATGTAGATTTCATTTATTTATTAATTAGATTAAATGTTCACACAATAAAACTTCCATTGAAAACTTCCTCCCTACTTATCCCCGTGGATATATAAGGAAAAAATCTTGAGGAAGATTCTATGTCTATGGGTTTTGTTGTATTTTTCATGAGTTAGTTGTTAGTGCAAAATCACAAAGACCCCGGATGCGCATCAGGTTTCTAGGTTGATCACTTTGGCATCCAGTGTGATTGCATAACATTGAATCCTTTCTCCAAGTGTGGGACTTGAAAAAATGAGAAAGGATTCTCCAGAGAAGGCTGGTTCCTATTCCTTTGTTCAGATGCACACGAAATATGCAGAGGGTTTTCTCAAAACCTAATCTAATCTGCCAAGGAGACAAGGTAAGAAGATGCATAAAATAAATCTAAGCTAATAGAGGTGATGCACCGAGGAATGAAGAACACCTATTTTTCCAGTGAACACAGACCATTTGAATGTGATATAAGATCATGCATGAGATGACAAAACCGCAAAGTGAAAGACCAGAGGATGTAAAAATGAATACAGAGAGGGTGAGAATCATCCCATGAGACATGCATTACTTGCTCCAAAGATTGATACAATACACTACAGAATGCCATGAGGTAGAATAGTATTACAGTTCAAATGAGAGGTTCGAACTCCACAAATTCACCTAAGGAGAAGAAGGGAGAGGCAAAACAGAAAAATGTTTGACCCTTGAAAAGAAGCTCCTCTTTACAATATATAGAAAGAATGAGAGAGGGAAGAGAGAGGGGAAAGCCAAATCTACCCCAACCACCTCCAGGTTGCATTTAATTCATCTCATTATGGTAGAAGCGGTGGATCCTGGCAAAACGGTGGGCTTTCTTACAGAAGCGGCGAACTGTCTGCTGCATTAAAGTTGTTTGTTGAAGCATTACTTCTGCTTGTTATTTTGCACCAGAGGCGTTTCTTGATTTTCTCTCTCCAAAATGAACCAAAATTCAAGATTGACCCCGAAATCATGTAGATAATTTTACCAGCTTTCCGTTGATATAAAGAACGTGAAAATCCGAGCTCTGGATCGAAAGTTATGGCGATCTGAAGATTTAGGGCAAAAACAGGCCAAAATGTGTTTTGAAATCTTTCCGTGCTCGACACGGTGACACGTGGCACGTGCTGATTGGACGAGAAATTCTCTCTCCTCTACCTTTCGCGGGCTTTCCTTTTGAAATTTCCTTGTGGGCCCCTTAAACTTGGACACGTGGCGCTATTTCATTGGTTCGGGTCAGTGCTCGAAACCTCGCCCTTTGACTTTTGGACTGCCTCCCTTGCGACACGTGTCGTGATCTGGTTGGTTCTCGGCTCTTTCGCGCCCACGCGTCCATTTTTCCCTGGATGTCCTGAGAGTCAGCCTGGGACAAAACCTCCGATCCACCTGAAATGGGCTTCCTCGTCCCTCATTTGGCCGATGACACGTGGCATGCATTGATTGGCTTTCGGCTCCTTCGCGTCCATTTGTCCCGGATGTCCCAGTGCTGCCTGGGACAAATTCCTCCGGTTCACCCGATTCGGCCGGTTCGCGTCCTCGCGGCCCAGATGTCCCATTTGCTTCCGGACTGTTTGTTCTCATTTCGGCCGAACCGGCCGGTTCGCGTACCTTTGTCCCAGATGTCCCAAAGCAGTTAGTGCGAAAGTTCTCCTTTTCGGCCGATCCGGGCGGTTCGCGTCCTTCGCGTACTCTTGTCCCGAACTGTCCCACTCAGCAGTTAGTCATTTTTCCTCCTTCGGCCGAACCGGCTTTCCGCGTCCGCCGCGTCCTTTTGTCCGGATGTCCCAGTTGCATCCGGACTGCCTAGCGGCAAATCGGCCGATCCGCGTCTTCCGCGTACATTCGTTCCAACTGTCCCAAAGGAAACCTTGAGAAAGACTTAGCCAATTTTCACGATTTTTCCTGTTTCAATCTACTTGCTTGGAACTGCAAAACTCTGATGCATGTTATCGAAATTTACCCCTGGGGGGTGAAATTTTGACAACAGTTTTGACGACTCAGTGGGGTCACCTACCTGCTAGGTAGAAGATCAGTGGCCTTTTAGCGATCTATTGGGCATGGAGTCATAAGCAATAACCTGAAACGAGCCTGATATCTAATCCCGAGCCTGATACTGCAACTTCTTCTCCAACAACACTCTGAACTGTAGAAAACAACTTGAGAGCAAAAAACTCAGTGCCGAAGCACTTAGAAAACCGAAACCTAACTACTAACAGACAATGTGCACAAGCACTTGGAGGAATGAAAATCTAATTAATATTTACAAGGTAGTGAACTTCCCTCTAGAGGCAACGCTTGAGATAGATTCCATTGATTGGAAATTGCAGTTCTTCACCATCCAATGAGGCCAATTGGAAAGCATTGCTGCTCTTGCACTTCATGACCATGTATGGGCCACTCCAAATGGCATCAAATTTGAAATGCCTTCCTGGTTTTGCCCGATCTGCATCCCATTTCAACACTAGATCTCCAACTTGAAAAGATCTATCCTTGGCCTTTCTGTCAAAGGTCTTCTTGATCAAAGCTTGATCCTTTTCCATTGCTTGGGATGCCTGATTTCTGATCTCTTGCAGCTCCATCAGCTCTGCATATCTCACCTCCATAGGCTCAAATTCAAGCAACTCCAGTTGCTTCATGAGTTCCAATGTTGGCAACTCAAGTGACATGGGCAAGATTGCCTCTCTTCCATAGACAAGCTTAAATGGAGAATTACCTGTGGATCTTTTGGGAGTGATCCTATCAGCCCATAAGGCTGATTTCAGTTTGGTATGCCAAGCCCTCTGATTCTCATCAAGATTCCTCCTAATGATCCTCAGCAAGTTCTTGTTTGTAGACTCGGCCTAGCCATTACCTTGAGGGTAATAGTTTGATGAAGTGCTTAGGTAGATCCCGTTCTTGACAGCCCACTCAGTCACCTTAGATCTAATGAATGCCAATGCATTATCAGAGATTATTGTAGCAGGTACACCAAATCTGGTAGTTATCCCCTCGTAAAATTCCAAGATGCTAGACTCATTCGCCTCTTTGAGTGCTACTACTTCTGTCCATCTGGTGAAGTAGTCTGTGGCTGTCAAAATCCATTTGTGCCCTTGGCTTGAATTGGGATTGATGGCTCCAATGAAGTCTAAACCCCATTGCATGAATGGCTGGTCAACTGAGATTGGATGTAATGGAAGGGCAGCGAGTCTCTCTTTTCCTGTGAAGAATGCACAATTCTTACATCTCTTGATCCATGCATAGCAATCACTAAATATTTTAGGCCAATAATAACCAGCCTTCATGATTTTTAGAGCTGTCACTCTTGGTGCAAAATGGCCACCAGCTGGTCCATCATGAAACTCTTTTAATACCCTTTGGATCTGACCTGTGTTAATGCATCTCAGCAGCACTCCATTCACATCCTTCTTGAACAAAACTCCATCAATGATGGTATATAGAACAGACTGCAACCTGAAGTATCTCCTCTTCGCTTTGCTCATTTCTGGAGGGCATAGGCCTATTTATAGGAAGTGCATAATGCCTTGGGTCCAGCAAGGAGTCGAGGCAGCATTGTCTTCTTCTTCTTTCGCCACTCGGCTCATGGCTGTCTTGCCTGTCAAAATAGCCTCTTCTTCGTTGCATACTTCCTTTTGCTTCCCAAAACCAGCTGCTCACACAATCCTTTCCCTCTTACCAACTTGGTGATCTTGATCTCAATGTCATACTCCATGACACGGGTGATCCAACCTGCCCTTTTCTCATTCAAATCCTTGTTGAGGAGGAAGTCGTTAACCCCAAAGACATGTGAGACCAGCAAGCTGGACCTTGTTGTTTGAGACTAAATTCTTGAATTTCTTCAAGCTTCGATTACTCGCAAGCACATGCTTTTCAATAAAAGAGTACCTCACTTCACACGGTCATCTAGGCTCACGGCTAAAGAAGGCAATCAGCTATTCATCATTATCTTTGTTCTATTGTACTGAATGGCGGCAGAAATAGTGTCATCACCTCCAAATGCATAGAGGATGAAATCCTTGGAAAAGTCTGGGTTGATGAGAGTGGGTGCTTGGGAGATGGCTTCTTTGATTACTCTTCAAACTCTCTCCTTGTCTTCTGTCATCGTCCACTTGAAAGCCATGCTTTTCCTTAACATTTTGGTGATGGGCTTGACAAGGGCTGCAAAATCTGGGACAAACCTCCGAACAAAGTTTATCCTTCCCAGGAAACTCTGAAGGGCTTTCTTGTGGCTTGGCAATGGTAGAGCTCTTATGGCTTCAACCCTCTCTGGATCAATTGCTAATCCTTCCTTGGAGACAATATGGCCAAGGAGCTTCCCTTCATGTGCAAGAAAGATGCACTTCTTAGGATTTAAGGACACTCCGAACTTTCTACACCTCTGAAACACTTGCCTGAGGTGAAAGAAATGGTCTGCTGCATTCTTTGAGAAGACAGTAATATCATCTAGGTATACCAGCACTATCTTGTTGATCAAGCCTTTGAATGCCATATCCATAGCTCGCTGGAATGTTGCTCCAAAGATTCGATAGTCCAAATGGCATCTTCTTGTAAGCATATGTGCCCCATTTGGTTGTGAAGGCTGTCTTGAACTGGTCTTCCTCCTTTACCATAATCTGATTGAAGCCTAAGTAACCATCAAGTAGTGAAAACCTTTCTGAACCAGCTACAACCTGCAATATTTGCTCCATGGAAGGGAGTGGATAATGGTCCTTGAGAGAGGCTCTATTCAAATCTCGAAGTCAACACACATGACCTAATCTCTCCATTCTTCTTCTCGACATTTGGAACTAAGTTGGCAACCCAACTAGAATGCTTGATTGGGAATATGATTCTTGACTCAATCAGCTTGTCCAATTATTTCCTCATGAGAGGCTCCATGTGTGGATTGATCTGGTCTCTGCTTTTACTTTTGTGAGGCTTAGTATTTGGATCCAATTTGATGGTATCTTTGAGCTAAGTTGGGATTGAAACCTTTCAATTCTTCATAGCTCTAAGCAAATACGTCGGGAATTCTTGACATAGTTGTATGAACTCACATCTTTCTTGCTCAGTTGTCATCTTTCCAATTTGCAATGGCTTGTTCTCTTCTACCAAGATGGATACCAAATCTTCTCTCTTGACCTGAATGTTTTCTTTCTCCTTTCTAAACTAATCATTGGGGTTAAAAATGGACTCCAAGGTGATAAGTCCTTGGGCGGCTTGTCAGTTCTAAGCTGTATCACTTGGTCACCATATTGTTGTTCCAACTTTTCTTGATTCTTAGCTGAGAACTCAGCTTCTTCTTGTAAGAAATGGATGATTTGCTGGTCATTCTCAAATACTTGCCAACTGACATCGTTATCCGGCACTGAAGGCCTCACAATCACATGGATGTTTGGTTGTACCTTGTCTTGTTGAATGTTTTCTACAATGTCAAAGGCTGCCCCTACTGCTGCAAGCCTGTCAGCAGCTTGATTCTCTTTCCTAGGAATGGCTTTGATGCCGAAACCCTCAAAATCTTCCATGAGGTCCCACACCCTGTTCTTGTAGCACCTGAGTAGATCATTTTGGCGCATGCTGTCCCTTGACCTGATTTAAAATCAATTCTTGTCCCAAAGACTTGCAAGTTCTTTATTTTTTTCTTGATTGCCCAATGCATCCCTTGCACCAAGGCTTCATATTCAACAGTGTTATTGGAGCATGCAAATTGAAATCTAAAAGCTGAATAGTACTTTACTCCTTGAGGTGAAACAAGCATGGCTCCACCTCCTGCACCTTGTCTACTCCTTGATCCATCAAAAAACAGCTGCCATACCTCATTGTCATCCTTGTGGTTTGGCTTAGTGATGCTAGGAATAGGTTGACTTTCTTCGTGTATACAATAGACTCCTAGCTCAGATTCTTCTATTCCTTGATAAGGATCAAAAGCATGCACCTTGCTTGCCCATTCATCAAGAGTTAGATCCGGGATGTTTCCAACTTTAGTGTCAGTTTCATCCGTGCTTGGGTGATCTTCTTGATCAAATGCCGAGCAATTGGCATTAATCTGACTTGGAGTGTAGGGCTCAATATGGAAGTTTGCAATAGGTTCAGATCTGATTGTGGTCTTAGTTCCATATCTTGTCCTGAATAGCATGTGAGACCAATCAGCGGACAAATATCCCCCAATCTTGGCAGTGAAGTCCCTTGACAAACATAGGGCAAAGAGTGGTGGAAGGTCTATGACTGACACATCTTGTAAAACAACAACATTTGGACATGCGTGCAAGGTAAGACTCAAATTTCTAATCACTCCAACTGTTGCTATTGCTGTCCCATCCAACTGCACTACCCCTTTGGATGTTGTTTCATACTGAAGCCCTAGCTGATCAGCTATTTGTTTGGGCATGACAGAGCTACTTGCTCCAGAATCAATCATGCAATTATGCACTAGCTGATTTCCAATGATTAATGAAACATAGAAAGGAGGGGGTTTCAACATCTTACCTTGTTGTCCTCCATGATTTCCTTCAGATTGGGTAGCATTTGTAAGCACTTTGTCTTGCATCTGCTGATTCGAAGCTGGCCAGTCCTTCATGGCAGCTTGCAGCAGATCTCTTTGGCCTGGGATGGATAGGGATTCCCACATAGATATATTGACGTTTGTCTTCTTCATCTGATCAATGATACTGAATGGTGATGAAGGATCTCTCTGTTGTCCCTTGGTTTGCACATTTACTCCTTGTATGTGGGCAGCAACAGCTGGCATTTGAGTTGGCCTAGGGGCTGTTCTTGGCTGCCCTTGTGCATTTGAAATGGGATTGCCTTGTCAATCATTTGTGGAGCCGTGGAAGGTTGTGGATTGGCTGGGGCTAATGGCTGCTCTTCACCCAAATTTCTCCTTTTTGACCTTGTGTTTGCTGCAACACCTTGAGAAACTACCTGGTTCATGCCACAAAAATCCTCTGCTTGCCAATTTACCAATGTGGTGTCATTTGGGGCTGATTGCTGTTGGAATGTTTCTTGTTGTTGGCTGTTTTTCTGATTGTTCTCACTCTCCACACCGTGAGTTGTTACCATTAAAGCTTGAGTCAAAGCACCATTGAAGCACATGGATTGATTATGAGGCTCATTATATGGAAAACACCAATCATACTCATGGGCAATGTTGTTTTTTTGGTACTAATGCCTTAGAGGCGAGATATGGCATTTGGATTATAGGCTGGAATGGTCTATTAGCAGGAGGCCTTGCTTGATTCTGATTTACAGCTGGATTGGGTGGCCTTTGAGGCTGATATAGTTGCCTATTAGGTTGAGCTTGAGGCTGATATGAAGGTCTAAAACCTTGAGCTTTCTTTGTCTCTTGAGTGTCACCAGCTCATTACCTAAATTTTGCAGTTGCTTCATGACCTCTTGAAGCTCATTTGGGGCACTTGGAGATGAAGTGGAAGCTTCATTTGAACTCTAATTTCTAGGAGTGGGAGAAGGAGCTAAGACAGGTGCTTGACTAGTACTTGGGCTCTCTAAACTTGGATATAATGGCATTGGAGGCCTAGGAGCTAGCTTTCCGGCTTGAATCGAGAAAATTTTCAGCTCTAATGGCAATAGTATAAGCGAGGGGATAGTTGTGCCTCCCATAGATTGAACCAACATAGAAATATAAGAATTTAAAGCTTTAAGGTAATATAGAAAATCACCTTCTACTTTTGTTGGTTGCCTCATTGCCACTGGAATTCTATCCCAAGACCTTTGAAATCTGAAGTTGAAGTCAGTTAGCTGCTCATTGGAAGCTCTCTTGATGGTTGTCAGCTGCTCCAAAAGAGACAAGTTGTCTCCCTTCTCTCCAAATTGATCATGAAGTGCAATACACAGCTGATTCCAGTTTGTGATAGAGCCAGCTCCAAGGCTCCTAAACCATTGCAATGCTTTCCCCTTGAATGAAGACGCCAGCAATTTGACAGCTACTTGCATCTCATTAATCTCATGGATTACACAAATGTTAGCAATGTCCTTGACATGATCACCCGTGAGTGTTCGATTTTCTCAAAGTGAAATGCGGAATGTTCTTCAATGCTGAATCGGGATTGGATTTTGTGCATTGAGAGCAAGTGGGCTGCTGCCTGTGAAGTTGACATAGGGGTTCAGTGGTTGCGCCATTCTGATTGGTCGAAGAACTCTTGAATACTGAATGAAGGGCCAATCAGGTGGAGGAGTTGAGAGAGTTTTGTTTGGTGGAGATGGAGACCTTTGAATCCTTCTTCCTCTTTCCTTCTTCTTGGAGATAATTGCAGGTATTCAAACAGCACCTCTTCTTCTCCAACTCTTGACCTTGTGATTCTTCTCATAAGCTCTCAGGCCTGCACTGCTGAAACCAGTTGATCTTCCTCTTGGAGTCGCCAGATATGTGAATAATAGCTCTTTTCAAGAAAGAAAATTGCAGCAGATGCATATCAACTTTGCTGCAATAAAAATGAGACCTCTAGGTCCCACCGGGCGTGCCAAAACTGTTAGTGCAAAATCATAGCACCGGATGCGGATGCGAGATCGGAGTTTCTAGGTTGATCACTTTGGCATCCAGTGTGATTGCATAACATTGAATCCTTTCTCCAAGTGTGGGACTTGAAAAAATGAGAAAGGATTCTCCAGAGAAGGCTGGTTCCTATTCCTCTGTTCAGATGCACACGAAATATGCAGAGGGTTTTCTCAAAACCTAATCTAATCTGCCAAGGAGACAAGGTAAGAAGATGCATAAAATAAATCTAAGCTAATAGAGGTGATGCACCGAGGAATGAAGAACACCTATTTTCCAGTGAACACAGACCATTTGAATGTGATATAAGATCATGCACAGATGACAAAACCTGCAGTGAAAGACCAGGAGGATGCAAAAATGAACACAGAGAGGGCTGAGAATCATCCACAGACATGCATTACTTGCTCCAAAGATTGATACAATACACTACAGAATGCCATGAGGCAAAATAGTATTACAGTTCAAATGAGAGGTTCGAACTCCACAAATTCACCTGAGGAGAAGAAGGGAGAGGCAAAACAGAAAAATGTTCGACCCTTGAAAAGAAGCTCCTCTTTACAATATATAGAAAGAATGAGAGAGGGAAGAGAGAGGGGAAAGCCAAATCTACCCCAACCACCTCCAGGTTACATTTAATTCATCTCATTATGGCAGAAGTGGCGGATCCTGGCAAAACGGCGGGCTTTCTTACAGAAGCGGCGAACTGTTTGCTACATTAAAGTTGTTTGTTGAAGCATTACTTCTGCTTGTTATTTTGTGCCAGAGGTGTTTCTTGATTTTCTCTCTCCAAACTAAACCAAAATGCAAGATTGACCCCGTAATCATGTAGAGAATTTTACCAGCTTTCCGTTGATATAAAGAACGTGCAAATTCGAGCTCTGGATCGAAAGTTATGGCGATTTGAAGATTTAGGGCAAAAACAGGCCAACACATGTTTTGAAATCTTTCCCGCACTCTGCCACCTGGATGACACGTGGCACGTGCTGATTGGACGAGAAATTCTCTCTCCTCTACCTTTCGTGGGCTTTCCTTTTGAAATTTCCTTGTGGGCCCCTTAAACTTGGACACGTGGCACTATTTCATTGGTTTGGGTCAGTGCTCGAAACCTCGCCCTTTGAATTTTGGACTACCTCCCTTGCGACACGTGTCGTGATCTGGTTGGTTCTTGTCCCTTTCGGCTCTTTGCGTCCCACCGCGTCCATTTTTCCCGAGGGACGTCCCAAAGTATGCAGGACAAAAACCTCCGATCCACCCGAAATGGGCTTCCTCGTCCCTCATTTGGCCAATGACACGTGGCATGCATTGATTGGCTTTCGGCTCCTTCACATCCATTTGTCCCGGATGTCCCAGTGCTGCCTGGGACAAATTCCTCCGGTTCACCCGATTCGGCCGGTTCGCATCCTCGCGGCCCAGATGTCCCATTTGCTTCAGTCGCTATTTGTTCTCATTTCAGCCGCCGGTTCGCGTACCTTTGTCCCAAATGTCCCAAAGTTAGTGCGAAAGTTCTCCTTTTACGGCCCAATCAAGGCGATTTTCGTCCTTCGCGTACTCTTGTCCCAAAGCTGTCCCACTCAACGGTTAGTCATTTTCCTCCTTCCGCTGAACCGGCTTTCCGCGTGCGCGCGTCCTTTGTCTCGGATGTCCCAATTGCATCCGGATTGAATACCGGCAAATCGCCGATCCGCGAATCTTGAAAATGTACATTGTTCAAGATCATCCCCAAAGGAAACCTTGAGAAAGACTTAGCCAATTTTCACGATTTTCCTGTTTCAATCTACTTGATTTTCGAAGTCGCAAAACTTTGATGCATGTTATCGAAATTTACCACTGGGGGTGAAATTTTGACAACATTAGTTGTTTGTGCATTACATTGTTTCACTTCAAAGAAGTTTTAGGAAAATAAATTACATCGAGAGTCTTCATTTTTACCCATGATTATGAGGTGAGGCATTAGAAAAGTAGATAATCCATAATTACAAATTGGAAAATATATGTGTTTAATTTAATTAGGCAAAAACATTTAAATATAGTAATAACTACATCCAACTATTCCTTGTTTATTTTATTTTAACATAAAATATGATATTTAATTTAATTTTGAAGTGATTTTGTTTGTTTTTAGGCCCTTTTTATTTTTTTATTTCTAGTAAAACAAGTAAAATCTAAAAACATTAAGATTAGATTTATTTTATTTTTCTCTATTCAAAAGCTTCTTCGAAAATAAAAAAAAAATAGTTAGTTTATTTTATGCTTATTTCATTAAATACATGCAATCGATTTAATTAAATTAAATGGGAATTAAAAAAACTATATTTAATTTAGATTTTGTTGCTTTGTTTAAATCCATAAGGTAGGTATCTAGATTAATTAGACTTGGAATAAAAAAACCCTCATTTCCATCTTTGGGAAGCAACTGAGGCTACCTAATCTTAGCTCCCAAGATTTTTATTACATGATTGAATTTCTTCCCATTGTTTGCTTTAAAGAGGTGCCCATATGACCATTCAAGGTCCCAAAAACCAATATGAAGATTTTGTGAACTTCAAGCCTATTTGCTCACAACTTTCGAACATAGATACTCACTTTTCAACATTGATCAAGGTTTATGTCATCTTATCTTCCAAAATACATGTTAAGTCCCACCTAACATCATTCACCATCTGGAGATTTCTTTTGACATGAGGTAGAAAGTCTAACCTGAGGATTTCTAAGCACAACCTCTCGCTATGAGATTCGACTCATCCTTATCCCATCACTCTTCATATATTCATGGACCTCTTTAGAGAGGAATTCTTAGAATATGAAGGAAATTTCCCCGTTTTCCATAACCAAGTAGGGAGTCTTATTGGTTCCACACGTTCATTTATGCTATGACTTGTATATAATGAACTTCGTTGATTATACATTACCATTAAACAAGTGAGACATGTGTTTATTTCCCTCAATGAATAAACACCCATTTTTCTAGTTGAGAACATCAAAGTTTCCTTGATTTCTTTTTCTCTCTTCCACATATTCCACCCAAACTCTATTTACTCTTCCTACTACCATCTTCATTCATCTCATTACAATTCTCTAAAGATGAACTTAGGTTGTCGTTGTGCATGGAGTCATGAGTTGATTCTCAAGAGGACAAAATTGGTGAACTCAATGCATGAAGGAATAATTCCTTTTCATATCCTCCTTTATTTTCTTTCATCCACCTTCTCCTCTCCCATTATTCTCTCAAAAGTGTTTATACACCCCGAATATGTCAAGTTAGGAATACATGACATGCCCATCTTAGGTCTCGAATTCTATTACTATCATATGGATATGCAACATTCGCCCTCATTATTAGGGTGGGATGAAACAACTTACATAATAAAATATTATCTCCTTAATGACTTAACTCCTCCTCAGGTGTTTCAGTTCGAAATGTTTAACTTTTGGGAATAGAGTTGTTTTATCCTTGAGATTCCTTTAAGAAATAGATAAGGTTAGGGCTAGAGATGGAATACCTTGAATGTCGAGGTGGTGTATCGCGTACAATTACAGAGAAAGATCGGATTGATTTGTGAAGAACTCATTTTTGTCTTGGAAGGACTATCCCTCTAAAACAAGAATACAAGACCACTGATTTTAATTAGACAATAAATGAGGGAGCTGCCTTAGGCCGGGAAATATAAAAATTCCTTTCGAAGGTGGTCAGTTCCCCTTTTAATACGAAATTTACACAAATGATAACAAAGAAAGCTAACAAATCTGATTTCTTGAAAGTACCTCATTACTAATTCTAATAGATGCTAAACTATAAGCTATAATAAAACGTCACGTTGTTTGTTCAATATCTTAAGTCGTTGATACATTTAGGTTGATTACGAGGATAAACCAATATCTAAGGTTGTTAGGTGACAAATAATGAGAGGAATTTGGGGTATAAGTCACTCATGTGACGATTCGGTCACTAAATGGGACGTAGAATGGACGTGCGGTTGAGAAGTATTATCATAACAAAATGGCATTGTAAGGTTAGTAATCTAGGTGCTTCTAGATAGAGGTTGGTTACAGGGGGTGGTTGTGGGGTTATTGTGAAGATCGGTGGAAATGAGGGGAATAATGAGAGGACCATGAAAGACTTAGAGTGTGGTAAAATGGTCTTTTGGGCAATACAAGGATGTATTTTTTATGGATGAAGGTTAAGTGCAAAGTGGTGTGGTAGGTTATAGATCTAGGAATGAGCTTATAATAAGATATGTGATCCACAAAGCTCAAGAAATGGTGTTTAGAAACATACAAGACACTACTTACTGGGAACCTCGATGAAGACATTGCAGTTCCGGAGGACTATGATGCACGAAGGCATGGGTTCAAGTAGGATGATCTGACAATCCCAAGATGAGCTATCTCCTCTTCCGATGCTCGAATGAGAGTGTAACAAGTTTAACTCGGTTATTCAACAATAGAATCTTATGCTTGATGAATCCTTCTCTGAACTTCAAATTTTCTTCACTTGTCTCCCTCTAAACCAAGAAAATCCGGATCCTTTCAATGATTTCTCCTCTTCTCAAAAAATGAAAATCTGATCCTTTGTTTTGGTAAGGGAGTGGTCATTTATGGGAACGAATATATAATACCAACAAACCGGCATACGGGATCGAGTAGAACCCGGTGTCGGTCAGGTCAAAGTGGGCTATCTTTGGTAAAATAGCGATTTCCCTCCTTTTCCCGAGGGATTAGCTGCGGGCTTGATCAATCAAAGTCATTATGAGGTTGGTTTAATAGTGCAGTGAGGAGTAATTAGGCCAAATGGGTACATTGGACCAAGTTATAGGTCTTAATTAGGTTAGTTTAGGTTAAGACTAGGTCATGATGAGGTGGCGAAATGAGGTGGCAGGTAAGAGCGATGTGGATCTTATTAATTATAAGGTAATTAATAAATAATTGTGTATGGTTTGAGTGATGAGGTTAGGTTATAATGGGATGTATCATCGGGGTCGAAGACACAAATTTGGTGTCTACATTAGCCCTATTGTTGTGATAGCAGGTATGGATCTTTCATGCATAAAGTTACATGGACAATAATATTTAAGTGGTTCACCTGAGTAAGATGTACCAGGTAATCCCCTCAAAATATCACAGATTAAAAAAGTAGCGTGATCCCCCTCCACCATCAGTTGAGCTTTTGTGTGAACAAGTCGTGTAGCTCGATACCATGAAAGAGGGATTCGCGAGAACCGATGTCGAAAAGTGATGCACCACAACGAAGTTGCACTCCGATGGTAACCTCAAGACAGCGCAATATGCAAGATTCGAAACAATGGAAAGAAGATTGCAAGTAAGAAGAATGGGTCTAATCATACTCATAGATCGAAAAATAGGAAGTACAAATAGGGGTGCTGTGTAACCCCCATGCCTAAACATGGAAAGAAATCAATGACGCCACTGATGCATATGATGTTGACTGACGCATATGATGCCACTAGAAGAGGAGTTATAATTCCAAATAAGGAATGTAACTCCTATGACGCATTGATGCAAATGACAATGTCGATTCATGTGCTACGTAATCGACACTTGTCATTTGACTTCCTAAGACCTATGACTCCTAAGGCGAGATGACTCACCTAGGTGATGTGGACGATGAAAGTCACACACACCAACACCCCCTTCATCGTAAGCCGAGGAAGAGGTCAAGGTAAGCTAGAACGAAAATGAAAGAACCCCTTAGACAACTAAGAAAGATGTGTCAATGGGCCCCCAACTAAAGGCTTGATAAGGTGCCCATGTACAAACAACATCTTTCTAAGAAAGATGGAAAGGAGAAGAAGGAGGACTTTATAACCCGAAGAAGATGGGGGCTCGCAGAAAGAGACCTCAAGAAGAGAGACCGAAGTGAAGAAACTTCACCTCGGTGAAGGGCTTGGTGAAAATGTCTACAACTCGTAGCTCTAGGAAGTCTGTTTGAACATACCGTATGTCGATGATGAGATCCTCCGCCTCTGGACTGAAGAAGAGCCATCCACACCAAACTGTTTGCCTCGCCCTTAGGAAGGATAGAAATGACGGTCTTGAAGTCTACCCACTCCACAAAGGAAATCGAAGGCATCAACACGAAGAACTCGAGTCCGGTGCATCGAAGTGTGACATAGGTCTAGCGAGTGAGTGCAAGGAACGAAGGTAATGCTACATGCGTAGAATCTGTCGAGTGAAAAGGAACACCCCGCAGAAAGGATGTCCAAGTGATGTGAAGGGAACAAAACATCCTCCACAATAGAAAAGGGATCCACGAGGGTGGATCAATGAAGGTCTCTAGAAATGTGGAAGTGACATGATTCCGGAAGGGCACTCCGTAACAAAGAGATGATGAACTCCTCTAAAACACCTGTAGATGGATGAGGGACTGTAAAGCATCACAAGTGGAACTCTGTGAAAAGATGACTAAGGTCAGGTAGATACTCATCCCAATGAGGGGGCTCAACAAACAGAAGAGCGATGTCAGATAGGTATGAGTCATCCAATGAAGGTAGAGGAGTGAAATGGGCCTCACACACTGGAAGTGGAAAGGAGGCAGGTGTGATGACTGTATGAGACTGAGAAGGGACTGCTCGATATCTGATGAGATGTGGGAAGTGTCAACACTCTCTGGAATAGTGAGAGAAAGAGGAGAAGAGTCCTCTATAGTACTCTCGACATCAGAACTGGATGCACAATCCTCGTCATCAGAAGTAGAACCAAACAAGCCTGTGTCAGTGAAACTGTCATCACACAAAGAAATGGAGGAGACAACTGAATCAGCAGTAGCAACAACTGCGGAAGTATGTGAAGGGTCTCCATAGAGGGACTGAAGAATGCTCCAGACATGGTGGGGTGGATCTGAGTCTTCCACGTGAACCCATTGAGATGTAGAGACATGCATCATCATGTGACCAAAAACATGGTCGCAATTGTTGAGAAAATCATTAAGATGACGATGATCAGTGGGTGCAGGAACAGGCCCAACCAAGAAGTGAGAAAGACCCTTGTAGGTGAAGTAATGTTCCATAGAAGCATGCCAAGCTGAATAGTTCTCTCTCCCGGAAGAATTGGCGGGAGGTCAAAGGTGATCCTATGATGCTCAAGTCTGGAAAGAGCACCCTCCATGATGCGGAATCAAAAAGTGCAAGATGCACAAATGCAAGACGTCAGGACTCGGCCGATAATGCATCTGCATGTAATACAACACCCAGGACAATAACAACCCCCCAAAACAAAATTACACCCCCGAGTTTGGCACTTTATAATTCAGTGCGTTGATTACAACCAGATGCGACTGTGTTCCGAGAACCAGTTTGTCACTCACCTTGCAATTAGCATAATAACGCGCAATGGTGGAGACAACAATCAAGGTTCATAGGGCACAATAGATCAACACTGCAAGCAAGCACAGAAAGAGAGAAGCAAGAGGGGGAAGAAAGATATTTTTGAGAAACAAAGCATCTCACATCACACAAAAGAATCCCTTTGTTGTAAGACTGTGGCGGACGCGCTCACAAGTCCACAAAAAAGGAATACAAAGCTCAAGAAAAAATGAGCTGAATTAAGCAATACAAAGACACCCCCCCAGAATGCGGCACTTTATAAAATTAGTGCGTTTACAAAACTAAATATCCCATCATCTAGAGTGCGAAAAAAAAACATGCAACTTTGATTAAAGAAGTGCTCAAAACCGAGCAACGAGTCAAAAGTTATAAGAAAAACCAATTCCCAGTAATCGATGAGGAAAAAGCCAATAAGCCTGCAAACGGATTAAAAAAGTGCCCTAAACGCATGCAAAGGGTGTCGTATGTATGCTCGTTGGAAATGGCATGGAATTTGAGGTAGGGTTTGTTTGTATTGCGAGGGGGGATTAGCCACCTGCCAATCCCGGACCTCACCCTTCGTCTTCTAAGACTCTCGACGGAAGGTTAATAAAACAAGCCAAAAAACTTACAATGCCAATAAAATGTAATGTTTTTACCTTATACCTTTTAAAAATAATGAAACAACACGTTTTTTAGAAGAGTGATAAGATAAAAAGAATGAAACCACTTTTTTTTAAGAAAAGTGAATAAAAAACGTATTTTAAGAGAGATATTACCTGGCAGCGGACTGAGAAAGCCACGTGGGGATGAAAGGCAGGTAAAAAGAGATAATTTAGTGACTGTCCACTGTAGGAAAAACACCAAGCAGTACTGAGGAAAATGCAAAGAACATGCAAAAACACCTCGATGACCAAAAAAACGCCATCAAATCCAAAAATGCCACAGACGTGTAAAAAACACAGAAAGGAGAAAACGCCTTAGGAAAACAGCTTAAAAAAATGCCTAGAACAGTTGAAAATGCAGCCAGGTGATAGAAAAATGCCTGGAACAGGTTTAAACGCCTGGAACAAAGGAGAAAATGCAGCCAGGGGAGAAAAACGCCTGAGGACAGGCAAAAAAATGCCTGGAAGGGAGAAAACAGTCAAAAAGGCCCAAAAAAATGTCTGGAACAGTTGAAAATGCTCAGAACAGAGGAAAAACGTGAGTAGCTTTGCAAAAAACGTGAGAGACAAGGCAAAAACGTGAGAGGTTTTGCAAAAAACGTGAGAGGTTTGCAAAAAATGTTTTGAGACAGCAAGGAACCACAGCGATGAGGAAGAAGCTCGGAATAGTCTGAGTATACACCGGTGAAGAAAAAACAATGATCCCAACCAGTAATCACAGGTCCACGCCAAAAAATGAGCTCTTCTTTTACCCTGCAGCTGAATCTGAACACAACCAGCAAGAAATAACCCAGAAACAACAGCCACAAAGATCTAGAAATATCCAAATATGAACTCAGCTGATAAACAAACCAACCAAATACCTTAACTTGCAGAATCGCTGAAACCTCAATACGAGGTGAGAAATAATTCTAAAATGATAATAGAAAAAACTTGCACACGAGGAAATGAGAAGAAACCGTAGTAATAAACAATCGAGAAATGAAGAGTGCACGCGTTCTGAAACTAGCTCGATACCATGAAAGAGGGATTCGCGAGAACCGATGTCGAAAAGCGATGCACCACAACAAAGTGCACTCGGATGGTAACCTCAAAACAACGCAATATGCAAGATTCGTGAAATAATGGAAAGAAGATTGCAAGTAAGAAGAATGGGTCCTGTCATACTCATAGATCGAAAAATAGGAAGTACAAATAGGGGTGTTGTGTAACCCCATGCCTAAACATGGAAAGAAATCAATGACGCCCACCGACGCATATGACGCTGACCGACGATATGACGCCATTTAGAAGAGGAGTTACAATTCCAAATAAGGAATGTAACTCCTATGACGCATGTATGACGCAATGACAAATCCGATTCTATGTGAGTAATCGACACTTGTCATTTGACTTCCTAAGACCTATGACTCTCGCAAGGCGAGATGACTCACCCAGGTGATGTGGACGATGACCTGGGGATAGGTCACACACACCAACAAAATCGGGATAGGGTTGATAAAGGGAAATGGTGTTGAGATGATGGTAAGATGGTGGGGTAGGTCCAGTAGGCGCACGTTGAAATGCGAATAGTGAGCGACTGTGTGGTACATGATTTTGAAGAGCAAACAAGCATTCATAGGCAAAGGTCGATAGTTTATCCAAACAAGGGTGATATAATCACCGGTATCAAGGCATGTGAAGTAGTTCCAGTGGGATATAACGGGTAAGGTACAGAACATTTAGGCATGTTCGGCAAAGACAAATGGTTAGTTTGGTTGAGATAAACGTCACGATCTTGAGTCTAGGCAAAGTTGGTCGATCTGATCAAGTCAAGGACCCTAATCATGCTAAAACACGAACATGTGAGCTCGATTGAACAAAAAAGCTACATGATGGGTGGATAAAATTGTAATTTGTTGATTTTGGGTGAGGTATTTAATTGGTGCGGCCTTGGGTTGGGCCAAATGGGTTGGTTGTGGCCTTGGGTCGGGCCAAATGGGTTGGTTGCGCCTTAGGTCTAGCCAAATTGGTTGGTTGCGCCTTCGGGTCGAGCAAATGGGCCGGGTAGAGCCTCGGGTCGGGCCAAATGGGTTGGTTGCGCGCCTTGGGTCGGGCCAAATTGGTTGGTTGCGGCCTTGGGTCGGGCCAAATGGGTTGGTTGTGGCCCAGGTCGGGCCAAATGGGTTGGTTTGCGCGCGTTGGGTCGGGCCAATGAAGTTAACAAAGGGTTTTCACCAAGGTGGATATGGCGATGTTGTGAGAAAGGCGATTTAGTAAATAACGCCGAAATGGGGAAGAGGTGGGATAAAACCAATATCGATTGTCTATGACCGATATCGGTTAGGTGACCGCACTGTTCCTTAGGGCACAATATAACTCGTAGAGTATCGGTTATAGGTCGAAAACCTATAAAAGAAAAAATACGGCTGTCATTGTCATATTGTCAATTTGAAAACCAATTTTAGTTATCCGAGGTCTTGTGGTGAGATTATTGAGTTTGTCGGTTGACGTGGCACTATTTGAGTGAAGAAGTGAGTGATTGGTAGGCCCTAGCGAGGAGGAGGCAAAGCATTTGATTGGTGGAGGACCCAGAGAGAGGAGTTAGAGCCATGGCAATGCCTTGTAGCCCAGGAGAGGAGCCGGAGGTGTTGGACCGGTGGGACCACCACTACCCATCCCACCATGACGACGTGTCGTAAATGCACAGGTAGGTTTAAAACCTCTCATTGTGTGAATTTGATGTTGTTAAGCTATTTTGGGGGTTTGAGTAGGAATCCATGTTTTGGTAAAATAGTGAATAAATTAAAGTTATTTGAAAAATGAAGAGGATAGATGAGTTAAATAGGGCAAGTCATAGGTGGGTAGATTTTTAGGGTGTTTGGGTGGGTAAATAGGGATAAATAGGGGAAAAATGGATTTGGGGGCGTCTTGGGTTTGGCGGCAATTTTTCGTTGACTAATGCCGGTCACTGCGCCACCGACATCGGTCAAGAAGTTTGGGGTAGGGTGGGTTCGTAGTTGGCCACGTGTCGTGCAGACGAATCGCACCGGCATTAGTGGAGAGGGGCGGTGGCAGCATATGGGTGGTATCGGTCCGTAGTAAATTAGGATTATTTATTTGGTTGGTTGGGTTTGGTTGTTGTTTTGAATGTGTGGTCATTGTTGGGGTTGTTGTGTGGGTGTTTTGGTAGTGTTTGGGTTGTTGTTTGGGTGTGTTGGTAGTGTTTGGGTTGTTGTTTGGGTGTGTTGGTAGTGTTTGGGTTGTTGTTGGGTGTGTTGGTATTAATGGTTGGGGTTTTGTGTTTATTGTTGGGGTTGAAGAGGGAAGGGGTAGAGGTGGAGAGGAAGGGTGATTAGTAGGTTGGGGGGGAAAAATGGGGCGGTTGTGTGGTCGGGTGGGTAAAAGGGGGTATAGAAGGTTAAAGGAGTTATTGTTTCAAAGGTAGGTCTAATGAAGTGAGTTGGTTTGCAGCACGCCAAATTGAGCCGACGATGCGGGATAGGATGCCCCGTTGTTGAGACGGATGTGGCTACATGTGTCTGCATGCGCAGATGGGCCATCATGCACGAGGTGGGACTCGGCGAAGTCCAAAGTGTTATAGGGCGATAGAGAGGATCACATGCCTTATGGTCGCCCTCATCGAGAGATGGGATCCGCTGACAATGTGTTCCATCTCCCGACTGGAGAGATGACCATTACATTGGAGGATGTGTATCGCATCCTTAGATTACCGATCGATAGAGAGGCGGTCTTCCAGTGGATGCGGAGACAACTATGGACAACATCCTACAGTATTTGGGGATGCGCCGCGCTATTGACTTATCACAAAACACGAGCATCGCTTATGGGGATATGTATCATGCCCACCGGACATGAGACACGACTGTCATGTCGATGATGATCGGCATTACATGCTTCGCCCTCCCGGACTCGAGAGGGAGGCCGCTTTCCATGGGCGCCGATGGGGTATTACACGAGATGGTTGAGGAGCATACATGTTATGCTTGGGCACCGATATACCGGTGCGGCTCTACCGAGAGCGTGGTAATGGGCTGCCACGAGGATGAGGCGATTCGTGATTTGCTCTACGTTTTGTTACACTATCTGGGCATATGAGCATATCATATGCATTTGACTAATAGGGCTGCCCAAAGCCTGGGTGGCCACAAGTGATTTATAGATATGGCTTTTGAGAGGTGGGGAGTCGTGGGGCCGGCCCACGAGCGCTTCTCGCCGACGAGATGTAGCGTATTACCGGCATGTATTGTGGCTGTGAGGGCGGATCACCTAGATATTGTATGGAGGCCTTACTTGAGGTCATCAGCCCCCGCTGAGGAGCCCGATCACGGATTGCGTGTGGATCCAGATACATTCTAGATAGTGGGATGGAGGTCGGGAGAGTATGAGCGGACACCCAGAGGGTAGAATACGATGACGATTAGCTGGCTATGACAGATGAGCCACCTCCCTTCCCTCGCATGCTTAGAAGGGATGATGTAGAGCCTCCACTACCTGCACCATAGCCTATGGACCCAGATTGGGGCAGCCGAGAGACCAGGCAGACATCAGAGACGATGCCGCACTACACAGAGCATTTGTGGTATGAGTAGGGGAGAGAGCCACAGAGAGAGCATAGCTTACATAGCCATACTTAGCAAATGTTAGAGCGAGAGAGGACCAGCTCGGGGGGAGCAGTACGCTTGTTACAAGGGCAACTCTGCGCCTGCCGAGCACGTATAGGTGTCTTACGAGCGGTGCTAGCCCAGCAGGTACAGGCACGTGACGAGGCACCACCAACGACACCAAGACAGCCGATACGGTGCAATGTGTACCACCATAGCCTACAAACAAAGCACCACCCAGTGGCACCAGCATAGGCAAACACGGGGTGTACTAGTAGGACAAGGCCATTGTTATTAGGAATCGGGGACCAAATTTCAAGATCTATGGTGGCACGGGCTCGTTATATGGAGGAGTGAGCGGAGGCAATTAAGTCTAGTCGGGTGACGTTCGATGGTGCAGAGTGACTTACTCGGCCATACGCGGCGCACTGAGGCGAGACCTCACAGTCGAGATCCTACAAGGTGGTGCCTTTACGGCTACCGGTGCAAAGGTTGGTGACGGGGAGGAGGCAGAGCGGGGCCGGGACCTGCGAGGGAGAGGTGCTGAGGGTGGTGGGAGATTTGAGACATCACTGGAAAGCCAGGAGAGAGATGTTTTGTTTGTAGATTGGATATTAGATAGAGCGGTTTGTGAAAGCAATA